>NPHX01000315.1:4222-18095 GCA_002271815.1 Eimeria falciformis
ATAATGAATGGATTTACTGTTACGAATACCGCACGGTGTACGTACACCCTTCCTGTTTTTTTGCCATTTTCTTTGCAGGGTTCTTTGGATTTGTTATGCCAAGGCCAGCCGAGAAATGCCTCATCTTCTTCTGATCCGTTTGCAACTCTTCGGGCGTACATGCGACCAGTCGATTCTTCAGGAGACTCAAGTTTTTTTAAAGCTACTTCTTTGAATGGAGCTTGTCCCTATTCGTTTTGCACGCGCCGTACTCTGCTGCCTCTTTCGGAAAAAAGAGAGTTTCTCCCAAATCTATTTCACCATCCTTTCAATAGAGCACAACATCAAGGGCAAGAAAGACAAGAACAAAACGCATTTTCGCTTCCAATGGTTCCTGATCTCCCACCTCCTTACGGCACAGCTGCCGTCGGTGAGACACGGTTTAGGGTTTAGGGTTTAGGGTTTAGAACTACGTGGAAAGTTTTTAAAAGAATTTATTTGAGGTGTATAGACACCTTTTTTCTCTGTTTTCCAGGGGCAACATTTAAGCTGACAGTGACGGATCTGAATGGCACGAAAACACCTCGAGCGGGTAAGAAGGTTTAGGGTTTAGGGTTTAGGGTTTAGGGTTTTTGAGGTTTTCTTGTATTAGAGAACAAGAAAACAATGTTGGAAGAAATACGCAGCAGACAAGCGAATGCCAAATCATTTTAACATTCGTGGGGATACTGAATGGCATGCAGAATGATTTATTGTATTTCTATTTATTTGTATTTATGTGCCGCTGTATACGTGTGCGTTTAAAGACCGATTTCAGTATCCCAAGTAGAGTGGTGTACGTACACTGCATCTGTTGCGTGTTTTGGCTTCATCTGCCCGTCATTTAAATTCTAATTTTTTATTTTTTGTTTATTTGCAGGAGCGCAAATGGCTCAAAGTGCACATGCTCCACTTGCACTTCCTTTTGATTTGTTTGGCCTTGGCCAAACAAACAATTACGTTGAGGAATTTTTTGTTGGATTGCCCCTTTCTCAACACGTGAATATTTCATTAATTTTAATATACCCTTAAACGCGGATTGTTTTTGCTTTCTCCCTTCGCCGCTTCTGCTGGTTTTCTTCAGGGTTTAGGGTTTAGGGTTTAGGGGGTTTATTTGGTGGTTTTTGATGTGCGAACACAGACGGCATACAGCATGTGGGTTTCGTTAATTCCAAACTCGCAAGTAGTTGTAATGCCTTATCCTCTGGAGCAGCCAAAGTCATGGCAGCTTGAGCTGTCTGTACACCCCTCTCGCAGTTTTATGAACATTCTAATCGTGAGTTTTAACCCTAAACATTAAAACAAATAAAGTCTTTAAACCCTAATTCAATAAGCAATCAAAACAAATTTAATCCTGAGGTGTATGTACACCCCAAACAGTTTTGGAAGCGCCTTGAAAAACACGAATTTCAGAATCGAGCTTTTGTGAATCTCATTTTAATTTTTTAAACATCACGGGGGTAATTGTGGATTGATTTAAATGTTTATTTTATTATTATTATTGGTTTTATATTTTCTCTGTACAGACAACGGTGATTTGCTTGCTGCTAGTCGCGTTGATCATTTTCATTCTCGATAGAAGAGAGAAGGTGAGGACTTTTCAAACTCACAGCCCTTTCGCGTTTCATTTATTTTTTGATTATTGGTGTATTAATACTTTGATGTTTTCAAACTAAAGGGTTTAGAGTGGCTTGTGGTTGGTTGGGATGCATATGGAGAGGGTTTAGAATGCAATTGGTTTGTTTCTCAAAAGAAAATAATAAAATAACGTTTGAAAAAAATATGCATTTCTGCTGGATTTCAGGCAGAGGACTCGGAGCAGCAAAGAGGATTTAGGAGTCATTTCATCGTTAACTAAAACGGGGACTTTTCCAATATTTATTTTCTCTTGTTTACTGCTGCTTTTATTGATTATAACTATTTCAGTGTACGTACACCAGAAAGATCGCTGAAGGTTTCGTGTAGACATCAACAGAACAGCTAGAGGAGAGTTAAACTGCTGCTGGTTTTTGTTTAAAAACTCTAAATTTAAAAATTAAAAGGGTAAATAGTTCACAAGGCAGCAAATTCCCATTAAAAACACTCTGCTATTCAACGCCCTTAAAAATAATTACCCAAAAGTTGATCTCTGCCAATCTAATAATTCCAATAATAATAATAATAATAATACTATTATTATTATCATTATTATTGTTATTATTAGATATATAACTGGCAAAAATACGCCGCAAAACCTGCGAAAAGAACGCCTCAAAAGGCTTGAAACTTGGATGTACGTACACCGCAAACTTGCACCCTCCAACCCCTCTGCTTCCTCCGCATGAGGAATATGAGAGAAATGGAGCTTTATCGAGTAAAACCAATGGACATAATCACTTAATAATCTGCAGTATTAAAGGAATAGGAAGGGCAGATGAACAGCAAGCGGCTGATACCGAGCAAACCTATCTGAAGCTTCATGCTGGTATTCTGCCCTTTTAACAAAATTCCTTTAAATCCAAAATAAAGATGATTACGAGAATACATCCCCCAAAACATCAAAATGAACAAAAACGCTCAGGTATGAATCTAAGTTAACAACAGCTGCCACGGACACCTGCAAACAGCAACGCTATTCTTTCCAATGATTCGTTTAAGCAATTCAACCAACAAGATTTATCAGCCCTTCTTCAAACTCCTTCTTGGACTGTACATACGGCCATCTGCGGCCCACAAGCTTTGTTAAAGAAAGGTATGATTAGCACTGCCCAAAGAGATATTTCTTGCATCTTGTTTATTCTACATCATACTCATCATCTGAATCTCCTGAATCATCTGCATATTGCGAATTATCAGATTCACTCAACTCACTCTCGCCCGAATAATCGCACACTTCTTGTCTTGCCGCTCCGTCGAGGGCCTTATCCGAGCTCTCTAATGACCCTTGGGACCCTTTGAAGCTCGTTCCATCTTCATCAGCATCCTCCATTTTCCCACCTTCTTCTTGCTTTTGAACAGCCTCATCTCCGCCTTGTGCTCCACCCCCCTCTCCATCTTTGTCCTTGTCTTCTTTTTCAGCGGCTTTCTGAACGTCTTTCTTGTCTCCGGTCTCTTTCTCCATTCCCTCATCTATCAAATAAGAAAAGTTTCGCAGTGCAGCAGCTCGCTGTGCAGCGCGTCGCATCGATGCTGCTGCCTCCGCTAGCTCCGTGAGAGATTTTGCCTCTTGAGCCTTGAGAGAAGCAGCTTGAAATGTCAGATCGTTCTCTTCCACAAACGAACCGTCTGCTTCACCGGCACGCGATCTTGCAACAGAAATCAAGCTCTTACTATAATCCATGTCCCTATCGAGCATTCGAAGCAAGTCTAACTGCAGTATTAAGAGCTCTGCTTGCTCAACAACCTTTCGGCCTTCATTGCGTTCATCATAAGCACTGGCTGCTAGTTTAAGAACATCATCTTTAAACTCGAGATGCTTTTCAAACGACTGCAGGGAGACTTCTTCGGATTTCTTCTCCAATGTTTTCAACTTCTTCTTAAACAAATCCAAAAAAGGCTTGCCTACAAACTTGTAAACAAACGGCTGCCGCATGTCCTCTACACCACGTGCCACGATCTCGGTGTAATTTCTTGCTCGACGAATAGTTTGTTTGGTGACTTCTTTGACAAGGTCCTTCAAGTACGTTTCTTTTTTGCGGAGGTCTGCTAGCTTAGGGGATTGTTGGTAATACCCATCGAGTTTTAAAAGCGATTTCTTAATTTCTTCGTTAGTCTTCTCAAATGTCTGCAAACAGGTTTCAACTTGATTCATATCTTCGGCATTCAAGATCGCATGAAACTGTGCTTTCAAACTTTCCAACAGTTTGACCTGGTTATCAAGTTCCTCATTAATATTCTTAAGCAGCGTTTTGTTTAAGTCCGCTGCAGAATATTTATAATTCACCATCTCCATTTCCCCAAGCCGGATTTTGCACTCTTGTTTGAGAAATAAATATTGATCTTTGATCAGTCTTTGAATTCTCCCCTTCAACACCTCTACTGTGGTTGTAAAGAGTTTCCTTGAACCATCCCTTGCCCTTTTGCTAACAGACGCGCAGCTGTTGAGACACACGAGGTTTCTCCAAGAGGTTACAAGAACTTCATTATCTTTTTCAGTTTCAAAAGGTTTGTCTCTGTTCAAAAACTCTGCTGCCACAGTGCCAACGCGGGAGGCATTCTCGGATGCATTTTGAAGCGATTTGAAGGTTATTTCCATGGCTTTTGTATAATCTTCAACATTTAAATCTTTTAAAATAACCCCCGCTGCCTTCCAATGCTCTACATAATCTGGAAGTTTCACAATCATACACTGAACCTTAGGGCCCTGCGCCTTTGCTTCCCTGTGCAGCAAGCCAAGCGCTTTCAATGAATCTTCCAAATGCACAGAAATAGCACTTGCGTAGTCCTCTGCCTTCTCTATTCTTTCCCAATTATCCAGCTCAAGCTCGCTTATCATTTGAGATAGCTTCGCCGCAGACATTGCACTTGTACCAACCACCATGACAAGACGCCCGCCCGCGCTTGTACGCACAGCATCGCCTAGGCGTGCAGCGTTAGGTCTTAGAACATTCATCAACCTATCTGCTGCCTCTTGCATTTGTTTTATGTGGCTTAGCAACTCCTTCTTCGACTTCCATCCCGGCATTACTGTCCACTTACTTCCCCTGGAATAACGCAAAAACGCCATCAGACATAACCCTAAAGCCGTTCCAAGAAAGAGCAAGATTTTTGGTGATACTCTCCTGTTGGGAGCCCTAACGGTATCCGTGGTGGGGATTGGAACATCTTGATAAAAACTTGATTCTTTTTTTAAAAACTCCTCTTCTCCAACAGAAGAAGTTATAAAGTCTTCGGAAATTTCATCCACTGTCTGCTCCATTAGCTCGAAAAAGAGTTTCTCTGAGCCGTCGAGAATCCCCACTGACTCTCTCCCTGCTCTCCTCTTGAAATCGACAAGAAAATAAATGAACAAAATCCTTTAAAGGATTTAAATCACATATCTTGTGGAAAATCGAAACAAATGGAGCAAACTAACTGTAAAGAAATCAGCACCGACATCAAAGCCATCTGGTAAGCTGAACCCTAAGCTGGGGCTGCTCACAGAGAAGCTGTGCATGCACCGCCATTATTAAAACATCAAATTTTCTTGGATTTTGCATTTTAATTGCCGTTTTTAATTCAAAACCTTGTAGAAAATGTATTTTTGTCCCTGGAAACAGGTTTTAGTCTCTCCTTTTCACCTAGGTTCGAGCTAATGAAGCCGCAGTTCAGGTGTATATACAACTCCAGTGTGAGGTGGCTACACTTTTATATGCCTTGCAAACCACTTTATTCTCATAAACTATATTGTTCATTTCTGCGTTTTA
Source organism: Eimeria falciformis (assembly GCA_002271815.1). Taxonomy (NCBI): domain Eukaryota; phylum Apicomplexa; class Conoidasida; order Eucoccidiorida; family Eimeriidae; genus Eimeria; species Eimeria falciformis. Next base: position 9,625 of record NPHX01000315.1, read on the forward strand.
TAAGTAACTGTTTATTTTTAAATGAAACAAATAAAACTCACTCCCTTGCTTCAACAGTAAAGAATCTGTTCTCATCCAGCTTGCTCCCCCCACCAACTCAAAGTTGAATCGACGAATTATTTTGCACGAATGAAAATTAAACTTGAACTTTTCCTTGGCGTTCAACGGCAAAACAAATTATTATAATTTCTTAGTGGGCAGAGACTAAAAGAATTAGGTTTTTAATGCCAATTCTTAAAACGCGCTTCATCACCTGAAGATAGGAGATAAATAGACAAGTGCTTTTGTGTTGAATGTTTAAATAAACTGGCATTCACAAATTATTCAGAATAAAACAAAATATATTTTCAAGAATTTTAATGTTTTTTTGGAACTCTTTTGGCTACCTCCTTGCATAAGTGGATATTATTTCAACTATTTAATGTTGATTGTCATTTGATTTGTTTCAATTATTCTTTGAATTATACTTAAATAGGCAGAGGCACGTATCTCCTCTGTTTCCTGGCTTTCGGCATTTTTTTCTTTTCTCTTACAAGTTAAACACACCTTATTATTTTCAAGGTTTTCAATCTGCTTAAATGCAGTAATTACCCTAATACAATCACCAAACAAACCCTAAAAACATTCATTATCTAAAGATGCTCCTGCCCCTTCTTCTTTTCTCTCGGTATCCACAAGGCCCTGATCAGAGCCAAGTGGCAAGGCGCAGCTTAGCTACCAAACAAGCATTTAAAAATACAGTTTTTAAACCTGCTTAAAGCTGTCTGCCTCTCTATTTCTCAGAGGACATTAGTTAAAACACTTTTAAATTATTATAAACCGAAAAACGCCGGAAAATCAAACATCTGCATTCATAGAATTTACAGCCTCTTCCCAGAGCATCGCGGATCAAAAAAATATTTTCTTACTGGATATTCCTCTCTGCCATTTAATTTTATTTTTGTTTCTGTTTTTACTTTATGTACATCCCAGTCCCAGCCTAAGACGACATCTCCTGTAATTCAAAAATGCATTTTACGGTATATGAATGGGGTGTACATACACCTCGGAGTAAACTGCGTGGTGCTGCCGTTTCATTTCAATTTGGAATCTGCATTACAATTTATTTTTCAACAGTAAGCAGCAAGTAAAAAAAATGTGTTTGTAGCATCTTTCAAAAACCTGGCAAACTATTTCTCTTCTAGTGTCTATACACCGGAAATAATACATGTGTAGATGCGCGCATTTGTTCCTATTTGTCTCTATTTGATGCAAAAAGAATAAACGTAGCTCTTCACTACCTCCAATTTAAACATATTTATTTTAAAATGCTCTAGTATCTGAAATCTACGCGTTTCTTTTCCACTTAACGCGGTGTACAGACAGCATGGCAACACGCAATAGAAAGAGTTCCAACTGCCTGGAAAATTAAGAAGAATCTTCAGCAAAAGAACGACTCCTCTTCCCTGGTGAAAAAGGTTGTTAATAAATTATAAATATAATATCTCTCTCTTTAGCTCCATGGCAAAGGGACGAAGAAAACATTCGTTTTCCATCCCCAGTTGAAACAGCAAACAAACAGATCATCCACTTAACTCGACAACTGACTCGCAGGCTTTGTGCTTTCCAAATGCTTCTTCACAAGACCACTCAACTCCTCCTTCATCCGCAGCTGGGGATCCGCTTCCAGCGCCTCTTGAGGAATGTTCATTTCAGGCCGCCAACTCCTCGGTGCCTACAAAATACAAAAAATACAAAAAATTCAAAAAATTCAAAAAATAAATAAAATTCAGCAGACAAATGTCCTGATTAATGAAGTAAATGTTTGTATCCTGGGGGAGGCAAAGAGAACAGATCAAATGCCCTAAACCCTAAACCCTAACCCCTAAACCCTAAACCCTAAAATAAGAGAAAAACCAGAATTAATCAAACTCATCAGCAGATTCTCACCCTTGGCAACTTGTATTCTCTCAATGCTGCAGGCATTTTGTAATGACCCTTAGGTGCCCCTAAAACTTCAGCGCGGGCCTCCTTTAAAACCTCCTGCTCTTTGCGAAATGCAGCAACAAACTCGGGTCTGTCGAAATACTGCAAGTCCTGGAAGTTCACCGCCAAGTTTTCATCGACTGCAATTTGCGCCTTCTGAAACAAAAAAAATTAAAACAAAATTTGTTGCTCAAGCCAATGAGCTAGTTAAACTCTAAACTCTAAACCCTAAACCCTAAACCCTTACCTGTGCAAGTTCGAGGTCATGTTCAGCTATAGCGTTGACATCCGCCTGTGTAAGAACTGCTCGGTATTGGGAAATATGTTCCATTTCTAGCAGTTTGGAAACAGCCATAACCCCTGAAATACAAAAACACAACACATGTACACTGCATGCAACAAAACACATTGCAGCGTACATACACCCGAATCCAGTCGTCAACCGCCAAAGAACAACAACCCCACCCATCCCACTTCAAACAAGATTTCTCATTTCCAAATGGTTCACCAAATCCTCAGGGGCCACCCTTGTGGAAGTTTGCCTCTGCAGTTTTCTGCGTCTCAGACCTTGCGGTTTAAATGCTGATGCGCTGGTGAAAGTGCTTATTAAATGCATGTGAAAAGTGAGCGGATGGAATCAAAAGAAAGCCAAAGTCTGGGGTGTATGTACAGCTGAAGCAAGACGCATCTCTGCATGCGATCAAATTACCCGGGTGGCTGACGAAAGTGATTTTGTTTGCTTGATTTCCAAATGAAACAAGCACATCTGGAACTTCACTCTTCGCCCTAGGCGCTGCATTATTTCCTTTGGGTGCCGCCATGGCGGCCAGCCGCCGGGCTGCGCGCAGCATATTTATTCAGGTGTATAGACAGCCCAAAAGGGTTTATTTTGTCTTTATTTATTAAATAAAAACTTGAAAAACACACTAATAAGGACAGATGTGGTGTAACACGCAAGCAGCGCTTTGGGACTGCAGCTGTTGTTAGTAGGAAATTTCAATCAGCCTCTTGCTGCCATATTTTTAAACCAACAAAAATAGAATAAATAAAATAAATTATAATTTAAATAACTATTTTTATTCTACAAGCAAGGGAGATTGAAGTTTATTCAAGACCTGTAAATTAACTTGCACGCTTCTTTGTGGGCAGCGCAAGAGAAAGCCAATAAAATGTGATTTTCCTTATTTTTCATTCATCAGCAAAAATATAAATTTAAAATTATGGGTTTTAGGTGTATAGCCGGCACGCATTTTCTTTTTTTTTGTTTTACTAAGCAATACTTGTATTGCCTCGGGTGTAACTACTGTGAGGTGTACAGACACCAGAGAACAGAAGAATAAAAAGCATTTAACCATTATTAAATAACAACCAACTTTTTAAAAACTAATCTTACGCAAGGCCTGTCTCCCTGCGACCATACCTGTCACATGTTCTTTTTCTTTTGCATTTTTTTGTTTTTCTGTTAGTTAGTTATCACTTATAAACCATTATTTAAGGTTTTAAAAGAATGCTGAGTAGAATTGTTATGTCTTTCTTTGTTAGGAGAAGGAGCGCAGCTTAGCAGATTGGTTCTCGGATGGCTGCATGCAGCAGATGTGAAATCAATTTTTATTTTTTTGTTCCCCTTCTGGTATTCTCGAGGTTGATGAGGCCAAAGGGAAGTAAGAGGCAAGAATACGCTTCTTTGAATGTTAATTGTTTTCAAATAATAAATATTAATTGGCTAGCTGCTTTTAAATAATAAATGTTAATTGTTTTTAAATAATAAATGTTAATTGGGTAACTGCTTTTAAATAATAAATGTTAATTGTTTTTTAAACTACATCTTTAATTGCTTTTAAATAATAAAGGTAATTGTGATTAAATAGCAGTTACGTGTCTAGTCCTTATCACATCTACACGCAGATCCTTAAATTCAAAAACTCTCTTCAGCAGCGCCGCTGAATTTTATTTGCTGAAACCCTTAGACCAAAAACAAACAAAACAAAAACCATCTATTTGCCGCCACAGCTCACTTTCTTTTTTCCAAAAAATCTCAGGGGAAGAAAATACAAAAAATACAAAAATAAATAAAATTAATTCATTAAAAGAGAGGTGGGATGTACAGCAGCTTTTCAAAGCATTTCAATGCACCAGAAAAAATTTCTGTGGCCTCCAAAAACACACACATATGAAATCCTTAGGATTCCTTTCACCAGAAACTCAGGTGTACATACACCGTGCGGATTGAACCCAGGAACATTGAAAAAAATTGCTTCTTGTCTTGTGCTGTACTGCCAAAATTTCTGTGGTTTTGCACGGCCAGAGGCTCCGCTTTATTTTTATTTATTTAATTCAAAAACATTTAAAAAGAATTGTTCTGGGTTAAAGAATATTTTTATTTATCTCCATCATTTAAACTGCTTAGGATGAGGGGTGACCTGAGGCCTAGGAGCGTTTTTGTGTCTTGATGCTCTGTAGCTAGGTGCTGCTGCTTCATCCAATTTAGCTTATTGTGTGTTTATAAATGCAAGTAAACAAATTTCTAAAGTGCTAGAGCTGCATGCGACAAATAAGAATGAACGGTTTAAAATAATTATTGTTTACTGGATTAGTAAAAACACGAGTTTTGTTATTCTTTTTTCTCGGTCATCTGAGTAATTCTGAAACTTCTTTCCTTTTGTAATGACTCAGTTGCTTACTGGCAGAGAATTCAAATTCAAACAATTCAAATGATTGGCTTTGCTCTCCAGCAGGCACCGACAACCCGATAAATGCAAGACAGAAAAACATGGCAGTGTTAGCACCACCGCCAGAGAAGCTTATGCCCAATAATGTTATTTTATTGCTAGTTTATTTTGAAACAGCAAAAGTCTTCGAGCGGCTCAGTTCAATCAGCGTGGCAGGCTGCATGCATGAGTTTTACTTCACTGTCTGTACACCTCAACTTGCATCAAAAAAATCCAATTTTTAAATTGCTTTTTGCCATCGGCACTGCATACATTTTTTCCACCGGATGTTTTAACAAAATACGAAACCAGACTACCAAAAAGTTGAAATAGTGGACAGACAAATGCAGCAAAAAAGAGAGACAACATGCAGCATCGAGTTGAGCAGGAACCTCTGCAAGGGGCTGAGAGCGCTTTAAAATAAAAATACATTTCCCTGCAGGCCGCCTGTGAAGAACACACTTGGAGTCATTACAAGAATGGTTGTAATTACTAGTATCTCTGATTTGTATTGTATTTTTGTTTGCACTAAGAGCATATCTCAGAAAGAAAAAGAAAGCTGCAGCTAGAAAAACACTTGCTGATTTCATAAAATTGTTTTTAAGTTTGTTTTGGCAATTACCAAAAGTGGTACATCCCAAATTCTTTAAAATTCTTAATCGCTCAATTTAAATGAACACAAACTCGAAAATAAAACATTTTTAAAACTACAAACTTCAGATTAATAAAAAATACACACGTAAAGATTCTCTTGCCAATTTTTGAGTAACAGTCTGGAGGCAGAAGATTGTTTTTATTGTTTTACTGTCATGGAAGGCACTTGTGTATTTTAAGCAGTGCTATGAGAAAAAGATTGCTTTTGGGACGTACAACTAGACGCTGTTGGTGTAAGTGTAAAAACGAAGAAATGGCAGTTTGAAGTTTTAATGGGATTTGTAAGGAGCCAAAATGCATGGGAAGACAAGAAGATACAGTTGAAATAAGAAGCCGCATCTCCTTCGGGTTTTAGTGTCTAGGATACTCTTTTTACTTAAACCACTAGCCTTAAAAAGCAAAGTAATGCATTTAATATGTTTAAATAATTTAAAATGATTATTTTCCCCATTAATTCAGCTTTTTTGCACATTGCAGATGATTCATGGCATGCATGCATGCATGCATAAGACTTGCGCAGACAAGAAGTCTGTACCTCCCTTTTTTTTGCTGTTTTCGTTTGTTTGCACACACACACAATTCATAAATAAATACTTTTAAAACAATTTGCTTTTTATTGGGTTTCAAAGAGATTCAAAAACAGGACAAAAATGCTTTTTCTGCCCGTTAACTCCTTTCTTGCTGGAGTAGTCACTGTCGTTGTAATAGCTTTAGCAGGTATTTAATTCATTTCCAAATATAATTCTTAATTATTTCTTATTTATTTATAACTTTTGGGTTTTATCGAGAGAAAAAAGAGTAGCGTGGATTCGGGTGTACGTACACCTGGTCCAATCACACCGCATCAACGGCCACGAAATCTTGCTTTCTCACAACTTTTCTTCATCTTTACATTTTCCAGACATCCCAGGAAAGACAATGAAATTATTATGCATGTCTACAAGCTTGTGTGTTTTTCTTTATCAGGCGTTGCGGCGTTTCTATGGCAAAAGTTTGGGCTTAAGGAAATAGAACCTTTTTTAGACCGAACGCGGAAAAAAATAACACTTATAGATAAAACGGACGTTTCCGCAGACACCCGGCGGCTTTTATTTTCATTGGATTTACCTGATCGGCCTCTGGGGCTCCCTGTGGGTCAGCACCTGAAGGTGTATGCTCCAAATACACCTGGAGTCGAGGCAGGCAAATGGTAAGTTGTTATTATTTTTAGTCTGTCTTCTGTTTGGTGTTTCGGCTGTTGTTGTTTTGCTGCTACTTTACTTGTCTTTCTTTTTTGAATGTTCTTGTTTTCGTTCTCCTTTGCTTTTTCCAAGGAACGGCAAACCCGATCCCGAAGCCTCTGCTAAGGAAATATCGCGTAAGTACACTCCAATCTCCTCTGCCTGTACAAAAGGCAGGCTGGAACTGGTGGTGAAAATATACAAGAAAACAACAACCCCACCTTTCCTAGACGGAGGCAAAATGTCACAGTACATTGAAAGTCTCAAGATCGGAGATGTGCTCGAAGTCGAGGGACCGTACGGGTGTGTACGTTTGCAAGGGATGTATATTATTAATGTAGTTTATAATTTAATAATTTATTTAGTTATTTAATTGTTTGTTTTAATATCTCTTTCAGCAGCTCTGAGACTAATCGCGGATGAGAGGCTGGAGTGTAGCCTGCATTGCCGAATTGATTTGTGCACAAAATTCAGATTTTTAAAACGATGCGTTTCTGTTGTCTGTGATCTTTGTCAGATTAATAAAATATCTTGGACGGGGTTTCTTTTCTCTTGGCTCGCGTTTGGTTAATAAAAAGAAGGTTGGCCTCTTGGCGGGAGGCACGGGAATTACGCCTGTCTTCCAGTTCATTAGAAAAGTGTTTGAAGATCATGCAGACCCAACAAAACTCTCTCTTATCTACGCAAACAAAACCGAAGGAGATATTTTACTTCGAGACGGTAAACCCTAAACCCTAAACCCTAAAGGGTTCAGCTTTACGCGATTCTCTGTTGTTGACTTTGTGTGATAGAGACGAGAGGCAGGCAAATGCTTTTTTTGTTTGTTGTTATTTTTGCTGTTTCGTTTTGCTGCCTGTTGTGGCTGCTTTTTGGAGTGTATGTGGACCTCTTCCCTCTAGAGCATGCATTCGCGTGTTGAAGGGGTTTTATTTATTTATTTATTTATTTATTTATTTGTTTATTTATTTATTTATGTATTTATTTATTTATTTATTTTTGCAGAATTAGAAGAACTCGAAAATGAATATCCCGATCGCATTTCTCTTTGGTACACGTTGGATTCACCTCCTGCTTCGTGGCGCTTCTCCACGGGTTTCATTTGCAAAGAAATGATTTCAGATCATCTGCCTCCCCCTGCTGAAGACACTCTTATTTTGTGTTGCGGGCCCCCTGCCATGGTGGAATTTGCATGCATTCAAAACCTTCTTTCAATGGGCTATGACAAGGATAACATTGCCTGCTTCTAACGCTTCTGCCTGCTGCTGAGGTAGCAGCAGCAGCAGCGGCTGCTGCTGCTACTGCTGTTTCCTTTGCTGCAGTTGCTGCTGCTGCTGCTGCTGCTGCTGCTATTCTCTTTGCTGCAGTAGCTGTTGTTTCTGCTGCTGCGCCGGCAGCAGATACAGACCAAGCCGCAGCTTCTGCTGCAGCAGCAGCTGCTGCAGCAGCAGCTCTGCGCTTGTGGTGTATGTGCTTTTTCGTCTCGGGGGTTTCTTTCTGCTTCCGCTGTTTCTCGTGTTGTGTATTTTGAGGTGTATAGACAGCTTTCATTGCCAATGTCAGCGACTGTAGGATATTTGCAACAGCAAAAATAGCAGCAGCAGCAGCAGCAGCAGCGTCAGATGAAGCAGCAGCAGCAATAGCAGCAGCAACAGCAGAAGCAGCTGCGGCTCCGTTGCTTTGTCTTGTGTCTGTCTGTCTGTCTGTCTGTCTGTCTGTTTCATCTTCCCAAACTTTGCTTATTTAATCTTTTAAAAATGAATTTTTGCCAAAGGGTAAAACTCACACAAACGCAAAAACACCCGCGTGGCTCAGCAGCTGATGTTGCTGCTGCAGGCAAAGCAGCTGAGGCCTTACCACCAGCAACGGAGGGAGAGCATGCTGCTGCTGCTGCTGTTGCTGCTGCTGCTGCTGCTGCTGCTGCTGC
>NPHX01000315.1:36322-52607 GCA_002271815.1 Eimeria falciformis
TTGGTATTATTATTATTAGGACTATTAGTATTATTATTATTGTTGGTATTATTAATGTTATTGTTGTTGTTATCATTAATATTGTTCTTACTATGGCTATTATTTTAATTGGTATTATTGGTATTATTATTTTTTATTATTATTATTCTTTTTTTTCTTGTTGTTTCTTCAGGCCATGCAGGTTTGCCGATTTGTTCTCTCGTGGGCATCGATTCTCTCCGCAGCCAAACGAGAATCTCCAACGTCCCAACAATTTTCATTCACTACAAGAGGTGGTAAGCAGCAGGAGCAGGAGCAACTGCTGCTGCTGCAGCGGTAAGAGAATGAAGCTTTTGTTTCTGTTTGTGTTTGGCTGCATTTTGTATGTTGTCGCAGGTCGGCGTTGAGCAGGAAGGGCCGCTCGGCAGAGTTGCAGCTCCTGCTGAAGTCTCTTTCTGTTTTATAGTGCTGCTGCATCTGCCGTCTTCGAAAAGACGGCAATTGTTTTGTAAGGATGAGGGCAAAGACAGCAAACTGCTGCTGCCTCTGTCTCTGAAATGCAAACGATGCAGAAGGAGACAGAAAGACTTTGCAGCCAAAGAGAGAGAGACGCATGCAGTCGAGGAGGCAGATGGAGAGAAACTACAACAATCCCAGGAGTTGCGAAGTGGCCCACAGCAGCTTCGTCAGCAAAGTGGGCGTCAGCATACTCCAAGGTAATTCTGTAGATACAGTGGGAAGGTGATTAGTTGCCTCGTGCCTTTGTTGCAACTGCTTGCCATTTTGAATTGCGTTATTTTGAGGCTTTCGGCGCATGCGAAGAGGATCTGCCTCTCGCTTAGACCCTCTTTTCAAGGACGTCGCTAATAGGCTGTCTTTTTAACATTTTTAATTCCTTCACAACTTCCGCGGTCTCTCTATCTCTCCCTGCCCCTATGTCCCTCCTTTTGTCTCCTCCTTGGGTAGGTTGATGCGTGTGGGTCGCCGCATTTAAACACCGAAGCAGCCTATGTGCGAATAGCTGCATGTACAAGAGAGTTGGGCCCCTCTGTCGAGATCTCTACCTAAAGATCTGCGAGCTTGTACTCCCCTCGTCTAATGAAACAGCACAGAAGACATTCCAACAAAAAAACAGAAATTCAAAGAATTTTCATTGCTTCTGCTGCTACGGCTGCTGCTGCTTGTGTCGGCGCTAGGCGTCCTGCTGTTTGTGCTGCACGCAGGCCTAAGCGAGAGATTGAATACACCCTACGGGCCAGCTAGGTTTTAGGGTGTCTCTGGTCAGCCAGTATTTAGGGGTTACAATTTGGGGATACGCGTAGGCACCTGGGTGCTTGTACACCTGGAAGCAGATATTTGTGTTTGTGGGTTGTTGCAACTTTGTGATCGTTTTACACCTAAGGAGGAAAAGCTGCTCCACAGCAAAGGGACGCTGCTGACGCCCTGCTGTTGACTTTGAGGTCCTCGCGAGGGACCGAGGAGGTGGAGGAGATGCCAGCCGCAAACACATTCTACCGCGTAGTAGGTATAAACTGGATTGACTGTTCTTCTTATCCCTGCACAAAATGTCGCATGAAACAATCAGCATCTCTACGCTAACCATCCCTCCGCATTTTCTGTTGTCAAGGCCGCATCGAATAGCTTACGTAAAGCCGTTCGAGTGTCATCACTAGTTCAAACCCATCACCCATAGACCGCCACACACCAATTAAAGATTCCCACAATCCAACCCCCGAACCACGTAAAACGGACACTACGGCAAGCCATGTGCGTTTCCATCACTCAGTGTTTCGAGACAGTTCCTCGCGTACCCCAGAACCAAAAATAATACAATATTCAGCAGCAAGCGCACGACGCGAAGTCGGCAGTACAAGCACATTAATCTAGCTCCAACTGCCTGAAATGCCTCCCAACTCATGACATTAGTGTGGGGAACAACCAGGCGGTCCAATAAACCAACTTACACCAGCTCCCATAGGCTACGTTAGTAATAATCCACTTTCCCTTTTTAAATCCAGCTTTCGCTGTGTCTATAGCCAGCAGTGACCGCTCTTCGCATCTCCGCTCAAAGCGTTACAAGAATATTAACAACCAGCGTCTTTACACCAACAACCCCATTGGCGCTCTGCGCTGCCACCGGTCCTACAAATGACCTAAGTAAAATGGTTCAAGCGCCAGCACCATTTCCACCTGATTATACATAAGGCAGCACAATCCCCAAACTGAAACATTCCCACAACGAAAGAACACCCACAATACTACGACAAGCCATTACTCTTTCAAGCACTAAAGTACCCCACCACAAAAATAATGCTACTCCCTCATCTGCAAACACACAAACTGAAGTCGGCAGAAAAAATACATTGACATCGCTCCCATTCCCTTAAATTCGTCCCCATCCATGACACTTCCGTACATCGGAACAAGGCAAAACAATAAAGCAACGCATACCAGTTTGACCAGGTTAAGTAAATAATCGACATCAAGAGTTAACTTCGGCTGCAGATATGTCTACAAACGACAGTTACCGTTCCTTTCATCTCCTCAAAAAATGTCACACGAATCACCACAACCAACATCTTTACGCCAACCACTCCTTCTTTCTGTGCCTTTATCGCCGCAATATATAGAGTAACTGAAGTCGCTCGAGGATCCGCACCGTTTCGACCTCAGCATACACTAGCCGCCACGCATCAGTTCTTCAAAGAAGAACGTCCCCACAACAAGCACATGCCCACACTGCTACGGTAAGCTACTATTGCCGTCTCCGGCAATCAGTGCCCCGAAGCAGTTCCTCAAATATCCTACCACCAACATAAACGCTAAGCCATCTCCAGCTAACACACATTTTTACATCGGCAGAAACAGGGCATTTACATAACTCGAAGTGCCTAAAATCCCACCTATGAAATTAAAGTAAGAGCGAATCAAGCGAAACAGCAAACCAGCGCACACCAGTTTGCACATGATGACTCATTAACCCACTTCTGGCACTCAGCTCCACCTATCCCTGTGCCTGTTGAGTACAGTGACCGTTCTTCCCATCCCCATACAAATATCACAACAACGGTAACAACCAGTATGCCTAGTCTAACCACTGCTTGGCATTCCATGCCGTCACCGCCGCAATCAATAACTTAGCTCGAGTGGTTCGAGCCTGCTTTCCGTTCCCACCTCATCGCACATAAGCTGCCACTCCCACTTCCCCAACTAACACATTCCAACAGACAAACACCCAGATTACTACGGCAAGCTATTTCCGTCTCCTTCATTAAGTGCCCCCAAGCAGCTCCTCACCTACCCCACCCGTAAACAAACCGGTACACATTCAGCAGCAAACACACTTCCTGAAGCAGGCACAACAATCACATTAGCATAGATTCAAGCGCCTGAAATGCTCCCCGATCCACGGAACTAACGTACAAGGAACCAACCGAAACGCTCACACCATTTGCACAGGTTACCTCGGTAACCCACTTCTCCCGCCCAACTCCAGCTGTTGCTGTGTCTGCACACGGTAGTGAACGTTCTTTCCATCTCCGCACAAGATCTCACACGGACCATAACACGTGACATCTCTACATCACCCACCCTGCTTGCAATCTGTGCTCTCATCGCCGCACAGAACAGCTTAGTTCTTAGTTGAAGTCATTCGAGACTCCCTTTATAAAAACATTCCCACAAGAAAACCCATAAAACGGAAACCCAGACTACTGGGGCAAGCAATTTCCGTCTGCAGAAATCAATGGTCCGAAACATCTCCTCACGCACCCTACCCTCTATATAATGCTATGCTTTCAACAGCAAACGGGCTGTCTGAAGTTAGCACAAAAACATTACATTCACATAGCTCTGATTGCCGCGAAAGCCCCTTGGTGCATGGCGCTATCCTATATGGGAACCAAGCGGAACAGTAAACCAACTTGCACCAGTTTGTAAACGCTACCTTAATAATCCACTTTCCCCACTCAACTCCAGCTGTCGTTGTGTCTGTAAACGGCAGTGAGTGTTCTTCCCATCTGCGCATGAAACGTGTCACTAACCATATCAGCCTGCATCTCTACACCAACGACTCCTTCGAATCCCCCCTTCAGCGCCGAAATGAATAACGTAATTGAAGTGGTTCGACGCTTCTCACCGGCTTTACCTCATCACACATGCGCCGCCATGCACCAGTTGTCGAAACTAACATAATCGCGCCAACGCCTCAACACAAACTCATACTATTACCGCAAGCCACTTTCGTCTCCAGCCCTCTTCCAATCAGCATACGAAATAGCGCATCAACCGTAGCAACCAGCATGTCTAGTCCAACCACCCCTTGTCATTCTTGGCTTTCAATGCCGTCACCGTTGCAATCAACTGAAGGCCATTCAGGCAGGAGTGACCCAGAGGATTAAGCTATGAGATTGACGACTGGCCTGCGGCTCTCCCTACGATCCTGAGCCCCGTTCGATGTGCGAATTTGTGTTCATTAGGATTTGATCATGTTTTTCTTTTATTTTGCATTCAACCTGGTGACTTTTTTAAAGGTTTTCAAGTGAGGCGCATTACAAAGCAGAAATTGTTTTAACAACGCCCCTGCTTCTTATGCTGGCAGGCGTGGATTTACGACTTATCTTGTCGACGGAACAACCCTTCTTTATTTCCACGCCAATTGAAAACGGCATTCCCTGGCGGTGCTTCTTGGAAGTCGTACTTTGAAGTGTAAATGCAAGATCCGATGTGCTAGAGAAACGCTGCTCACCAAAAAACCCCGTTAATGTCAACTGCAAATAAAAACGTTTAAGACAAATAAATTATTTTCAGTCGAATAAAACTTTTACACCCTCCAGGAAGTTCAAAGAAGAGTGGCGGTGCTTCTTTACGTTGGTTCCGTGATGACGTATGGCGAAAGGAACAATAAAATAAACAGCAAGCCCCAAAGTGTGAATCTGCTTGATAAATTAAAAAAGAACTTGAAAAGGAATACAATACTTCTTGGCTGGATACGCTTGCTTGTTTCTTTTGTACATTCTCTGCCGCTCCATTTGTCACCCCACACATGCAAAACGCGAAACCTCAGCCGTTTAGGCAAAACTAACCCCTAAAGTATCTTTTCTGAGACGCAATCTTGAAGGCTTCGTATTATAATTGCCAAAGTTGAATTATTTCTCGTCGGAACGTAAAGAGCCGGTGAAAAGTAAAATGCGGGGCCGGCGAAAAGTAAAACAATCTCACACTGCGGCTAGGGAAGGTTAACACCCATTTTTAAGTAACTAAGCTCCTTCTGTTGCAATGCATGCAAAAAGAAAAGGTTGAGAACAGAAGAAAATGTTTATTTTCTTCAAATGCATCATTGTGTTCGAAGCTTCGCGTTGCTTACCTATTATACCAAGGAGGCTGAAAGGCTGGTAACTGTGGTGACGACGGCGATGAAAATGCATGTAAAAGACGTGCTGATGGGGCTTGTGAATGGGCTTGCGGATTGGTCTGCTTGGTCTGCGGCTTGGTCTGCAGCTTGGTCTGCGCCTCCGCCTGCGCCTGCGCCTCCGCCTGCGCCTGCGCCTGCGCCTCCGCCTCCGCCTGAGCCTGAGCCTGAGCCTGAGCCTGAGCCTGAGCCTGAAGATGGGTTTTTGGGGGGGCTTTCTGAGTATCCCATAAGCTCATTCCACACCTCTTCTCTGAACACATGCAGGCAGCAACATAAACAGAAAGCCTCTTTATTACCGCTTTGGATCAGCCAAGAGAAATAGCGTTGTTAGAAGCGCCGATAGACAACAGGAGAAAAAGTAGGAACAAAGACGACAACATCTCGTCGCCGCTGTATTTTAGAATGCTTGGTAGCCAAAGCTATCGTGCAGACAACCCAGCTAAAGGGCCCAGCAGCTTACGAGAAAGGAGCCTCTCTTTTCCAGTTTCCATTGGGTTTGTAATTGCAAACAAGAAGTTGCTCGTTGTTTGGGCATCCGAGTGTGCGGGCACAGCCAAGGCCAGTGCTGTTGTGCCACATGACTTGAGTGAAGTGCCCAGCCGCTAAAGTCCAATTTCCTCCTGGGTATTTCCCACTAAAAAGAAACAAAAACCAGAAAGGCAACTCGCAAATAAATTACTTATTTGGTAGGAACACGTATCGGGGCTAGGAGATAAACAAGCGTGAAAACAGACAAGACACAGACAGAGAGAACACAGGACTGTGTTTTCAGAGAGACAGATAGAGACATAGACAGAGGAGGCACAGACAGACAGACAAAAACAAATAGGCAAACAGAGAGACAGACCGAGACAGACACAAAGAGTCACAAAGAGATATAGAGAGAGACAGAGACAGAAAGCGACAGGGAAGACACAGAGAGAGAGACATACACAGAAAAACAAGACAGCAAAGGAAAAAAAACGTGATTTTACTTACTTAAAAAGACTAATTTCCCCATACCAAGAATCAACAGCCCGCTTGCAGGTTGCCTGTGCGCCGCGGATCCAATAAAGATTTTCTCCGAACTGCAAAAGACGGAAGAGAAGAAAATGTGCATGCAAAGAAGGCAGCAACGCGCCTCACAAAAGAAAAGCCCAGACAAAGCAGCAGCAAGCGGCCGCAATTCCAAGCCATTATTTAACCCAAGGCCTGGGGGAGACAAAGCTCTGTCAGGCAGCAGCAGCTGATACGGCAGCGTGCAGAAAGGAGTGAAACTACGCAAGCAAAGCCTTAAAGTGCGCATGCAGGGCATGCTGAGGGAGTAGTCAACGGGCCTCCTGGTTACTCACCCCTAAAGCCGATGAATGTCGGGGCTGGCAGCCGGTTGCAACAAGGTCTGCCATGTGTTTAAGGGCCTGAGCAACAGCTGACTCATCGCGTGTTACTGGCTTCAAGGGGTGTTTCTTGAACTGTCCAACGCGATAAGCATTGTGTGGTGGAATGCAGTCTGAACAAACAAAAACATTCGTATTGACAACACATGCGCTGCACTCCCCTCCGCCTCGGCACGTTCGGCTGTACAGACACCGAAGAGGACAGACCGGGGAGCCGCAGGACTGACGAAGGACGGTGTGGTTGTTATTATTGAAGTTTAAAGCTGCTCATCTACTGGTGGCTGTGGAAAGAGGCAAGCACAAAGCAGCAAATGCCCCACCAGCCGTGACATCTTCAGATGTTTTGGCTTGCAAAAAAATAGGAGAATCTCTTGTTTTCTCCACCATCTCTTGTTGACCTCCACTGCCATCGAGCCCAGATTGCGAAGTACCTTCTTCAACCTTGGCGCCGTTTGTGGGGTTACTCAATCCTGAAGTTTCCTCTAATGCGCTGTGCTGTAAAATAGGCTGTGAGTTAACGACGCCGCTTATCGTAGTGGCAGCATCGCTGCAGGCTCTCTCCGCTAAGGAGACGGAGAGAGTGAAAACAACCAGCAAGAACTTCGCCATTTGCAAGGGATTCGACGGAAGCCATAAAACAAAAAGACGCACAAAAACCTAGTAAAATCTCTTTTCCAGAGAGAAGATAAAGAAAAACAGTCTAAGCCATTAGGGAGGAAAGTGAGAAATTAAGTGCAGCTGGCTAGCACGCTAATTTCTTCTGCTTCCACCTCCAACAAGCAGGAAGATTCCAATGTAAGAAGCGCCCTGAGAAATTATCTGCTAAAATTTGTTCATTTTTGTATTATTTCAACCTCAAATGCAAAGAAATAGTTGGTGCAGAAATATACACAAGCCAAGTAACTGACCAATCGAGGGTGGTGCAAACTGAGAGGTTTGCGCGATTCAGGAAGCTTTAAATAAATGGAAAAACAAATTTTACAAAACAGAAAACAAATTAAAAACAATTGAAATGAGTTTCAGACTTTTCTGCTTGCATTAATCCAAGCCTCGACAGCCACGAACAGGAAGGAACACACAGCCATCAACTAGTTCCATCCTTCAGAGCTGAATGATAAGTAAAAAGCCGAGCTGCATGTAAATCACTTTTTCTCCTTTTAATGGCCAGTTTTAACATAATGTATTTAACTTTTTTTGCTTATTTCTAATGTTTCTGTCGAGCTTGGCTCAAGAAAAATAGAAATTTTCTGCTCTTCCCAATGAAATTTACGCCTCTCTCTTTAAGAGGTTTATTTATCTTTTTTAATAAAACATAAAGCACGGAGGCGAGATAATAGGCCCTTTCGGCTGGAAGAACTTGGGCTCGTTTCTTTTTCAAGGCTTTGGCTTTCAATAGCTGCTAGCCGAAAACTGCAAGTGCAAGGCAAGTATCCTGAAGAGAGTGTTTACTGGTTTTCCTTTTATGCAGCAGGGCTGGCCAAAAGAAAACAGAGAAGGCCTGGTGTTTTATGCAGCTTTAATAGTTAGAGGAAGTGCAGAAAACAAACAGCGCCTCCCGCTGTCACTCTCTAGAAGCTGCTAAACAAAAGCTTACAGCCCACACGTCTAAGAGCAGGAGCAGTAGCTGCTGCACTTGCTGCTATACTTGCTGCTGCACTTGCTGCTGCACTTGCTTCTGCCCTTGCTGCTGCACTTGCTGCTGCACTTGCTGTTGCGAGTCCTTTAGTAGTGCCAGGAAAGCGCCAAGGTCTTAAGGGTTCTCTTTACCCCATGTGGATACGACAAAGAAAACGATTCCAGCGGGGCCTTGTGCTTCTTGAGAGCCAAAAAGAAGACGGAGACAGTCAGCACATGACTGCTTTTGTTGAGAGTTTAACATTGGAAAGACAAAATGGTTGCTACTTTCTCTCGCAGCGCCTCTCCTATTTGTTTGTTTGCGGAAATAGCTCGTTTCCTGAGCCATTAAAAAAGATAAATTGAAAACAGTGAGAACTTATTTAAGGCCAGCCTTTTTCTCAAAAGATACAGCAGCAGCCAGCCGCCAAGGAAGCTACAGAGAGATCCCTGCTGCTGTTGGTGCTGCTGGTGTTTCTGCTGCTGGTGTTGCTGCTGCTGGTGTTGCTGCGGTTGTTGTTGATGCTGCTGTTGCTGCTGCTGCTGTCGCTGCCGCTGTTGTTGCTGCAGCTGTTGCTGCAGCTGCTGCTGTTGCTGCGGCTGTCGATGCTGCTGTTGCTGTTGCTGCTTCTGCTGCTGTTGTTGCCAAAGAGTAGCAACTGCAGCGAAACCAACAGCCAAATCGGCAGCAAAAATAGCAGGGGTCAGGAGATTTAGGTTGGGAAGAAGCACAGCCCTGAAAAGGAAACAGTCTCTCCAAGGCCTGCTGCTGAGCTCTGTCTCTGCCTGTCCCTCTTGCTGTTTCTGTCTCTCCGTTTCGCTGCCTGTTTCTTTCTGTCTATGTCTGTGTCACTTTCTTTCTTTGCCCGTTTCTTTCTGCCTTTCTTTCTGTCTGTATTTGTCAATTTGTCTGTCTTCTTGTCTTCCTTTCTTTCCGTCTCTGTTCGCCTCGCTTTCTGACTCTCTGGCTCTCTGTATTTCTGCTTGTCTTTCTCTCTCTGTCTCTCTGTCTGTCTCTTTGTGTTTGTGTCTGTCAGTCCCTCTGTCTCACTTTCTGTTCTCCTGTCTCTCTTTCTGTCTCTCTTTCTGCCTTCTTCTGTCTGTTTGTGTTTCTGGCTGGCTGTCTTTCTGTCCCTGTCTCTCTCCGTGTATCTCTTTCTGTGTCTGTCTGTTTCTCTTTTTTTCTCGTTGTGTTTCTTACTGTATTTCTTTCTGTCTCTCTTTCTGTCTGTTTGTGTTTCTGTCTGTCTCTCCTTCTGTCTCTCTTTCTGTCTTTTTCTTTCTCTGTCTGTCTTTCTTTCTGCCTCTCTGTCTCCTTGTTTTTGTGTCTGACTCTCATTTTGTTTCTGTCTGTCTCTGTGTCTGTCTCTGTGTCTGTCTCTCTTTCTGTGTCTGTCCGTCTCCGTTTCTGTCACTCCCCTTCTTTGTATTTGTGTCTGTCTCTTCGTGTTCCTGTCTGCCTCTTTGTGTTTTTGTTTGTCTTTCTACCTGTCCCTCTTTCTGTCTTTCTTTCCGTCTCTGTCCGTCTTTCTTTTTGTTTTTTTGACTCCCTGTATTTTTGGCTGACTCTCTTCCTGCCTCTTTCTGTCTCTTTGTGTTTCTGTCTGTCTCTGTTTCTGTCTCTGTTTCTGTCTCTCTTTCTATCTCCCGGTTTGCCTCTCATTCTGTCTCTATCTGTCTCTTTGTGTTTCTGGCTCTCTCAATTTCTGTCTCTTCCTCTCTTTCTATCCGTTTGTGTATCTGTATGTTTCTCTTTCTGTCTCTTTGTGCTTCTGTCTGTCTCTCTTTCTGTCTCTCTTTCTGTCTTGTTGTGTTTCTGCCTGCCCCTCGTTCTGTTGCTGTCTGTCTCTGTGTGTGTGTCTGTCTCTCTTTTTGTCTCTCTTTCTGTCTCTTTGTGTTTCTATCTCTCTATCATTTTATCATTTTCTCTCTTTCTGTCTTCTTTGGACAACAGGAGAAAGTGGATGGGGAGCCAAACATTTCCTGAGTGTCTCGCCCTAAAAGAGTAGCAAGTAAAAACCTTCCTAAACTGTCTGTACACCTCAGTCGGCGCTGCTCCTTGCTGGAGACGAAAAGAAACAGACAGAGAAACAAAAAGGAGAGGCACAGAGAGACACAGAATAAAAAACCGAGACAAACATAGGAGACAAATACACATAGAAAGAGGCAGACAGAGATCGAGAGACAGACAGACACAGACAGAGAACCAGAAAGACCGAGAGACGGAGAGACACAGAGAAAAACAGACAAACACAGAGACATAGGGAAGAGACAGAAAGAAACAAAAACACAGGCATAAAAGGAGGCAGAAAGAGACAGAAAAACAGAGACTGAGGAGGGATAGCTCTGTAGCCGCTAACAAAGAAAGAGAGAGCCGCAAAGACACCCCAAGAGGAACAACGCATGTGTCAAAGCAAACAAACAAACTGCACATGTGCGCAAATTAAATTTAAATTTTAACGAAAAACAACAACGAATGCCTTAGAGAGACATTTGCAGCGAAAGAGACGAAATGTCCCCTCGTGTCTCATCTAAGGGATCAAATGAATTGCTCCTGCTGCTGCTGCTCTTATTCGGAGAAAATGGGTTTGTTGCTGCTGGAGGTGCTGCAACAGCAGCGGGGTCCCGGGCAGACCGAAAAGCAGCAGCAGGAATGCCAGCGGCCCTGCTGCTGCTGCTGTTTCCTGCTGCTGATGCTCTCTGCTGCTGATGTTTTTCGCTGCTGCGAACTGGAGCGGAGAGAAAGAAGGTTTCTTAAATTGCCTTTGCCATTGCCCTGCGCCACTCGACGCTCGGGTCAATGCACCTGCTGTTGCTGCTGATGCAGCAAGAGCAGCAGCAACAGCAGATTTGCTGCCCTTAAACCGCAAAGAATCCCATTTCGCAACTTCCTCAGGAAACAGACGCATGGCGCCTCCTTACATCAACGCTAGTGCTGCTGCAGCGTTGCCAGGATAAAGTTGTTTTTCCTGTTCGTGTTTGCCTGCTGCTCGCATTTGTTGCTGCATGTTGGCGTTGAGCAGGAAGGGCCGCTCAGCAGAGTTGCAGCTCCTACTAAAGTCTCTTTCTGTTTTATAGTGCTGCTGCATCTGCCGTCTTAAGAAAAACGGCAATTGTTTTGTAAGGATGAGGGCAAAGACAGCAAACTGCTGCTGCCTCTGTCTCTGAAATGCAAACGATGCAGAAGGAGACAGAAAGACTTTGCAGCCAAAGAGAGAGAGACGCATGCAGTCGAGGAGGCAGATGGAGAGAAACTACAACAATCCCAGGAGTTGCGAAGTGGCCCACAGCAGCTTCGTCAGCAAAGTGGGCGTCAGCATACTCCAAGGTAATTCTGTAGATACAGTGGGAAGGTGATTAGTTGCCTCGTGCCTTTGTTGCAACTGCTTGCCATTTTGAATTGCGTTATTTTGAGGCTTTCGGCGCATGCGAAGAGGATCTGCCTCTCGCTTAGACCCTCTTTTCAAGGACGTCGCTAATAGGCTGTCTTTTTAACATATTAAATTTCTTCACAACTTCAGCGGTCTCTCTATCTCTCCCTGCCCCTGTGTCCCTCCTTTTGTCTCCTCCTTGGGTAGGTTGGTGCGTCTGGGTCGCCGCAATTAAACACCGAAGCAGCCTATGTGCGAATAGCTGCATGTACAAGAGGGTTGGGCCCCTCTGTCAAGATCCCTACCTAAAGATCTGCGAGCTTGTACTCCCCTCGTCCAATGGATCACAGCAGCAGAGAAGGCATTCCAACAGAAAACCAGAAATCCAAAGAATTCTTACTGTTGCTGTTGCTGTTGCTGTTGCTGTTGGTGCTGCTGTTGTCAGCGCTAGGCGTCCTGCTGTTTTTGCTGCACGCAGGCCTAAGCGAGAGATTGAATACGCCCTACGGGCCAGCTAGGTTTTAGGGTGTCTCTAGACACGCAGTCCGCAGTCACCCTGCAGCTAGGAACGGCAAACAAACCAATTTTGAACCAACTGAGATCCTTCTGTTGCAGTGCGTGCGGTGAGAAAAGAATGAGGGCAGGAGAAAATGCTTTATTCTGTTTAAATGCATTATTGTGTTCGCAGCTTCGCGTTGCTTTCCTATTATGCCAAGGAAGATGAAAGGCTGGTGACTGTGGTGACGACGGCGATGAAAATGCATGTAGAAGATGTGATAATGGGGCTTGTGTAAGAGCTTTCTGGAGCTGCCATAATGCTATCCCACACCTCTTCTCTGAAAACACGCAGGCAGCAACATAACAGAAAAACCTCTTTAATACCGCTTTATATCAGCCAAGGGAAATGGCGTTGTTAGAAACACCCATAAGCAGCAGGAGAAGCAGTAGAAACAAAAACAAAAATACCGCATTGCCGATTTATATTAGAATGCTTGGAAGCCACAGCCAACGTGCAGAGAGCCCAGCTGAGGGGCCCAGCAGCTTACGAGAAGGGGGCCTGTCCAAAATAGTTTCAGGCGGGTGTGTAATTGCACACAAGAATTTGTTTTTCTCCCGAGCATCCGAGCGTGCGGGCACAGCCAATGCCGGTGCTGTCGGCCCACATAAGTTGGGTGAAATGCCCAGCCCCTAAAGTCCAATTTCCTCCTGGGTATTGTCCTCTGAGAGGAGACACAAAAGACAACAGAAAGAGAGATGCTTCCAAAACAAAAGAGACAAACAAAAGAAAGGCGGCTAGCAGACAAAATACTTTTGTTATAGCAAAACGCATCGGGGAAAGGAGACAAACAACCATAAAAACAGAGAAGATGCAGACAGAGAGGACACAGGACCATCATTTCAGAAAGATACACATGCAGACAGAGCCGGATAGAGAGACATAGAGACACAGAAAGAGACAGAGACAGACAGAGAGATAGAGACAGATAGAGGCGAATATGTACAGATAGAGACAGCGAGATACCGTGCTTTTACTTACTTGAAGAGTTTAAATTCTTCGTACCAAAGTTTAACAGCTTCTTCGCAGGTTGCTTCGTAGCCGAAGGTAGCAAAAAGGTTTTCTCCAAACTGCAAAGGACAGAAGAGAAGAAAAAGCGCGTGTAGGGAAAGCAGCAGAGCGCCTCACAAAAGACAGAAAAGCCCAGACAAAGCAGCAGCGAATGGCCGCAATTCCAAGCCGCTATTTAATCCAAGGCTTGAGGGACAGAAAGACCTCGCAGGCAGCAGCAGCAGACACGACAGCGTGGAGGAAGGAGCAAAACGACGCAAGCAAAGCCCCAAAGAGCGCTTGCAGGACATGCTGAGGGAGGAGTCAACGGGTTTCCTCATCACCCACCCCTTCAGCCTGTGAATGTTTGAATGGACAGCCGGTGGCAACAACATGTTCCATGTATTGCAAAGCCTGTTTGACGGCGCTCTTATCGCGTTTTACTGGATCGAGGGGGTGCTTGAGTTTTCCAACGCGTTTCTCATTGTGTGCTTTAACGCACGCTGAACAAACAAAAACATTCGTATTGAGAACACATGAGCTGCCCTCTCCCCCCCCTCAATACGTTCGACTGTACAGACACCACCGGGGACAGACGCGGGTGCCGCGAGGTCGAGGAAGAATGGTGGATTTGTTGTTATTCAATTTGAAAGATGCTCAAATACTGCTGCCTGTGGAAATAGGCAAGCAAAGAGCAGCGCGGGCCCCACCAGCCGTGACATCTTCAGCTGCTTTGTTTTGTAGAAAAATTGGAGAATATTTTTTTCCCCCCGGCGTCTCCTGCGGTTCTTCACTGCTATTGAGCTCAGACTGCGAATTGTTTTCTTCTGCCTTAGCGCCGTTTGCGGCAACCCTCAAGGCTGAAGTTTTCTCTAATGCGCTGGGCTGTATGATAGGCTTTCGGAAAAGCATGCCATTTCTCTGAGTGCCAGCATAACTCCAGGTTTTCTCGGTCTTTATGGAGAAAACAAGAAGGAAGAACTTCGCCATTCGCAAGGCATCCGACGGCAGGTAAAAAACAACCAAACGCACAATACACTCTACTAAACAATGCCTGTTTCACAGGGAAAACAAAGAGAATTTGTGCAAGGCACTACGGAAGACAGAGAAATCGATTGCGGCTGGCTAGCGCGCTAATTTCTTCTTCTTCCGCCCCCAACAAGCAAGAAGATTACAAGGGAAAAACCACCTTCAAAAATTATACGCTAGCTTTTGTTTATTGTTGTAGTACTTTTCGTTCAAACGCAAAAGAAACGGTTGTTGCAGAGACAGAGGCAAGACAAGCAACTGACCAGTGGAAGGTAGTGGAAAGTGGGGCTTTTGCGCGATTCAGTAAGTTTTAAATAAATGGAACAAGTTAAAAACAAAACAATTAAATATAATTGAAATGCGAAAGAGACCTTTAAGCTCGCATTACTGTAAGCCTCGGCATCCACAGACACACAACCATAAACCTCTCTGATCTTTTCTTTCAGAGGAAGACAAGATGCTGATTAGCAGAGAGCCGAGCTGCAGTTAAATCTCTTTTTTTCTAAAGCCCAGTTTTAAAAAAATTTAGTTTGAAATTCTTATTTATTTCTAATGTTTCTGTCGGGCTTAACTCAAAAGTGGTAGAAATCTTCTGCTTTTGCCCATGAAATTTACGCCTGTCCTTTTTAATGATTTGTTAATCTTTTTTCATAAAACAAAAGGCACACAGGCAAAAAAAAGGCCCGTCCAGGTGGCAGAATTTCGGCTTGCTCCCTTCTCAGATCTTCGGCTTTCAGTGTGAAAAGCTGCTTGTCGACAAACTGCAAGTAAAAATATCCCAAAGAAAGCGTTTGCTGCTTTCCCCCGCATGCAGCAGGGCTAGCCAAGGAAACAGAAAAAGCTTGGTTTTCCCTTTTCGTACGGTTTTAGGCCCTTTAGCCTGGCTGTCTGTACGCTGGCGTTGGCTAGCGAGCATTCCAACGCGGCTCCGGAAATGTCTTTTGTTTCTACTTCTGCTGCTGTTGCTGGGCACTTGTGACAACGCCATGTCTCTTGGCTCGCCTAAAGCGGTAGTAAAGATGTTTTTCTGCTTATCTTGCTGCCTGCATTGAGAGAAGAGATATGGAAAAGCATTATAAAAGACCTAAAAAGCTTCCCCACAAGCCCATCCAACCCAGAAAACCCCCCATTCAGTCCACCCATACTAAAAAGATTCACAAGCCCATCCAACCTGAAGAGCTCCCCCACAAGCCCATCTATGCCAATAAGATTCCCCACAAGCTCATCCAACCCAATAAGCTGACCCACAAGCCCATCCAAACTGAAAAGCTTCCCCATCAGCTCATCCAAACCGAAGAGCTCCCCCACAAGCCCATTCACAAGCCCATCTACAAGCCCCAGCAGCATGTCTTTTACATGCGTTTTCATCCCCGTCGTCACCACAGTCACCAGCCTTTCAGGCTTCTTGGCATAATAGGAAGGCAACGCGGAGCTGCGAACAAAATAAGGCATTTAAAAATAATAAAGCATGTTCTCCTGTTCTCAGCTTTTTTTTGCAGCACGCTTTGCAAGAGAGGGAACTCAGCTATTTCAAAATCGATTTTGTTGGCGTCCCTAGCCGCAGTGTAAGATTATTTTGTCAGACTTTTCGCCGACACTCTACGTTTCTGACAAGAAATAATTCAACCTTAGCAATTGTGATACAAAGGCTTCAATATTTCAATTTATAACAGATACTTTTAAGCTTTAACTTTTTTAAACTGCCTGAGGTTTCGTTAATCTTTGCAGAGACAAGTGGACGGGGAAAATGCGCAAAAAAAACCAAGCAAGGCGCATGCAGCCAAAAACTGTTGTATTTCTTTTTAAGTTTTTGTTTGATTTATCAAGCAGCTTCACACTTTGAAGCTTGTTGTTTACTTGTTCCTTTCGCTGTATGCGATCACGGAGCCCCACACAGACAAAAGCAACCAGATCGTATTACAAGAGAATCGTGACTCTCCTTTGAACTTCCTGGCCA
>NPHX01000315.1:72321-83673 GCA_002271815.1 Eimeria falciformis
TTGTTGCAGTGGAACCTTACCACCGCAGCAGAATCAGCAGCAAGCTGAACAGTACTAGCTGGGCTGCAGCAGCAACCCCAACAGCAGCATATTTACAAGCAGAAACCGCAGCAGGAGCAGTGTTGTTGCTAAGTTTGTTCTTGCTGCTATTGCTGCTGCTGCTGCTGCTGCTGCTGCAGTGCTTTCGGTGTCACACGATCAACTGCGTCCACGGAGGGAAGAGGGGCTATGGGGGAAAGGTGAGATTCACTCTCGCTGCTGCTGCTGCTGCTATTGCTATTATTTTTGCTGCTGCCGTTGTTGTTGCTGCTGCTGCTATTGCTGTTATTCTTGCTGCTGCCGTTGTTGCTGCTGCTCCTGCACAGTGCAGCAGCAGTAGCAAGAACTTTACCAGCAGCAACAGCAGCAGAGGCATTCCCTTAGTATGCGTCGCCTGTTCCATGCGGACGGAAGCAGCAAGGCCAACAACAACAACAACAGCGACAGCCGCAGCAGCAGCAACATATATTTGGTTGTGGTGATGTGCCTCTCAGGTTATACATGTACGATGTCCCTCCTGTTACAGCATAAACCTTTCCCCTGCTGCTGTTTCTTTGGTTCGCTGCGCCACGTGCATGGCAATTGCTGCCATCATCACGAAAACCACAAACCCTAAACCACAAACCACAAACCCCAAACCCTCAAACGGCAACGCTGAAACAAATTCATCGAAACACAAGCAGAAAGAGAACTCTAAGAAAGCCACAAACCACCACAAGCAGCAGCAGCAGCAGCAGCAGCAGCAACCAGCTGGCCTCTCAGGTGCTACCACCCACTCAGCAGCAGCAGCAGCAGCAGGAGCAACAGCAGCATCTATTGTAAAAGTAATACCAGCAGCACCACCTCCACGAAAGAAGCCACTACAGCCACCGCCCCCAGCAGCAGCAACACGAGCAACAGCAACGGGAGCAGCAGGAGCAGCAGAAGCAGCAGAAGCAGCAGAAGCAGGGGCTGCTGCAAACGCTAAAAACGGAATGACCCGAGAGGACCTGCTGCACGAGGTGCTGCTACCCCACAGAACAAACCCTCCCCTTAAGGACCTAGCTGTTGCTAAACAGCAACAGCAGCAGAAGCAGCAACTAAAAGCAGCAGCCCGAAAGAGACCCCCAACAGCAAATTTCTGCCTCCCTGCAGATATGATGCCAATCCCTAGGAGAAAAGAAAACACCAACATAGAAACTGATGCTGCCGCTGCTGCATCTGCTGCTGGAGGAACAGCAGATGCAGCATAAATGCGTGTACATTTTGTTTGAGTGCATAGTGACCGGCTGCTGATGCTGCTGCTGCTGTTGGATGATGCAGCAAGGACAGACTGTGAAGGTCAATAAAAAAGTTGCACAGGCCGCAGGCAGAAGGCCATTTTGTGCATAGGAGAGATGGGAGCTCGTGTGTCCCTCTGTGCCTCGGTTTGCTGTTTCTGATTAGTGTCTCTATGTGTCTCTGCTTGCTGTCTCCCGTCTCCTTGCTGTTGCTACATGCGGCAAAAACAACCAACAGGTCTGCCTTAGGCATCAGTGTACAGCAGCTCGCATGCAGCATTGAGTTAACTTTAAAATACAGAAAGAGACAGAAATTTCTTTGATTGAAGAAAAACAGAGAGGCCTCACGGAGACAAACGAAGAAAATCCATTTGTCTCTTCTCTCTTCAGAAACTCTCCCTCATTTGTCGTTTCCAAGAACTAGCCCAAATCACTTACTGCTTGTCCTTTGGCCTCACTTTAAGGGCCCACTGCATGCACCGCCAAAAAGCGCTGCGCCCAGCCGCAATCCATCTTCAAAAAACAACACAGCTAGCCAGATGAGTCAGGAAGCCAAAGGCGCCACAGCAGTTAGCAACACTCACGAGCCCCACAACAAAGGGGCTTTGAAAAAAGCTAGGGGAGGCTCTGCAAACCTGACGGGGAGGCAGCGAGCCGCATGTAAACGGGGAAATTCTTGACAGAAGAAATTCTTTTGGGGATACTTTCTCTCTAATAGCCTCATCCTCAAGTCTACTGAGGCCTTAAGACCGCAAGAAACCAACCCGTCAAAAAATTAATTTTCAGGCTTAAGCAGGAGCTGTATGTACAGCATGCTTGTGCGTATCTTAGATGTTGCAGTTTTTGTTAGTCTGTTTATCACTCATAATTGTGTTAATTAATGTTTTAGATTGCCTATGAGTGGTGGGATTACTCCTATGTAGGTGCGGCGCAGCAGCCCAGATCCTCAAATTGTTTGTTGGGGTGCGTACCTGGTCAAGATGCAACTGGCCTGCAGCTTGGCCTGAGCCTTGTCCCTTCGCTCTCTGCTCAGGGCATCATGGTCTTAGAAAGGCAAACCCGAAAAAGCAACCTTATTTGGAACTTATTATTTTAAATTTGTTGTTTTGTGGTATTACTTATGGCCTTTATGCAGAGGCACTGGTACGAGCGCTACAATTCCAGAGTGGTATCTTGCCACTGAAACGCTCGTCGAAGGCATTAGAATTGCACGGGAATATTTTTGGTTCGAATGCAAAAGTTTAAAAAATTGGGAAAATAAAACCAAAAAGCAAAAAGAAGACGTAGGCTCTGACTCGTTAAACGCGCGCTGTGTATAACTGCTAATCCTCGTAGTATTAAACCTGGCAGTGTTGTTGCTAATGAGCCCAGCCCCCACAAACCCAAACCGCTGCAACGAAACAATCAGCTCCAATTATGAAATAACAGAGAAAATGAAAAAAGGCATTTAAATCATTTTCTGGAATATTTTTTGGGCACCGTTTATCGTCAGAGTTTTTGTGTTCCGAACAACGGCAAGGCCTCGAGCGGTCCAATATGGGTCTCTGGGTGCTTGGATATTTCCAGTGTCGCGTTGTGGAAACAATTGGCAAACAGCCGGTTATTTGCATATCAATTAATGTTAAGAGATCAATGCTGGATTCTCAGGCAAAAAGAAGAAGCTGAGCTGTATCTGATGCTTCGAAGCCGCCTCAAGAGTATCGGCTGCCCTGTCCTTCGAATGAGAAACCGTAACGAACTCCATCATTCCTGTTCATTAATTACAGTTATATTTGCTTTATTTGATTGCAATTTATAAACAATGGGATGTGTGAGCGGCGCTTTCCCTTCGCTTTAGCCCCAGCAGCACCATAGCCAGCAGTACAAATTTCGCACAGCATTCCAAGTTTCCGCGTATTTATTAGTTGTTTTCTCTATACAAATTTGAAAAAACGAGATGCACAGAAGACGTTGCGTTTTTTATCAACTGCACAGTCTAATTAACCGCACCAATCTGGTGTATTTGGTATTGAGGCTTGCTCTCCACAGAGCACCATCCCTCGGCTGTCTGCCCGCCTCCAAACCGAAGCGTGAAGTGCTAAACCCAAACTGCATATATGCATCATGGCGAGCTGCCTGCCTCTGCGGCGTCGAGGCAGCAAAAGTGGCCGTAGCAAGAAAGACTCCTTGGGATGTACGGATCATCAGGGCGGCAGCAACCTTAATGACTCCCCTCCCGAGCGCGAAGTCACTGAGGGTCAATTCGCAGCAATATACAGTCAGCATTTTGTACTTGGAGTTAGCACGGCAGACACGATTTGCATTCCTCTTCATTTGAGGCTAAGACAAGACATCCCCAAAACACGATGGGGGCTCGCAAAACGCCGAAAAGAGGGCATTAAAAGAGGAGGGTGGGTAATTTGGTTTGACGAGGACACTCGCCGTCTTTCTGCCACTACTGTGGCGCAGTGGACGCACAGCAGCCGTTCCAAGTGGCTAGAAGATAGCAAAACGCGATGCAACAAACGGTGTGATAATAAAGACGAGGCAGGCGGTCCCAGCAGAAGTTCCCCTGGGGCAGAGCGGCGGGTGCTGCACCTGTTTGTGCTGCTTCATGGAATGTCTCCCCCTGCTTTGCTGCAGACAGACGTAGTAGAGAACTTTGGCAATCTCATCGCTACTGTCCTTGAGCGCTTTCCCCCAGGGTCACCTGCCTGCCCCCACCCTGACGCCCACACAGGCAACACTGAAAACCCCAGCACTCCTGCGCCCTGTAGCTCTCCCGCTGCCTCTCACACGCTGTCGCAGCAATCAGGTGTATCCCCAGCTGCTGCTCCTACCGGATCCTCTGCTCCTTCCTCAGCAGAAGGTGCAGCACCCATTAGTTTGTTATTTGTAATATATTCGTATCGCGCTGCAACCTGGCAGTCTGTGGCTGCTTGCATGTCTAGAATTGTGCCTTTGCTGGCTGCGGAGTTGGGGGTGTTGCTGGAGAATTGGGACGAGGTGCGGCTTTTCGCGGTCGGGCATTCCTTAGGGGGTTTGCTGTGGCGATTTATGCTGCTGCGGCGGCTGCAGCAGCTGCTCTACCGTGACGGAGGCAAGGGAGAACGGGGAGGCAGCAAAGGAGCCCCTCCTGAATGTTATAACAATCTCCTCATGTGTTTCCAGCACCCCAATTTGCACTTGAAGACCTTTTGCACCCTTGCCTCCCCCCACGTTGGCGCCTACAAATCCTCTGCTGTCTACCGCTCGATGCCGAAGGCCGTTGCTGGCCTCCGTTTTCTGCCCAACTCCGATTACGCTCAAGAGCTGCTGCTTAAAAAGGATAAGGGGTTTCTTGCGGCTCTCGCGGCAGAGGAACACGCGGGAAGAAGTCATTTAACATTTCCTTTTCCAAGAGCGCAGCAGGATGCAAAGAGTTCGAATGTGCCAAGACGGGCGTCGTATGCATCAGGGTCGGTTGCCTCGCGCCCTCTCAGCCTTGAGAAGATGAAGCGCAAACTTTCATTAACGCAGCCGCTAAGTGAGACAAAAGACACGGAAACCGTACAGAATATCAATGCAACGTTAGCGGAAGAGGGAATTGCGCCGGAAGACAGGCCCGCTGTCATGGCTCTTGTCGAGACACCCCAAACGCATCGCTTTCCAGGGGAAGTGGCTGTGCTGGCTCTCAACAGATTTGAAAATGTGATTCTCTACGGCATATTGGAAACAGACTGGATTGTTTCTGCGAATTCCGCACTTGCAACAGCAATTAATCTGCGCCGTACACCAGAGGGAAAGCTGGCCATGCAGAACCCGATGTACCCCATACACCTCAAGAGTGTCATCTCGCAGTCAGGCAATGAAGCATCTTGCGCCTGGAACGAGGCAAGCAGCAGCAAGTCCAGCAGAAGCAGCTACAACCACGCCAAGCAGAGCATTGAGCTAATGCTTGCACAGCAGCACATTGATGTATTTAATCATGTCAGCCACATTGACAGATTTATCGTTTATATCCGACAAAATCCGCTTTTTCTTGCCCCGCATGCCACCTTAAAAGGCTCCCCCTGCATCGTCACACCGGCGGAGCAGAAGAAAACAAGAAAAGAAGCTGCTCCTATTCTCGAGCATGTAACAGCGCATCTGCTGAATATTGAACAACAACACGGCAGCCGGCCAATCTACAGAACGCCCTCAGCCGTCAGCAAACCACCTGAGGACACTCTAACAACGACATTAGCAACGCACACAACCGAACCCGATCGAGCCAGCATTGGGACAGACCTTGTCGCTCCTGCTTCTGTACATACTGCGGTTATCGTCGCAGGGAACGGGTGAACATCACAAGTGCTTTTAAAATGCCCTAGTCACTTCATCTCCTTTTTGTGAAACCGGGAGGAGGGCTTGAGCATCTGCAGGGCGTATGAATATCCAGTTAGCAGCAGTCCCGCGTTAAAAAGCTTCTGTGAATCTTAGTAAAGTTGAAATGCCATGGAAGGATCAACCGGGTTTATTAATGGCATGCTGCTGTCACGGACTTGCGGTGTATCGACAAAAACTTTCCTGATAGAGAAAAGTGTCAGGAAATCTGGTGCTTATGCGCAAGGGAGATATGCGTTCCGTGGCGGAAAATAAACCGCACAAATTAAAGAATTTTCAACTCCTGTGTTTTTTTAATGCGGGATGCTTTAGGTGTTACTGAATAGTTTGCTTCTAGACACGCAAAACGAAGTTTGCTGTGCTGTTAGTGATAGACATAGATGAGATAATTAGTACATTCAGAAACACGATGAATTCTTGCCTGCTTCCTCTATGCTCGCGAAAACAAAAATATTTAGAATTGGTCTTTTTTGTGGCACTAAGCCTCGAAAAGATAAGAGAAAAACAATTTTTTTAGACGGTCTCTTGCATGACAAGTAGTAGCTGATTTTGGTCTCTCACTCAAGGATATTCGTAGTAACAAGAAGCCCCCAGTCTGTCCGCCACAAAATTTTAAATTTTAAAAATTTAATGTGTTTATTTTAAAAGAAAAGAATATTTGAAATGGCGAGTTTTGTGTGGTTTCTGCGGTGTTGCTAGCACGGTCTCGAGCGACTAGCTACAGGCGTAAGTTGGCAATAATCCCATTATGATAAACTTTTCCAATAAATAATTTTTGTTCATTTATAAATAAACATTTGGATTATGCTTATTTTTACAAAAAGGCTTTTTGCAAGCCCCAATTTAAATCTCCTAGTGACCCGTGCCAGCGTGCGTTGCTCAAGGCCCCTTGCCTGGTGTATTTTCACCATGGATTTTTCGTGTTTTTTTGTTAATTTTATTGGTATTAGTTTTTTTTGAAAAAATAATTTAGTAAAAAGGGTGCGAACGATGTATGCGTCTGTGCCTGTCTTTGTGGACGCCTACGGCACTCCTAGGGAAGTGCGCGTGGTGCGTGAGTACTGGTACTGTCCTTGTTGTAGCCATTACAGCTGCGACTGCAGCTGCTGTTACGGCCGCAAAAGAATAAAAAAGAGAGCGAAATCCGCCCCCCCCCCCTGCCATACCCACCGCGTTCATTCCTCCGTGGTTCTCGATTGCGCGCCTGTAACACGCACCAGAATCGTTAGTACGGTCACCCCCTGCTACCCACGCACCACCACCTGCGTTTATTATTGGCCCTGAGTGTCAGGAATTATTATTCGCTTGGCATCCCCCCCTGATCGCCCCGAGAAATTTTCAACATGGAGAAATCTTTCGCTGCTCTCCCTGCCAACCCAAGGGCCGCACAGCTCGGGTTCAATGCCTTTTTGCAGCAGCAGAAAAAAAAATAAAAGTTAATTAAAAACGAGCAGCTTGCAGCTACAAGACGCAACTTGCCCTGAGGCATCGCCAAGAAACGCGGCTCTATTATTAGCAATACAAGTTTGTCTCTGCAGTTCTGAAAACCCCGAAATCAGCGGGGAAAAACGTGTGTATTTTTATCAGCAAAAACTTTTTGTCTCCATCAAGTCGGAGTTGGAATAAAAAGATAAAAGATAAATTTAATGCATCTTGGCTAGCTGAGACGGAAAGGAATTCTCAGCTAGCACACACAATTCGAGCCTTCAAGAGAAAACAGATCTAATGAAGCTCGTCTTTGACAAAACGCTCAGATTTCGCAAATCGCATGTGGGAAGGACAAGCGGGAGGTAGGCGGCGCTCCTACGCCGCCAGTCCCAGCTAACCACGACGCAAGTCCCAGCTAGCCATAAGGCCAGTCCCAGCTAGCCATGCCACAAGCCCCAGCTAGCCATAGGGCCAGTTCCAGCAAGTCAAGGCGTCGGTTCTAGCTAGCCGAGGCGCCAGTCCTAAATAGCTATAGGGCCAGTCCCAGCTAGCCAAGACGCCAGTCTCAGCTAGCTATAGGTCCAAACCCAGCTAACCAAGGCCCCAGTCCCAGCTAGCCAAGGCACCAGTCCCAGCTAACCATGGCGCCAAGAGGACGTTTTAGAATTATCATTCCTGCACCTCATTGAATTTTGCTTAGTAGAGAATGAGGAGGAAAAGGAAGAGAGAAAGACTTTTAAAAGTACAAAAAACTTCTTTTCCATCTCTTACCATTTTTACTTTAAAGAATAAAAACCCCTATAAAGAGCAGAGGTGCTTAGCTAGCTAGCTAGCTAGCTAGCATGCCGACAGAGGCTCCAGAAAACTCTTGAGCGATTTTTACGGGAGAAGAGAAAAGTCGCACTCTGGGCATTATTCGTTAATCCTGGAAGAGATAGAAATTTCAGTCTCTTTTCTGTTGCATTTTTGTCCTTTTAAAGCTTCTTTAAAACTTTTATGGTGTTTGTGTATTTGACAGCACAGGCGGGTGTATGTGCCTCTACAGAGAAAAGGAGCAGCAAAATGCTGAGAAGCAGCAGGCAGATAGATATACAGAAAAACACACAGCTAGACCAACAAATGGACGTATGAATAAATATTCAACTTGATAAAATACTTTTCATTAATATTAAATAAAAGATAACAACGCCTTGTGTTACAAGAGGCCCCAGGCAGAAATTTGCTATATGCGCCCTATCTCCCTTAGCATTTTCACAGTTTAATTAATTGCAAAGAAAAGGAATGTTCGCCAGGCAAAGCTATTCAGACATTTCAACAACACTCTTAATTATAAATAATTTTTTCAACAGCTCAGTTTGCTTTTGCTTTTTGAGTGCGGGCTGAAATGGGCACAAGGAAGAAAGTTATGTTTCTCTTGAGAAGAGATTTCTATCTTCTCTTCTCCCCGGAGCACGAGGCTTTAATAAAATAAAGCTTTTTGTGTTTTAAAAACAAAGGCATGCTTTTGCTTTGGGGGTTTGTGGCACGATTTGCAAATGCGCATTATACACAACATGTCGTATTGCATCTAGTATCTACGGTGTATGTGCACGTGGAATAAATTAATGCAGTATTATACATTATGTCCTGCTTTATTTTGGTTGTGTGTACACTTGAACGTCCAATGCTTCATGCCTCACATTTACTATTGTTCTTATAGTATATTTTGCACAACGAGAATGAGCATCTATTAATAGATATGTTCTACGTACTAGTGTACGCATTGCTACGTGTATAATGTAATCAAAATATATTTTATGGTTTTTGAAATTATTTATTTTTGTAGCAATTGGTGGTTTCCTGCTGCTCATTTCTTGTGTGACCTTTGCTGTTTTCGTTGTTTCCAAAATTCTCGGAGCGACATTGGCTGAACTCACTTGTGCATTCAACATTAAAATACAATTAAAGCACAATTTAAATTTAAGTAAAATAAATATTTAAATGTTTAAACCAGAAAAAAAAGATGGGCTACTGCAAGCGTGTGATCTGCACGACAGCTTGTGCTTTAGAAATCATTTCCCCTTGCATGCTGCTGCGGTTTGTTTATTTCTGTCATTGAATACATAACCAATAAACTAATTAATAGCTAATAACTTTTTTGTATTTCTGTGTTGTTTTTGACTTAAGGCCTCACGAGGAGCAGCAGCCACACAGCCGAGCACCAGAGCAGTGCGGGTCTCATTCAGTCTGTTTCATTGAACTGTGCAAAAACGCTTGAAAGTGTTAAATAAATAATTATAATAAACAAAATTTTCTTTTAATTTGAATCAAGGGCTTGCGAGCCGTTTATACAGCTCAGGATCTTTTACACCCGTCTATTGAAATGCAGCCTTCCCCTTTTTTGCAGCAACGCAGCATAATTTGCGTGGTTAAAGACAACCGAAATTGTTCCTGCATTTGTCACCATTATTGCGAGTGCAAATGTTGCGACTGCTGCAACATTAGCCACTGCCGGCGCATGAAAAATCGCTCTCTGCCTCCTCCAGCCCCCCCTAGTTTAGATGGAAAGGCGTGGCTAGCTACCATGAAGCATGCAACAGCAGCAAGAAGAGCTCGTTTTGCTACTGTCGCTGCAGCACATGCGGAAAAAACTGCAACGGTAGCGCAAGAAGTGGCTGCTGCGGCGCGAGCGACAGAACGCTTTCGGTACATCCAGATGCTTCAATCCACGCCCAGCAAAAGATCTTGCACGGCCCTCGTAAAGCAGAGACAGCGCCACAAAATGAGACAAATGGGAATTCATCCTTCGAAAGAGCCGCTGATAGTCGAGCGGCATGTTTGTGTCGAAGATTGCTGCGCCTAGTTGGGTGGCCATCGCACGCAAAGCGCTACACACGCCTCTTTTCCCTGAATGTTCAGGTGTATAGACATCTCACCAAAAAGCTGCTTTTTCGGTTTTATTGCCTCTAAAGACGCGGGAACTGAAAACCCGCAAAGAGGTTTTCTCTAGCCGGGACACTCCGCGGAGTCCATGCAGCCAAAGTGCAACAAATTCTCGGAAAGTCTTTTTAAACGTTTCTTAAACATTTTAATTTATGCTTTTTAAGCAGCAGAAATAAAATGAACACGAGCAGTTTTCCCTGCCCCAAGGAAACAGATGGAATTTGTAAAAGATGTTTTGCTCTGTTTCTTTTCTAAAAGCTTGTCACTTTGAAGCAAATTTTAATTTCCTCTTGGAAAAAAAAAGTTGAAAAGTTTGCTGCATTTTAGTTGCTGCTGCTGCATCGTTAGTAAAGTCCGGTGTACAGGCAGTTGGGATCAAACGATCCGCAACCGTACGAATACGGGTTCCCAAGGTAACTGTAGTTTTGATAGGTTTGCAGATAGGGGTTTAATGAGTTTATTCCGTTTAGTGGATTTAATGCCGCTAATGTATTTAAAGGCCCAACCTTCAACGGCGCAGAAACCACAGGAGACATTGGAGATGTAAAGAGAGCGCCAGCAGCATCAAACGTGTTTGCAAACGCCATGGGACCGGCAACTGCAGCACAAAACCGCACAAGATAGCTTTTAAAACTCATTTTTGGGGCTGGGTTTACGTGTATGTACAGCAGCACACACGATGGTCTTCCCGTGGCCCTGAAATCCTTTTATTTGCAACAAAAAAAAGCGAAAAATTAGGAAAAAGTATTTTAAAATGTTGCTTACACATTGCCTGTCCAACTCTTGCCATCGCATCCGCAACAGCAGCCATGCTGCCCACAGCCTGAGTGGCGATAAGATTCCTTTGAGCAGCGCTGCTGCTAGGCCTTGGAAAGCCAATGGCAACAAGAGCTGCTTCTGCGTTCATCGGGAGAGTCAGTTGAGCGTCGTTAGGGTCTACAGACAGTTCATTTGAAGTGCTACTGTCTGCAGCACGCAGACTGTTGGCATTCGCTGCAGGCGATTGATCATTTAAAAGCATTTCTTGGCTTTCTAGAGGAGGGGAGACAGAGACAGAGAGCGTCTCCTTTGTCTCTGATGCTTGGGGGCACGCGGCGCTGCTCTTGCCCAGGGCAGCCAGGCAGACACCTTCAGATTCCTCAGCAGTTGAGGTGCCTGTACTGTCTGTACTGGTTCTCCTGTCTCTGCTGTTTTTATTGTCTCTACTGTCTTTATTCTCTTCTTTGGGTGTCTTCTCAGCAGCAGCCTGCTGCTGAGGGGACACAGCGTGCGCATTTGCGTCCATTCGACGCACATGCAGCCGCCGCTTTGGGCCTTGCTGCCGCTGCTGCCGCTGCTGCTGCTGCTGCTGCTGCTGCTG
>NPHX01000315.1:119581-130674 GCA_002271815.1 Eimeria falciformis
TACTATTACTACTACTAGTACTACTAATACAAACAGTATATGCGCACATACACATAAAAGGCAAACGGGGTTCCCCGCAAATGGTTCTCCTCGAGAGCCAAGCCAGGAGGTGCGCGGAAGCCGGCAAGTAAACAAGTGAATATACTAGCCACTTGGCGGGGGGCACATGGGATCGTTCTCGGGTGTATTTACACCTGAAGAAAGCGGCATCAATTCATGTAAAGTAAACAAGCAATATTCCAAACAGACTTATACACTTTAAGACTTCACACAGGCACCTTCTGATCCCTATCCGGCATGTCCTCAAAATCAAAGCTGTAGTCCTTGCGCCTCAGCCTGCCCCCCTGTGCTGGATTCGTGGGAGACGACTGAACCCCCGCCTGTGCAGCGGCCGTCCTGCCCCCCCCCTCCCACTCCACTTGCAGCTGCTGCGTCTCGTCCTCATCCTCATCCTCCCCAAAGCAGTCCGGGGGCACATATGCAAACTGTACACCTGGCGCGTGTTCTAAGAAACTCAGGTTTTCTAGCACCCTTCCTTTTATCTTCTCCAGGTGGTCATGGCTGTTGAGATTCGGGATGGGCGCAGGCGTCAGGTGCAGCTGAAAGTCTGGGGCGTAATAATCATAGTAATCGTTGAGGGGGATCTGAGGGGACATATCCTTGTGTCTGTCCAGCACAACAGACGTCTCATATGCCCAGCACCGCGACACATTTCTTATGGTGTAGCCACCCCCTCCCAAGACGAGCATGGGGATGTTAAAAGACTTCACAAACTGCACGCAAGCAGCGTGTCCTTTAATCGTCAAGTTGAACTTGCCGAGTCTGTCTCCCGTCAGGGAGTCTGCTCCGCACTGCAGCACAATGGCGCCCGGTCTGTACACCTCAATGCAGCGGGTGATCACCGGCTTGAAGAGAGCTACAAAGGTGTCGTCATCCATCCCGTCATTCAGAGGCACATTTACTGCATAGTACTTTCCCTGCGACGCGCCGACGTCGGTGATGTCCCCCGTGCCAGGGAAGAAATCCCCAAATTTATGAAATGAGACCGTCATCACGCGATGGGAAACATAAAAAGCTTCCTCTACTCCGTCGCCATGGTGTACGTCGATGTCGATGTACATCACTCTGGCGTGGTACTTCAACAATTCAAGTATTCCCAACACTATGTCGTTTATGTAACAAAAACCAGAGGCCTCAGATCGCTTCGCGTGATGCAGACCGCCACTCCAATTCACACAAATGTCTGCCTGCTGATAGTTCAGCTTCTTTGCCGCATCAATCGATGCCCCTAAACAACAAAAACACAAACCCTAAACCTTAAACCCTAATTCTTTTCACATGAGGAGGAAAAGAAGTAGCCAGTTGAATATACAGAGGTGGGAAAATGTAGAAATTAAAAAGTGATCAGAGTTGCACCAGGCGGCTAAGGTTGGGGTGTACCTGCACATGCTTGCTGGAATGTGAAGAGTCCATCAAAAACCGGGCAATCTGTCGCCTCTCCCACATTAAAGCTTTTGAGTTGCAATGCAAACTCTTTGTAGTTGTCCGGTGAAACAGCAGAAAGAAAGTTTATGTACTCATGGGAGTGGAAGAGGCAGAGCTCCGGCTCAATGGACTTGTGCGGTCTGTACACCTCCTGTAACAAATGGCAGCAAAATATCAAAAAGGTTTACGAATGATTATACGCAATTACGGGGTATGTACACTAGCAGACATATCTGCACATCTATACACAATAATACACACGCACTGCCAAGTAAAGCATGAACACATAGTGCGCTCTATGCGGCAGCGAGTGCCACGCCTCACAAACACCATGAATGGACATTGGGTAAATTTATCGTCAAGTTGAATATAAGATATAAAGATGGTGTATAGACACTGCATGCAGAACAGCGCCACAGCACGAACTGTTGAGACTGAAGGGGCTCACCATATGTTTATAAAGGTCGTAAGACAGCACCAGAGCATGCGCCATGCGGATTCTCTGCGGCTTCATGGGATGCCCTGGCCCATAATAGAAGGACCCAATGTCCGGGTCATAGAAGTACGCGACTCTCTTGCGCACCCCAAGAAGCGCCATGATGAGAATTCCAGGAGTAAAGACAGCTCCAAAACAAAGATATTTAAAATCTATAGTTCAGGGAAACTGCAAATTTTAATCTAAATGCTTACGAGTCCGAAAAAAATGAAAAGAAAAGAGAGGGAGAGGTCGGTCAGCATGCAACTGCACCAAAGGAAAAGCTGAACTTCTGATGTTTTGTTTTCTCTTGTTTCCCTTTCATACTTTCTATCTCCTTCCCCTCTCCTCCTCCGCTAGTGAACCAGCAGAGCCTGCCTGCGCTCAAGGACCAACGGAACGATCTTCCTGCCCCCCGTTGAGCCCAGCAAGTGGGAGCAGTTTCTTCTGCTTGTTGCACCGACCAGGGTTGTGCACTAGGTCTCTGGTGCAGCAGCAAGACGAAAATGTGCTGCTGCAGCAGTTGCTGCAGCAGTTGCTGCAGCAGTTGCTGCAGCAGTTGCTGCTGGCACTGCAGCAGTGGAGGGAGATTGAATGTACGGGAGCCTCCAAGATGACGAAGGCTCATACAACAAAGAACAGAAATCAAGCAGCATGTACTAACTATTATAATCTAACAATATTTAAACACGCGAGGAAAAGGCAGAAAGCCGCTGGCCCGCACGCAAGGCAGCAGCCCGCCTCCCCTCCCATACAGCAAACAAAGGCCGTTGCACAGAGCCCCCTTTCGAAGCTCTAGGAGAAGATGGATAAGATAAACCTTTGATCTGTAAAGAAATTAAACAATTAACTTAATTTAAACTAAAATTTATTTTCTATTTTTAGAAAGATGCATACAGTGCGACGATTGAAATGCCGAGCTTGCACCCGTTTTCACGTAGCAACTTAATGTGTATATTGGACACGTCAGTGGTTGTCTGTTTGTTATCACTTTGAATTCTCCCCATTACTCTCCGAAAAATATTTTTGAAGAGAAGAGTTAAGCTTACATCCGTGAGGAGCAGTAGTGCAGCCCCTTTGCTTGTGTGCTAGAACAAATAAGAAAGACAATCACTGCCATTAACAGAATACGTCAATGCAGCTGCATGCAAGAAGTAGATTTTTGAGAGAGTCTGTGCGCACTGGCTGATATAAGCTGGTTTATTGCTCCATCTGCCTCCCCCTTACAATAGCACTCTATATCCCAACACTTTCCAACCACTTGGAGCTGTGTGAATATTATGTACGTTTGCTGGTCTGGTTCACATAGCCGGAGAGAAAGCATTTTTAGGGCCCCACCCGTAACCTCTGCATTCCGTTTTCAGTGTGGGCAGCCGCCGATCACCTGCAGCTTTACGGGGGGCCTTGGGCTTGTCTTATCTTTCCTGCTGGGGCTCAATGCATCCTTCAGTATAACCAATGCTGCTAGGGAAAGTTTAAGTGCCAAAATATCGCGCTTATTGACGTCCATAAAATTCCTACTTTGTCTGAAAATAAACCAAGGTATAAACACTCCACAGGAACAACGCCAGTCACCTGAGAATTCAAAGTCTATTGCAATAAACTGTAGAGCCCAAACCGATTGCTCTGTAGGTATATGGGCAGCCACCTTTAAGTAATACTGCCCTCCACCTCAAACGGGAAAACATAATAAGGGTGAAAAAAAGGAAATTAAATAAGTAGTTCATTTGATTCTCAGTGCATTCTTAAAGAATTCCACGAAATGCGCGACGATGGCAGTTTCCTCTGAAGGCAGAAAGCTGGGGGGCTCCTAGCCGTCTATAAATATATAGCGGATGGCGCACGCCTCACAATCCTCCAGAAGAGGCCCCTCTGAGATGACCTCATGAGGGTCAAGGACTATCTCGTGGCCGCAGCGACACGTAAATAAAGAAAGACCTTCTTCTACTGTTTTTGTCTCTTCCAGTTTTACCCACGCGAAGTGGTGGTGTTGTTCCTCTGCATCCACGTACACCCCATGATACGCATGAATAGACCTGCATGGTATATACCAATTAAGTGCATTTCAGAAGTATTTTCTGCCGAAATATATCGAATAATACCAAATGGACATACATTCAAACATAGTAATGCTGTTTGGGGAAACAGAAAGTGTACTGGAACAAAAAAAGTGCGATTTCGTGTCTCCTCTGATTCTCAATATCCTCCTCTCCCCTCTTGCACATCTATACAACAAAGTATAATTGCATAGGAGGTAAGCAAGCTATTAGTGTTAGATGTATGCTCTCTGCTCACTTAGCTGTGCACTCTCCACTGCTTCCTGAGCTTGCGGGGTCGCGAGTGCCTCAAAAGCCTCAACCAACTCCAAAAAATCGAGGGTCCCTTCTGCAGGCTGCCCTGGTATTCCTTTGTTTTGAGGATTTCCAGGGGGGCCCCCAAAGGAGCCCCCCCTTAGCTTGTCGGGATGGCAGAGGAGGGCTTGTTTCCTGAAGGCCCGTCGGAGAGCTCTGGGGGAGGCTCCCCTATTTACCCCCAAAACCGCGTATGGACATCTCCGTACTTTTGTTGTTTCTTTCGCTCCCGTAAAATTCATTCCACTTCATTCGGGGTTTGTCTAGAGGATACTGGGTGCTAGGGCCCCACACGGAAAGCATGAAGGACTGTTAGTGGTATAAATCGGTAGGTATTAAACTTTGCAAAAGGAAAATTCCTTAAAAGCAAAGAAAAGTAAAAAAGACGAAAAAGTAAATTGGTTACAATTTGGTGAGGCTACAGGAAACGCTTGGCTTTGCTCTCCTGCCGAACTCGAAGGTCGTGCAAGTTACCAAGCTGGTGAGCTCGATGTGTTTCCTTTTTTTCTGCAGATTGTTTTACTTTTATTTTTGAATAATTAGTTAATTAAGGTGTACGGCTCAATTAAGTTTTACGGCTTCGGGTTGAGGTATTTGGAGATTTCCTTTCTGCTGTGATTACCTTCATGAGCCCCTCCTTAAGTAGACCATTTGAAACATGAGCTCATCGATCTGACAGTTGGATTCTTCAAAATGTGTTTTTGGATATTCTTTTTCCTTTTTTTGATTCTTGCAGCCTTTGCCAAGAATGCCTGCTTGTCTGCTCTTGACCATCTTGTCCACTTCTCCGAAACCACTCGCCTGAAATGCTGATGACTTATCCAAAAGCATCTGAACTTGTCAACGACCCATGAGCATTGTGATATTGACAAAAAAGGCGCTAATTCCCAGCGCCACTATTGGCTGTCACTGTTTAGGAGAGATTATTGCCTTTTTTGTTGCACT
This sequence comes from Eimeria falciformis, assembly GCA_002271815.1. Lineage (NCBI taxonomy): Eukaryota > Apicomplexa > Conoidasida > Eucoccidiorida > Eimeriidae > Eimeria > Eimeria falciformis. Next base: position 124,838 of record NPHX01000315.1, read on the forward strand.
ATTTTGTACTTCTCAGCTGCTTTTTTGAGAAAGTTAAGCATGTCACTGCACAGAAAGCAGTGGAGGCGTGGGATGAAGAAGCAAAACAAGGGGTAAATGAAGAAGCCGCAATGAGTTTGAAGTACCTTGAAAATTGCATTCAAAGAGCAACCTGTGCACACACACTAAACTGCTGCTCTTGTAGTAGTGAGAGAAACACGAACCGATTCAGCTTAAAATACAATTTGAAGGGCTGCTTTAAGCTTTTTAAAATGGTTTAGCATCACAAGGAGAAGAAGAGAAATCAGCGGACGAATTTCCAAAACGAGGAACTGCAACGATAGGAGAGGTCCAAACAAAACAAAGATCAAAAGAAAAAGCCAAAAGAAGCGAAGAGGTCAGAAGGACTAAAAAAGAAAGTTAAAGGGATTAGTCGAAAAAGAGAAGGAAAGCAAAATACAGTAACGAAAGACAGAATGGAAGGAGAGCAAAAGGGCAAAGACCAAACGAAGAGCACTTAAGGAGGCAGAAAAGAAACACCAAAAGTACAAAAGAAGAAAGAAACATAAAAGATGCGAAGGAAGCAGAACAAGTTCTCCCTGAAACACCCAAATTCTCAACTTTCTCCACCCTGATTGACGTAATAAAGCCCTGAAGCTCTTTGCCAAGCCACATGCAGCATTATGAAAGCATCTGAGATTGAAGCCAAATTAGCAGTTCAGCAGAAAGCACATCGTGCAAGCAATTTGTTTGAATCTCTTGGCGGCAAAAACACCTAGCAAGTCAAGCACGCTCATTAGCGATCCTGACATCAAAACATAACCGGCAAGTGATAATAAACAGTACTTGAATTGTTCGGTGGCAAAATAATATTATCGTCTTTTGAAAATTTAAATAGCTGTTTTCTAATTCAATTACCAACCAGTGGGGTGCGAAATGCCAATACAGGTGACAATCGATGCGTGGACAACAATACCGAAACTGAGTATAGCAAGAAAACGAACGACGCAGTTTTCGTTAAAGACCCATTAGGTGTTGAAATGCGGCGCGAGGAAAATAAACACAGAGATAAGCATATACACTAGCAGAGAGGCGAGCAAGACGGCCAACAGAAATTTGAAACAAAAGACAAAAAAGACCAAAAGGCTGAATTCGGTGTGGCCCTAACGATTTGTGCTGCAAGCCTATTTGAGCAGCGGCGCCGCCTCCACTCTTTGCCGCTTTAAATGAACTCTAACGGATCTTAATTTACAAAGTGTTGGGACGGCTCTGCAATTGCTGAAGCTATTGCGGGAGGCTATGCAAAACTCGCTTGTAAAGGCTTGCATATTTGGGGCGTTGTTTACGCATTCTAAGTGCCAGCTGGTATATCTCGGCCACCCAATTTATGCGTGCAACTATAAATAGACAGCTATGCTCTCTGTGTTGATATTTATGTATCTCTTTAGATAATCATTATTCTTAATTTTCTTCCTTTATTTGTTTATTCAAGTATAATATATGCATCGTCGTGTGCACAGTGCCTGTGCGACTGCAAAAACACTCAGGAATTTAAGCAGATGTATTGACGTGATTAAACTATGTAAAGAGCACAGCGCTTGTTTTATACTGTAGCACAACACTACATTCTCTTAACTTGCAGAATGCTAGTACGATAGTTGTAAGATTTAGAAGTTTTAGATTTTCTACGCGAACTTCCTGGATAGACTGTCCTTATTCAACAGCTTTTACGTCCTCAGTTTGGGCTAATGCCTGCCTTTTTGAATGAGCCTGGGAGCGTAAAATTTAGCAAGGGGCCATTCTCTTTATTATTTATTTGACGCGCGCGTGGGTTTAGTGTACGGGACTACCTTTGCTTCACCACAGAAGATAAGGCAGCATAAATGCTTCGATGCAGATGGGCCCATCCGAAGTGTTCTAGAAGGATGAGTACAATATCGTTTTGCAAGAGCCGGCGGTTTTTAAAGAAGGAGCATCCTTGTTGCCTGTAGGAGACTATTGTGCTCTTTGCGTTTATGCTAATTAAAGTATATCGTAATATTTAAAAAGTGACCTATAATGTTTAGTATATTTTTGAGAATTAGTTACTTAATATGCTGTAAACCTTATAGATAAAATATATACTATGTTTTAGTTCCCATTTCGCTCGCCACTTCGGTAGTTAACACAACGTTTAGTAGTATAATTAAGCAAAAAGGAAAGTTGTTCAACGGAGCAAAATTAGTACTACAATACAAAGTTGCAGCATTAGTACAAAGCGTAGTCCGCAGTACATCTCTTTAAACGCACACCTTCCTGTAAAGCCGTGCGTTTCCACAGCACTTCTCCCTCGTATCCCTTCACGCAATGCTTCCTTAGAAAAAATGCACAACCTCAGCTGCTACCCGTCTCAGTGGACGAATACGCCGTTGTTGGTACCAATTAGTCGCCGCAACACCCGCAACAACAGAAATGCGTGTTTGACTCACTGCAGGTGTTATTCTGTAGTTTTTGTAGCCAGCGTTTGAGCCACTGCAGGTGTTACTCTGTGGTGTGTGTAATGTGTCTTTGAGTCACAACAGGTTTTACACCTCAGGACATCCCTTAAGGCTTTTGTGCTTGCTCAGTTGCTGCGTGCGCGCCTCTGAAGAGTGTGCCTGTGAGTTCTCCCATGTACTGTCAAGGAGCCAGCTCGATTTGAACCATAGGCCTCCACTTATGCATACGTATATGCATACCCCCATAACCCCATAAAATATATAAAAATATATGTAGAGATGCTTCAAGAGTGAGTGTCGCGTATCAGTTATACGGGTGGCTACACATATACTTGCATGCATATAGTAATAAGGATCTATACAGGCAAACATATGACGTTGATACTGATCTATTCTCCGAAGTGGAGCAGTTTCAAACATCGGCAGGGAGGGAGAAGACGTGAAGGCTTTGATCCTTCTGCAGGCAGCGGTGCTCTTGCCACCTCTTCACCTTATCAGAGGCTGAAATTAAACCAAACAATCATAGTAACAACAGTTCTTGCACTACACCGATCCAGTGGAGGTTTCACAGGGTAAGAAAAGTAATCTGGCGTACAGTGCACAAGAAAAGGAACAGAAAGTTAGTGCAGTAAGAAAAAACAGTGTTACCAGCAGCTATCATGCGGTCATTGATGAAGGCGATCCCCTCGATGTTGCAATAGATCACATTGCAATCGTCGTCTCTCGGGAAATACAGCAACTTGCCTCCTGAGATGCAATGCAATCGGCATTGTAAGCAAACAAAACGATATACGGACGTAAACATATACAAGTCGACATGTACGCAAAACTTGGTGGTACTAAGGCTGTCTTCCCTACAGTTGTTGTGCACACCATATATTTTAGCGCTTGTCTACACTTCACTTTGAGTAAACAAGACGTTAACATTATTTAATATAAATACTCTGTACGCACAACCCACGCCCAGGGAGTCTGTACCTGGCAGCACTTCCAGTTTGTCGGGCTCCTCCAATACCACAGAAGGGGGAGACTTTGCCGAATTCGATTTAAGCTCTTCTATATTCAAACGTCCCAGCCAGATCATTGAATCTTCTTGAGACGCAATTGCAATTAAGTTGCCACGTGTGGTTACGGAGGAATAATCGGCGAAGTCTATTTCTGACGGAAGTTCCAAAACCTGTACAATTGACAGATAAAGGGTAATGATAGAATTACAATAATAATATGACAAGACCAAAACCAATAATAAAAAAAGAATGTCATAACAAGAACGAGCACTTTTTAGGGTTTCAAAGCACCTTTATAGTCTTCCAGTGGCACTTATTCCCCTCTGTCTCCTTAGCCATAAGCACCATGCGGCCATTCCCTGAGATAAAAGTGTCAGTGCATATTCCACATTGATTCAACCAAAAGCTGACATAACTGCATCAATGCTATATATGTGTATATTATGTATCACCAATATATATACGTGTATGGAGGCACCTCTAACGCACCTCTGCTTTTCCCCTTGTCTCCGCCCTCGCAGAAATTTCCTTCGCACAGACCTTCAAAAACACAACCAGACAGATGAGCACACATCCGTAGCTATGGATACAAATATGCACAAATATATAAACACAATATGCGTAGATGCATAAAATATATATAAATAATGTACATACGTAGGTAAGTGCAGAAGTGAGCAAAAAAGGGAATAACATGCAGCTGCTCTACAAGGAGAAGACATGAACATCTTTCCTAGCCCTAGATCGTAAACCCTACCCAAGAGGTACACTTTGCCGTGAGAGTTCCGGAAGCCTACTATTCCCTGCAGTCCCATCAAGACCAGCAACAAACCCTACACCCTAAATGAGGCAGTACCCGCCGGAGTTGCAGCAAGGAGGATGATACAGTGCCCTTCGAGATACACTAACACTACTAGCCAGAGACGCAGTGAGATTGATACAGACAAACGGAGATATACGGTTTGAGGAGACAGAGGGCTCACCTCGAATCCTTTGTTCCCCTTAGAGAAAGAAAAGTCTGCAATGGCGTCAGCAGATGGACAGAAGAGGCCCAACTTATGTCTGAGGTGACGCATCACACAGCCTGCGCTTCCCCTTGAGGGTTTAAAAAAGCCTAGGGTATACCGGTTTTGCAAGTGGTTTGGAGGCTGTAGGTGTTGCCGTGGACCTTGATCTCTTCGACATGAGCATGAAAGGGTTTAGTGCTGCCCCCTCTCGCGCCATCCTGCTGTGCACGCGGTTGCTCCTCCGTTTCTGGAGTCGCTTCCACCTCTTCCTCCTTTGGGTTGTGGGTAATGGCTTCTCTTATTACATAAAAGACCCCGCCCTGCAACACAAAGCCTAAACCTCAAACCCTAAACCTTAAAACTCTAATCCTAAAACGAAGAACAGGATTGACGACATTAACCGGATAAGAGAGGCACACAACACGCATTCACAGAAACCCTAACACTAAGGAGCACTGCTGCTACGTAAATGCTGCGTGCTTTGGGCCGAGAGAAATTCCGGGGTGAACGTTTCGGCCGATGTGTTTCTTACTGCCTCGTCCAGCCAAAGAGCTTCCCAGTCGGACTCCGACTTGCCGTTTCTCTCCTGCAGCAGCAGAGGCAGCAGCAGCACCATCCAACAGCTGAGCAGAAGGAAGTTTCTGATGCGTTTGTTCCATGAAAGGCAAACAGAGGGCAACAGCAAGGGGCCGAGAGAGACATAAACACAAAAACAAGTATAGAAAGACAGCGACAGACGCGCAAATACAAAGAGTTACACAGACAACAGCAAACACAGAGATGCAGGCACAGACGTGGACGCACTGTTACAGCTATCCAGAAAGATGCAGTGCGAGACAGAAACACAAAAGGACGCAGAGGTAGAGGCCCACACCCACACACACACACCCACCCACCCACCCACACACCCACCCACACACATACACACATACCCATGGAGCCCCCCCCCCACACAAAAACAGAGAGGTAGCCAACCTCACAGGGCTGCCTATGAGTGAATTTTCTGGGGCGAGAGGCTCCAATGCGAATCCTGTCTTCATCAGCGCAAAGGAGGAGTCGCACACCTGAGAACACAAGCAATTTTAAACCCTAAACCCTAAACCATGTCGCTGTGGTTTTATGTTTATTTACATTAAAAAAATACTTTTATTTGCCTACAAAGTAAAGAGATTTGTTAGTAGCAACAACATCACTAGCTTCAAACTTGCGCTGAGGCCAACCCCCAGCGAGAAGAGAAAAGGCAGATGCTTCGTGAGCAAGTTTAAGGATATTTTCTCTGTAGTCTGCATAAATACACACAATTCAGTACAATATGCACACAACAGGTCTTAGATATATGAGCATATATATATATATATATATATATA
>NPHX01000315.1:130817-196279 GCA_002271815.1 Eimeria falciformis
ATGAAATACGGAGAAAAGCAGAGATGTACATGTGCACAAACATACGTAGCGGTTTAGACGTCTCTATGCTGCTATTTTAGCTGTGTCCGCAATAATTTAAATTAAATACACAAAGATAAGTAAGTGTAGAGCGTATAATGTTTAACTACAACTGCATACTCTCTTTGCAGATCCCCCCATGGGTCTCCGGTCCCGTTAGACTGGCAGCAGCTGTTTGGGACTGTTTGGTTACATGCAGCAGCGAAAAGCAGACAAACGACAACAGGACGACAAGGAGCAGCAATCTCCTCATAGGATTCTCTTTTATTTGCTGCAATGCTGTTAGTGCTGATGCTGCTGCAAACTGTACTTCAGCTAGCCAACCCCTAGAGCCGATAGGAGCCCCAATTGGGGGTTCAGAGTAAGAGACACTGAACGGGATTAGAGGGGCCCCGCCTAGTTTCTGTTGCTGCTGCTGCTGTTCCTGACATAGAGGTTGGAGAGGTGGAGAGACTAGGTACTGACGGGCGCCACCACCACCCATCAGGGGGGCAAGCGTTATAGACTGTTGTTGCGAAGGGGAAGCAACGTGATGCTGCTGCTGCTGCTGCTGCTGCTGGTCCTGCAGCACTTGTAGCTGAAGTTGATGCGGTCCCGCGGGACGAGGCTGCGTATCCCCGTCATAGCGGTAATATGACGAATCCATATTCTCCTCTCGGGTCTTAGAGTTTAGAATTTACACTTCCCATAAGTTGGAGAGGAGTATTGCATATGTGGGGTCCCCTAAAGGTGGGCGTCTGAGGAAAAAACAAGGTTCTTTGGTGGCTGCTCAGTCTCTCCTCAATCTTGTAAACGACTCGGAAAGAAAAAGAAAAGATTGAGCTGCAGCATGAAGTAGGACAGAGTTAAGTGGGGGAAGGCGAGCACTTGCCTCCGTATAGCGGAAATGAAAATAGAAGTATTTTTGGAGAAAAATCTTTACCAGTATACTGACGTAAAGCTTTTAATGATGCAAACTCAAATAGCTCTGAAACAACAAAGTCAAAATATGCCTGGTTTGGGCTGGGGCCTGTAGAATTTGACGCACACAATACCCACAGTTGTGTGCCCAGTATACGCCACACAGTTTCTGAAGGGTTTTTGTTTCTTTTCCTTTGTTTTTTGAGAGATTACAGAGTTGCATTCTTTTTCCATTTTTATTTTCTTCCTGTTTGGAAATGACAGGGGGAAAGGATAGCGGCGATGCACACGACGGTATGCGAGGTCGCAAGGCGAGCAGTTCTTCCCTCTTAACCTTTTCCGATTGCAACTTTTTTTGTTCATTTCTTTTTTACTGTATATTTATGTATATTTCAAGCTGGTTGAGTGGCGTTTGGCAACTCAGATTGTATTTACCAACTCTGGACTCCAGCAAGGTCCATCCCTAGAAATGCCAGTGGGGCCTAAAACTCCTTTACCTCCTCGAACTATCTCCTCTCTACTATTAAATAACCGCTCTTTTTTATTTTTGCTGTGTAACGATGTGTTTGCTGACAGTCTGGCTGTGCGGCAACTCACGCAGTTCCACGGAGTCTACAGCGAATATCTCTGATAATCATGATGGTGGTATAGCGGTTTCGGTAGAGCCTCTGATTCGTTTTCCTTCCTCTCACCCAGCTTTCTCCATTCAATTGACTCTAGAAAACGCAACCAAGCGCTTTTTCCTGCACTTTTGGAGCCTCTTACCCACGAGAGGCACAGGTATTTTATCCATAACAATTCCTTCTTGGGGCAATAACAGGGCCAATCCTCTGCAGCAAAACTTTGTGACGGGTGAAGCCGCTCTTCAAGGCACTCCAAGAGGCCACGCAAGTCATATGGAGCTGCCCTTGGCTACACACACAGAATTTGAATCGATGCGTCTCCATGAAGGAGGGCTGGTAATGTGCGAAAGGGTGCCGCTGTCTGCCTGAGGAAGCCCTTCAAAACTAATTTAAAAGGGTAAGAGTCTTTTATACCAGTAATATGAATTCTTACTTTTATATGAAGCATTCATATATCGCTGCTTTGTAATATAGTGGCTTCAGAACTTGAGGGACCCTACTGCACTTGGGGTGCTTGCCCTCTCGAAAGAACCGGGGTTTCCTGGGTTCACATGCAAACCGCAGGAAGTTTGCAGACTTTGAACAAGTTTTATTTCTGTTTTTTGTAAGTGGTTAGAGGACTTTTGCATGGTTGGAGTTCGTGTTTATGGATTATTCACTTGACATCCAGCCCGGAGAAAAACATGTTTTATCAGCAACCAGCTTTACTTCAAGCCAGTGATTGAGGGCTGAGCCTAGAAGCAAGGCTGCCTAAAGAGGGAGAGTGTGTGCTTCGCGATTGCCTCCTAAACACAAGACCCAAAACCCAGAAGCAAGAAATTTTTAGGACGCCTTGTCTAATGGACGGGTACGCCAATAGTATGGCGCTTTCTATCAATGTTTGGCTTACCACCCGCTTATGGATGCACATATGCTTAATGGTTGTGCAGTATATATGTATATGTTATCGGTATGTATCTATACATCCGACAGTACACATTTTATCTCTCAAAAAACAGTGTACGCATAGCTACGATATGTAGACTTTTAATGTTTAATTTGTCAAGCGTACAGCTACGCCATTACTTCATCTGAATTCGTTTACAAGGGGTTGCATGTGAGTCTCAGGGGACATTCTGTTTTTCTCCCAAGAACGCTGGTAAAAATGCTGTGACATTAAATACCAACAACTGTTTTGAACTCTAAACGTCAGTACTCTTGTTTGTGTTTTGAATTTTTAGCTTTTTTAAATTGGGTTTTAAAGTGGGAAGATGAGGCAGGAAGCATAGTGCCAGGTGGGAATTCAGAGGTCCTGAGCCTGAGAAGCCTTTATTATCTTCAATGGGGGAGGGACTTGGCATTGAAGCTTAATAAACTCGGCAAAATTCCAACAAATAAAACGTAAAATTGTAGTGTTTCATGAAGCCAGAAAAGCCAAAACCTCAGTTGCATGATGGAGGGCTGGGCTTTGGAGTGGTCGGCCGCGCCTTTCTCGCTTTTCCCTACTAAACCTCCTCCTTACCCCTTTTTCTTACAATCAAAATGCGTAGTATTTATTTAGTTATTGTTAAGAATTTTATAAAAAAGTGGAAGAGAGGAGATTTCCGCTGCATCCTCAGGGGCCTCGGGCCTCCGACCCATTTACCGAGCACAAGGCACTGGTGCTTGAGAATCTGCACAGTCAAGGAGAAACATGAAAATTAAAAGGATAAAAACAGTTTTAAGGCTTTGAGTGCAGGAAGGCGGCAAAGGCGAGAAGCCCGTCTATTTTTATAATGGGTTACCTTGCTCGGTCGCTTTAGGAGAGCGCAGTAGTACCAACGTAAACAAAAACACCAGCGACAGCAGCACCAAAAAAAATATTCACATGTGCTGCACACTAGGAAATGCGGCTTTTGCCTTTTGGGGCATATTGCGTTCCAGAGGGACCCCTCGAGGGCCCCTCTGAGATTTTACATGTGGACGATGCTTTATTAAGCCCCTCTGTAGCACAAAGGGCTCCTTCTATGTCAAAAATGCCCCCCGTTCTCTATATTCAATCTAGCATGAGGAGTCCATCCGTGCAGTCTCTGGCCCCTCCCACTCCATCTCCCACATCTGTTTCGCCGCCGAAAGCTCCTCGTTCTCCCCTCGCTCAGGGCCTCTGGGGAAATGCTTCGTTTGCTGAAAGCGCTCTTCACACAAGACCGCAGACGCAAGGCAGCTTTCAAGACCCCGTTCAAGACCCAAGGTCTGGCTTGCAGGAGGCCCTACCACGCCATCCCTACCCAACAGCGCCTGAGAAGGCACGTCGCTGTGAAGAAACCCCTTCGGGCTCTTTACACCCCACAGAACCCTCTGAGTGTCCTGTAGGGAACCGTATTTCCCTTTCTTACCCGGCAGCAGCGGCTTCATGGGGCCCACGCGGTCAAAGAAGGAAACACCTATTTAGATCCTTTGATTCGGCAGGGGTCCCCTGGTGCCCCTCGTGCCAGGCACGCTCTCCTCTTTGCTGCTCACATCCACCAGGGGCCCCTTGCATCTTACACTTTCTAACAGGGACACCCGTATTCCAACCAGGGTCTCCGTCTGGATCTCCACCAACAAGCCAAATGGAAGCCTCTGTTAGCACGTCAACTACACCAGATGACTTCGTGGACCCATCGGACATATGCGGGGCTCATCGAAGCCTTTCGTGTGAAAGAAGAGTCTCAAATGATTATCCTCAAGGGCTGCCACCCTCCCCTTCTAGCGCCCTTCATGGCCACTCACCAAGGGAAAAGACCCGCCAGGAGCCCTCTAGTACTCAGGAGTTTCAACCCTCCCCAAGCCCGTCGAGGGAGTCAGGGGGCTGCTTTTTCTCGTCGAAAGAACCCAAGAAACCTATTTTTGTGAACAAACTCAGGAGGCTCCGACCTAAGCGGTACGCCTCAGACTATTTTGTTACTTTCTGTGGCTTTTTTTTGTCGCTCCCCCACTTGCGCCCATAAGTGTTCTGCCGCGGCTGCTGCTTCAGCAGCGCAATAGAAGCAGCAGCAGCAACAGAAGCCTGTCTCCCGGTGTTGCGTTCTATCCTGCACCGTTATCTTCTCACCATAAAGGAAGGCAATCGGACGGAGAGAGCTTGAGGAATTAAGAGAACTTGCAAAAGATAAGAAAGACGGTGATACATACCTTAGTCTTGCTCTGTTTGTTGTGTTGCAGTGACTCCTCTATCGCTTTGTTCTTTGGGGACGCGCTGCCCCTCCGTCGCTTTGCTGCTTCTACTATTAAACCCAGTGCTGCTGCTGCTGCCAAGGAAACCACTTGCAGCTGTAACAGGTCAAGGGGGCATCAACAGCAACGAGGGCCATCTAGGGGTGCCCAGCCCCGTTTGAATTACAAAACAGAGAAGGATAGAAGGCATGCAAGTCGTCGGCGTTGCGGGGGTCTCTCTATGCAGACAATAGCGGAGAGAGATAATAGAGAGGGGAGGCACAAGAAAGCGAAGGAACCGGCAAAAGAGTCGGAGACAGGGAGAGAGACACAGAATGACGCAGCAGGCGGGGGAGAAACAGAAAGGAAACGGCAGCGACGGCAAAAAACCCCATCAGGGGAGACACAACAAACGTGGTATCCCATTCCTTCTCTTGTCAGAATCATCACAAAGGCCGCAGGCAGATCTGGCTTTTCTTTTCTGCAGCAGGAGACACTGCAGCAGCAACAACAGGTGGAGCAGAAGGAACCATTCCAAACGACGTCTTTTACAGAGCCGCAGAAACCCGATCCCCAGAAAGCCGGGGATTTCCTTGCACCGTTCAGAGGAAGCGGAGCTCCCCGTGGCTGCCCTAGCAGTGGCAACAACAGCAGCAGCAGCAGGAGGGGACAGTCTTTGCCTCTCACTCCATCTCGTCTGTTTCCGTTTCCTCCCCGCCAACTAGTCTTGGGGAGTTTTAAAAGGCAGCTCAATGAAAAGACAATAAGAGCAGGATACGAAATATCAAGTCCACCAACTGCACCAACGCAAGAAGTCTCTACCCTCTCCACCACGCACAGCTGCACAGCATCCTTGTCCTCCTCTTCCCGACGAAGTCCCCGTTGCAGACTTACAACGGCGGCAAAAGCAACGGCAGCAGAAGCAGCAGCAAAAACAGCAACAGCAGCGGAAGAGGAAGCAGCACAAGCGCCCACAATAGCGTGGGTATGTTCTCTGCCGTCAACCTATAGACGCGAAGGCACACCGGCAGCAGCAGTGGCCTTGGGGCAGGGCACTCGCGGCTTTACTGAGGTCCGCAAGGGCACTTACTGGGAAGAAGTGCCCGCCAAAAGGAGGCATAGGAGACGAGGTGATCAAGAAGAGAGACAAGACTGCTACGCCACAGCACCAAGCTCCCACGTCTTCGCCAGAGCAGTGTCCCCTGTGGAAAGGGGTGCAGCTCCTCGTGCTGCTACACTAGCTGTTCCACCAGAAGCACTGCCTCTACATAGCCCAGCTGTAGCAATAGCCTCCAGTGCAACAGCAGCAGTATCTCCAGCAGCGACAGCAGCAGCCTGCCCTAAGACATCACCAATGTTTCCAGTAGCAACAGCAGCAGAAGTCACAGTCTTTCCTTCAGCTTCAGCAGCGGCATCAGGGGTGAATTCAGTGCACGTAGCAGCAAAAGAGCAGCAAGAAGAAGAAAATGACACGAGCGGTGCAGCGAAAGCTCTGAGACTGATCGCGGCCTACCGTACCCGCACCTGTGGTTCTGTACGAGGCGCCCTGGAACCCCCAAAAGAACGCAAACTGCTACGGATCCCTCAGGGGCCGCCAGAAGGAGAGCTGCAGCAAGAAACACCCAAAACTGTTCCGGAATGTCCTACCCCGTGCACCAGCAGTAAAGAGGGGGAGACCCAAAGTGGTATTAACAGGGAGGGGCATCCGTCCGTAGGTATGCAAAGTAGCAGCAAAAGAATCAACGAAAAGCAGCATCACCTGTCGCAACGAAGGAAAAGCTTTCACTCGTTGGCGTGCCTCACCCTTAAACCCCGCAAATGCAGCACTACCCCAAGAGACACAGGAAGCCCTTATACTTTTCCCCAGCTACAGCAGCAGCAGGTTCAAGATATGAGCTTGCTGGAAAGCCCAGCGAGACGAGTGCTAGGGCCACTCACGCCATCTGAAAAGAAAGAGACATCCCCAGTGAAGGCCCTTTTGGGGGCTATGAGACACAATGCTGCAACATCCCCAGGTCTAAATGAGCTGTTGGATGCTGCAACAGGAAGCCTACAACATGCACTGATTCTCCCACCAGCAGGATTGGCAGAAACAGCGAAAGCAGCAGGAGCAACAACAGACAGAGTGTCACCTGGGGTCCGCTGTGTCTATCTGTCTAATTACCCCAGCGCGCCCGTTGACAAGCTGTTTTTCTCAGGTACTAAACCGTCACCGCGAGAGGTTCAGCTTACTGCAGCGTGCTTGCACCAAGAGGTCGACCCGCCGCAGCAGCAGCAGCCGCCTAAACCACAGTCGCGCAGCAGCAGAAGCCCATCCCTTGTGTGCCTTTCTGGCACCTGCAAAGACACCAGCGATGCTGATACTTCTCTGGTGAAAGATTGCACTTCTGAAGTAGCAAAGGTGCCCAAGAAGGCAACGCCGGAAGCATCTGCAACAATAATCGCCGCACCAATACCGCATGGGGCACTGCTTGTGTACGAAAAGGATAGCAGGGGCAGCAGAACGCTTGCACCAGAGGTCCTCCAAACGATGTACAGCGTGGGCTGCAGCACCATCAATAAGAGCAACACTGTCATCACATACCACCCCAGCTCGAAGCAACGCAGTCGCAGTGGGGCGTGCAGTGACAGTGTATCTCCAGCACGACCCCACCAAGGGGCTGGGCCACCCTTACTATCTTACCTCTGCAAAAGAGGAATGGACTTCCTAAAGATAAGTGGGGCGAAAAACGCAACAACTCCCGCTGGCTGGGGAGCCGTAAGAACTCTTTTTCGGCGCCTGCTACTGCAGCAACAGAGACAAAGACGGAGATCCTACATGCAAAGGGCGCGGAGGCAGCAGGGTATCAAGCCGCAAATGCTACAGCACCGAATAAAAGCAGCCCCTGCAACCAGTCAGGAGACAGCACCCACAGCTCTACAAAGTCATAGAATCAACAGCTGTCCTTCTGCAGTAGGCGGCCCTGCGGTATCAGCAGAAGGCGTCCCAGGGGTGGAAATGGGGGCACCTGCAAGTAAGAGGGTCTTTGCAGGTAAGGGCAAAAAAGAGGCCACTGCGCAACCGAGAGAGGAACGATTGCGTCAAAGGCAAGACACATCAGAATTGCTACCCGATGGGGACACGTTGCTGTGGACGGCCGCCGCAAAGGTCGCCGCTGCGCGGTCCCGCAAGAGGGTCGCTGCACTTCCTTGCCGAGACCCCCAAAAGGTCCCTTTCAAAATAACCCCAGCGGCGAGCGAGGAAGCAAGCAAAAAAGAAACTCCAGGCAAGAGCTTTAAAAACTATAGCTCTGAAGCAGTGGCCGCTGCATGCCTTGCACCAGATATTCCTGCTGCTGCTGATAAGCCAGCAGCTGCAGAACCGACACAATCACCAAACCCAGCAGCAGACGCAGCTGAAAGGAAGCGGCCTTGGCTGTTGGCCACGAATTGGCGTGGAAAATTCTCTCCCCGGCTGCAACAGAAGGGGCCTAACACGGCAAGGGCACAGGCTGCAGAGCAGGAGAAAAAAAATGGCCTTAATGCCTCGAAGGGAAAACGGCAGCAAAGGACAGTAAACGCAGAGCATTTTACAAGACTGTATAAACACGCCTTTGTCCGCCAGCAGAGATTTAGAGAATTAAAGCTCCAGGTGAGGGAGACCCCTTCTCAATGGCTATGAGGTACCTCATGTTAACACGTTGTGCATCACAAAGGGCATTTTCTACTACTTCCTTTATGGGTAGGGCGGAGAGGCAATATTGCGTTTTCCTGTTGGGTGCATGCGCAGCGAGAGAGGGAAGAAGCAGAGCGTCTCCGCCAAGAGGCTCTGAGCCTTCGACCCAAGCCCCCTCCAAGGTATTCCCAAAACGCAGAATAACAAACTGCCACTTCATTCATCAGCAACCCCTGCACTGAACCCCTGCAATATAATGGAAACACATGAAGTAATAATGTAATAATTCTGTCATGGGACATGCGGTGCGCTACTATACGCAGACATAACAACCCCTCACATGCCGTGTCAAAAGGCTGGGCTGTCCCTGCTCGGCGATATTGCTGCGGGGGACCCCGTTCTCCAGCAACAGGAGCTTCGCAGGTGAACGAGACCAGTTCTGGTGGGCCCTTTGCTTGTGAAGCAAACAGATGCAGAGCACAGGGGCCCCTCTCTGACGAGGAGGCGTGCAGGCAACCCAAACACCGGCAGCGCTCTGCGACCTTTCAGTCCCAACTACCTGGTGGTGGGCCCCCAGCAGCCGGGCACTCGGGGGCCCCTTCCCGCAGCTTGTTCAAAAGAAAACAGCTCAGGGAACTGTTGCTTCGCTTGCTTACTGAACCAGAAGAAACCGAGGAGTGCCCTTGTCTGTCAGTGGGGGCCTCCGTCCAACAAGGGCCCACTAACCCAGGCGGGCGGGGCATCCACTCCGTCGCAGACATAAAAGCCTCAGCACCGGCGTCGCTGCAACGCGAGCGGCATCAGCATCGGGATCTGCTGCTGAAACAGGAACAAGAACTCTGCAGGACATCCGCCATTTGGGTGGAACCCCTGGGCCCGCGGCTCGAGCGACCGGCGCACGCACCCCAGCAGCAGCAGAAACAACATGCACAGAAGATGTTGACTGCACGAGCAGGAACCAGCTTTTTTGCAGCCCCAGCCAGTGAGCCTGCATGGCGATGGACACTGCCTGCAGCCAGAGAAATCGCGGTAGGCCCTCTTAGGGCCTCAATGGGAGCCTCCCCCTACTCTGCAACAACTCAGCTGCACCAAAGGGCTAAACAGGAGAGGGCCGCTATCAACAGACCGAATCTGCGGAAAGCAGTAGCTGAAACGGCCGAACGGCCGCCAAGGGTGCCGGGAAGCCTCGACCATTTGCAGCAACCTTTCCAGATGACGATCGCGGGTGCTGATGCTGACACTATACTAACCAGGCACAGCCTCAGCTCTGCTGCTGCCGCACCACAAAGCTCCGTGGGATTAGAAATGCAGCAAAGAGGATGGACGGATGGGAGGAAGGCAAGCCCCTTTGAAAGGAAACGGGCAACTACACCCGCCCCCTTCGTTTGCGGCAGCACAAGAAACAGCCACAACATTCGGCTACAGCAAGCAGCAGCAGAGGCCGTAGTACGTCTTGCTCCTGGGTCTAGTTGCAGAGAATCCAAACGATTCTACAGCACTGGAGCTTTGTTGCAAAGAAATTCCTTTCCTCAGCGTCGACAGCGGCAACAAGAAGACGCTGCTGCCCCAAAGTCTCATAAACGGCAAGACTACGACGTGAATCGTTCATGTGGCAGGCCTCTCCGGGGCTCCCAAGCTATGAGCAAAGAACAGCAACAACGTGCATCAGTAGCAGCAGCAGCAGCAGCAGCAGACAGCGCCATTCTTGCAGCAGAGGCTGCATCAGCAGAAGCAGAGGCTGAGGCTGGAGCAGTACGAGCAGCAGCAGCAGAGCTTGAGGCTTTCCAGACTCGAACGGGTCTAGAGATGCTGTCTGCTTATGGATCAGCGCGGGGCAGCTTCTTGTGTCTCCTTTCTGCGGAGAATGAGGCAGTGATTAGACGCAGGGACGAGATAGCAGCTAAAAAGAGGAGACAGTGGCAGAGAGAAAAGCAGCGGCAAAGCGTGGAGAGGCTGCACACAACCGCTAGTTCTTTCGATCTTCCGCAGCATGCCGCTGACGGGACCTCCGCTGCAGGTGCTGAAGCAGCTGGATAAGAAAAGGCGCTCGAGCAGTACTGGGCTGTGTGGGAGTAGAATAGGGGGTTTATGCAAGTAGCTTAATCCCCACCCCATCGCTTTTTTGTTTATCACCACAAAGTGTTGATGCGCATGACAAGGCCTAAAGGCCTTTTCTGCAGTACAAACCTGCGTCGATTTTCTGCCAAAGCCTAGACGGCGGCACAACACAGAAGTACACATTGAAAACTTATTGGAAAATGTACACACATGCATGGATAGCATTAATAAAGCGTAATATGTCGACTATATGTCATCCCACCCTAGTAGAGTATTATGAACTACACTAGGAATTGACACTAATCGCCGCCTAAGTAGCAAAGGGCGAGAAGGGGAGGGAGCGTAAGAAACACAAGGTGGTAGCGCCGCTGTGTTGGAGAACTACAGAAGAGGACGACCTCCCCAGCTTCAGACGAGCAACAGCAGCAGCAAACATACAAGGGAAGGACGGTAGTAGTTGCTCAGGCTATTCCAAGTACAGAGCAAGGCAATCGCAGTCACAGCAGGCAAAGAGAGACCGAAGGGCACGCAGACTACAGGTCTTTATCGCTGCGCAAAAATGCATAGTTATTACACATTTACGCGATCATACAAGGCATAAACAAAAGAGACATATGCAGAATCGACATAAAGAACATCACATGGACAGATGCCGCCCCCTATTGAGCTCGTGCTGTTGCATCTGCTGCTGCTAATGTTGCTGCTCACTTTTCGTGTTAGGGAGACAACCTAGCCCTTACACAGCTGCAAGAGCTGCGGAAACTTGCCAATCCATGTCACCAAGAGCGCTGTGCCCTCCTCTCCTCTCGTGCTAGCCTTTGTTCTCATCCTGCTGCTGCTGTTGTGGGGGAGCCCCGGAGAGTACCCCGAAAGGGTCCTTTGAGAAGGCCCCTGGCATTAGCCGAGGAAAGCAACAGGCGCAAAGGTGCACTTATGCGACAATGATATATTTTGCAAACAGGTGCAAACAGGACGAGAAAGCCCATCAGAAGAGATGCGGGGGAGAGGCTAAACGTGCAGATTGTCAGGTACCCCAGCAGGCGTGGAGCTGTCAACACGCCACCTGGTGGTATTGTTACTGCTCGGCGTGTAGCCCCTGTTGTGTGTGCTGCTGCTCACTTGCATCAAGCCGCCAATTAAGAAGAATGATTCTCCTCAGAAGTAGAGGGGATGGTCACCCTCGTCTTCACGCTGCTGCTGCCGCTGCTGCTGCCACGCATGAGTAGTATCATTACCCGGCAACGGCACTCCCAGGACGTGACTGCTGTTGCTGTGCCGCATCCTTTCCTTTTTCTGTCTCTGCCGCTGTTTGCTTTAGTGTGGCGGTGCTCATGACGGTGTCAACGGACAAGTATATCATGAGGAGAAAGTGAAGCAGCAGATCAAGGCAGTTGCTGGGGCCAGCCTTGCAGCCCCGCCTCACGAGCTGTGGAGATACCGAGGAGCGCCCGAAGAGGCAGAGAGGCCAATGCAGCAAAGCTACTGAGGATGTCGTTGCTGTTTGTATTGCTGCATCCTGCTGGCCTCAGGACCTGATTTTGTTTGTAAAAGCGTTGAGGGAGTGATTTCACTTCCCGTCTTAGGGGTCCTCTTCTTTGGTGCACTTTCTGCATCCAGAAGCCGTAGCAGCGCTGTTCGCATTGTAACAGGGGCCGGTTGTAGTTAGCAGGGCAAGAGGAAGCAAGGAAATAATTTTGTGGAGAAAAAGACACAGAAACGAGCAAAGAGAGGGACGTTCTCCACAATGGGGCGATAGCCCTGTGAAGGCCCATGAGACGCTGTGCGTAACGTAACGGCAGCATTACAGCTGCAGCAAAGCAGCTGCAGACGTGGGAGCAATTTTGCTGCTCCTGATGCTGCAGAGAAGGTCACAGGAAGAGGCAAAGCGAAGGACAGAAAAATGAACAACAATGTACTTGAACATTTTGACTGCTGGCGCCTCACGAGACTCTCCACAAAACAGAGCAGCGTCTTCTACAGCATCAAGTGCTGTTGCAGCTTCTACCTCAACCATTTTTCTTGTGGTGGATTCGATGAGAAATTGGCTGATGGCAAGACCGAGCAACGACAGCACAAATAATGCCAATACATAAGTCGCAAAGCAGCAACCGACATGGTAAAGCTATTTTTAAAGGAACTAATGTATACTCACAGACAAATGGGAAACAAATTGACCTTCCACATTTTTACTGTCCACCAGGTAATGATAGTTCCCATCAGATACCTCTCCCTTTCCCTTTTGCTGAAAAAATTTCCATATTAAATATATAACAGTTTATTTCAGCAGACGAAAGACTATTTATTGACTAGCGTAGACTTGAGCCATAACGGCGGCCTAAATCGATGGCTCTAAACAAAAGCAGGTGTGCTCCCGTGAGCCGATGGGTACCCCACACTTGAGCTCCCTCGGTTTTTAGTATAAAGAGAAAAGGACTTTACTGTTTCTCGTGTAATGAGTTATTATAGTGTTCTCCCTTTGAGGCTCTCTTTTCCACCAAGGGAATCACTGGGGCCCCTCAAATCGTCTCTGTTCCGCAGGCCCTTTTGGGGCTTTCAGTGGATTCGATTCTTTTCTCTTTTTTCTTTCTCTAAAACCGCAGCATTATATCGAGGTACTATGTTTTAGCTGTGCCCTCCTCGAGGCATTCAAAGCTCACTAGACCTGCGCCTCTTGTACCTGTAGCTACAGCTGTCTTCCCGGTTTTTGCTCTTCTATATTGTTTTCCCATTCCCCTGCATAAATAGAATGACAAGAAACAGAGAGATAGAGGTGGAGGATGTTTCCGGATCAGAGAGTGACTGCAGCAGCACTTCGATGCCCACAGGTGGCCCCAATAAGAAAGGCAAGCGTTCCTCCTTAAACGCTCCCTTTGTTTCTCTCGGGCTTAGCCCATCTGTAGCCGCTGCGGCGAAGAAACAGCTGGGGTTTCGGCTCCCCACTCCGATACAGCGCAAGGCCATCCCCCCGTTACTGCAAGGGCGCAATGTGGTGGCCCTTGCACGCACCGGCAGCGGCAAGACCGCTGCCTATCTCCTGCCCCTAGTGGACAGACTCCAGCAGCACTCATCTGTCGTAGGCGTTCGGGGATTGATCGTAGCTCCTAGCAGAGAACTAGTGCTTCAAATATACAGTGTAACAAAGAAACTGCTGCGTGGCTCTTCCCTTGTTGTGTGCGCCCTCGTGGGCGGCACCGACTTTGCGCGGCAGTTCGAAGCGCTTTCGGGGAACCCTGACATCATAGTTGCTACTCCCGGCCGCTTGTTGCAACTGACGCAGGATGGAGTGCTGCACTTGTCTGCTGTAAATGTGGCTGTATTAGACGAAGCGGACAGAATGCTAGAGCTGGGTTGGGGGGACCAGCTGGAGCTACTATGGGGGTCCATCCCTCCCCAAAGACAAGGGGTGTTTGTGTCTGCCACACTCCCTGAAGATCTCGTCAGGTTCGCAAGGCTGGGACTGCCTGAGCCTGTCTTCGTTAAGCTAGATAAGGAAGGGTCACTCAGCGAGAACCTGCATCTCAGGTTTGTCTTCGTCAGACCCCCAGAAAAGGTACCGGCGCTGCTAGAGATCTTAACGATACTCCAAAAGGTACAGGAACACATGCAATCAATGTATTTTATTTTTGCATATATGTATATCTACTTATATAGCAGTCCCATAATCCTGATTGTTGAACGAATTACTAAAAGTAATAAGATTATTAATATGTATTTGCTCGTTTCTGCAGAGAAATCAACAGGCCCTTGTATTTGTCAGCACGCGTCACCAGGCGAATTTTTTGCATGCGATTGCAACACAAGAGAAACTTGTGACTGGCGTTATCTACGGCGCCATGGAGCAGCAAGATAGAAATGAGCAGCTGCTTGCTTTTAAAAAGCGTATGTTAGTTCTTGTTTCCATGGGGCACTCGCGCTGTAATTACTACGTATAAATGCATGCAGTTGTCTGCTTGTATAACGCACTTGCTGCGGGGATTTCATGTTCCACATTCCACTTTGTTGTCTAGTGCTTTAAAAGGAGTTTTAAGGTTTAGAAGTTATTTGTGCTTTCCATTTTTAAGGTTCCGACATTATGCTCTGCCTTTAAAGGTTCGCGTTAAAGATGTGGCCCTTGGTTATTTCAGATCGGATTCTCTTTCTGCTGGTGACGGACGTGGCAGCCAGGGGCCTCGATCTCCCTCAACTCCCAGCAGCAATCAATTTTGATTTTCCTTCTTCCGCGCGCCTTTTTGTGCATAGAGTGGGCCGCACAGCACGTGCTGGCAGGTACGTTGCCTTTGTTTCATTCTCTATCCAAGATACGTATTGAGGTCCATCTATATGTCTATATCTATTAGTGTAGATCTACATCTATGTTTGCATACATCTATATGTGTAGATGTTATCGCCTCCTTATTTTTCGAAAATGTACATATATATATATATATATATATATATATATATATATTATCTACTCATGTGCGGATAGAAGTTGCTTTCGCTCATGTATTAAAAAGCGAGACACGAAACAACATTCCCATACCATGAGTTTCTGCACGCTCCAAGCAGCTTCCTCTCTGCCGGTTTAGATTTTACAGTCTGCGTTTAACAATTCAGGGTTATTCGTTGCTTGTGTCGCAGTGAGGGGTGCGCCGTTTCTCTCGTGACTGCACCAGATCTGCCATACGCGTTGGATCTCATGACATTCGTTGGCGGACGTATTGCTCCTTTATCTGCGTGGCTATGCATGCAAAAAGGAAAGGTAGAATCAACAGCAGCGAGCAAAACCGTAGATATGGCGGACAGCACAGCAGCGCCAGCACCTCCACTACCAACAAGCAGCAGAGCAGCAACGCAAGGCGTATTCCCGCTGGGGTGCCCCCCGTCCCTTGACTTTCATGTGGAAGCTGTAGAAAAGTATTGCAGTTTGGATTCCGAGGTGCAGACACTGCAGCGATCTGCTGCAGCAGCAGAAAAACTATACTTAAAGACGCGACCCTCTGCCAGTCGGCAGGGGTGCGAGAGGGCCAGGGAGCTCCTAGAGCAGTGCGGAGGTCTGCAGATTCTATTCTCTACGAGTTTTACTGAGGAGGCGCTTTTGCCACTGTCGACTCTGCAGCAGACGGAGCAGCAGCAGCAGCAGCAGCTGTCGCCGGTGGAGCAGCAAAAGCTTAACCAGTTGCTAGCTGTGAAACAGAAAGAAGGCGTATCTGTTGAGCTACTGCAAACGATGAGGCGCTTCAGACCCAAGGTTGGCATCCAAGGCAGCGTCCTTACTCCTGCTGTTGTGCAGAGCATAGAAGACAAGAAACGAAACGCAATGATGCTGTCTATTGCTGCAAAGTACCACGCAGCCGCGCACCTCAATGCACTCAATGCAAGTGAAACCAATAGTAACAGCGACGGGGAGAAGGAAGACAGCACAGAGGAGAGCCGGGCAAAGGAAGACCAGCCACTACACAGCAGCAGCAGAAGCGAGAAACAGCATGCGGCGACGGGAATCACCTGCAGCGTGTTGAATGGATTGCATGCACGCGAAGACCGGGGAGGTACACGGGGAGGAAAGCAAAGAGTCAGCAAGCGGAGACTGCAGAAAGTTGCGCGTGAGATGGGGTTACCAACACGAGCAGCAGCAGCAGCAGTTGCGGCAGCAGCTGCTGCTGCGAGCAGCTCCGCCAATAGCAGCACAGATTCTTCCTTCTTCGTAGACGTGGCATCAGAGACTAAGGCAGAGGGGCAACACGTCCTGCTACACCTACAGAAAGAGTCCATGGGGCTCTTAGGCGATGAGGAGGACGATTTGAAGCGCACTAAGACCCATCACAAGCGCAAGTAAGCTGCCCCACAGTCTCGGTACATTTATGTATACGTAGACCTGTGTTTTACATGTTTGGAGGAGAATAAGATTTGGAGAGGGACTTAACACCTATATAGATACTTATCCAATCATGACATCAAAGCCAACGTTTTCTATATAGCTGGCACTACTAATTTGAGACTCTAGGCCTAGGGGAGTACTGCGTCTTCTACTTGAGGTGTGTGTTTTGAAACCTGAGCGTCCACCTGAAATAAGACGCAAGTTTCAAAGTTGGTTTAACGCATAGAGCTTGCGGTTGGTTTAGATTTAATTACTACTGTGAACGTGTTGTTGTTTTCTTTATTGGAGCCAGGATTGAAGGATAGACGGCAAGAACACATCGGAATTGTCTATATTATTTACGCCTGTCTTTTTGTTTGTGTGCATATGTGCAGATGGGACCCCAAAAAGAGAAAGTTCGTGGTAATGAAGGTCGATAGTAGCACCGGGCTTGCGGTGAAGCGCCAACGAAGAGATGACAAACGGGAAGCAAAGACGTCAGTTTTCATCCGCTTTCAATTGATCAACGGAGTGCTAATCGCCATTGTTTACGCATGCATACACAGAATGGATTTTGTTGCCACCATCTTCACGCGGCGCCTAAGATGGGCTAGGTAGGATGCCAATACGCCCTGCAGTTTTGAAGTCTTGTTCTTTGCTTCTGCAGAAGCAGCGCCGCGAGGTATGCACAGTGGAGCAAGGCTACAAAAAAACGGATTCAGAAGGTCGGAGAAGAGGAAGACACCCAGAACCAATCAAGCGCATCATCTGGTGCCGCTGCCCGCAAGAAGCCCGGTGAGGATGTGAGGTTTGGGGTTTAGACCGAAGCGCTCATGTCAGCAAGAACACATGTGTTGTTGTTTGTTTCTTAAAGACATTGGAACTCTGTTTCCATATGTTTAGATTTATGTTATGTTCTATGCAGCCCTCGGGAAGCCAGAGGGCGATGCGCCAAGCAACAAACTGCAATTCTTGCCGCACCATGCGAAACATCTCGGTAACTCTTCATATCTCTTCTGCTTGTGACGCGTTATGCATTGAATAGCAGGACTGCTGCTGGCCCTTATGCTACTGCAGTAGCACATGCTGCTTTTAGCAGCTTAAGATTAATGCACTCTTAAACCCAGAGCTCCTCTGACCCTGAGACTTATGCGTGACTTGTGCTGGTGATTCTTTGTAGAAATAAAGGAGGCTCTGCAGACAGGAGCCAAGCTGACTCACAAACAGGCACGAATTGCCAAGAAATTGATAGCTAAAGTGACGCAGACGTCAGTGCAGCAAAAGAAGGGCAACAGGGCCGTAACCACTGTGGGAGGGCTGAAGACAGTAGAAGAGGTACGGAAGCGTTACCACACCTATTGCCATTTCCCTCATTTTTATTCTGCTTAAAAGATATGCGTGCACTCCATGGCTCTCCTTGTTTCTACGATGCGCTTCTTTCTCGCAGATCGCAAACCAGCGGACTCGTCAGGAACGGATAAGGCAGAAGAATGCGGGAAAGCGCCGTGGACCTGCAGCAGCCGCAGCGGCCATGCAGTCGAAAGCCAAATGGATGAAGAAGCAGCGTTTGAAGATGGCGCTCAAGGGGGCACCCAATAGGTCCATCGCAATTAAACGCAACCGAAGGCGTAAGTAGTGAGAAGTCACGTGCCTCAAGCCTCGAGCTATCCAGAGCTAGGCTTTCTGTAATAAACACATTTTGATGTTAGTACTGGGTGCCACCCGTGACTCGAAGCCCCAGTACCTTCCAGAACCCCCTTTTATGCCTATTTGCGGTATTGTGTACTCGCTCTCTGGGGTTAATCCGGCCAAGACAACAAGAAGCAGAAATTCACAGTGCCATCAACGACTAGAAGGGTAGATGTTTGATTAGCCATATAGGTGCCTTGCGAAATGGTCACCCAAGGCTTTTATGCCCATTTCACTACTGAAGTTAAATAAATATAATCTAAAGCCCTCAGTGTGTGTAACTAAATATATTAAGGGCCCAGAAAAGAATTTATGTCAAAAGCCCTCATAACTAATAAAGAGGCATGCACCTGGGTCTTAAGAGTCTCTGTAGGGTGGGGACACTAAGATCCAGTACCAGGTGTGTCCACGCTGCATCGACAGAGGCATCTGCGTAAAGCAGAGATTAAAGTGGGGAGGGCTTTTACTTGGCTTTTCCATGTGAGCTTTGTCTCCCATGTCTTTTAAAACTATTTTTGATTAACCTTTAAGTATTCGGGGCATACTTTAGGGAGCGGACTAGTGTCGCAACTGTGTTACGAGCCTGCTTTGCCTGTACTATAGGCCAGGAGCGCCTAAGACCATCAGCAGACGCCGTTTCGTGATATTTATGGTCAGAAATCTTTGCTTTGATATATTAAAGCTAGCATTGAGTTTAAGGGTTGAGGCCTTCAAGTTTATTGGTCGACATTTTAGATCTCGTGGTCCTAAGGTCATGCACCTCTCGCCCGTCTTGGTCTGCGCCTTTTCCATATTTTCGTGCCAACACAAGTTTGAGATGTTTTGAAATTTTGGAAAATAGATATTTTCAAGAAGAAGCGAAGCCCAGACAAGACTTCGGTGCCCCATTCGTGACTGCAGCCGCATGGCTTTTCTCCTCAAGGCTTTGAGCTAGCTTTGAGCGTCACTGAGTCCTTGTTAACAAAACCTTGATCTCACCACTCCAAACTTAAGTCTCGATCCCACTTAGTCTTTAATTATTCTTTTAATGTTTACACTTAACTCTACTGCTGGACTCATGAATGTAAGTTTACATTTATAAGTAGTATTACTTGTGTTTCGACGCAGCCTCATAGCTCAAACCAAACCAAGCTCAAACGAGCATGGAGCAGTCTGAGACTTCATTGACGTAGCCTAAGCTCCAAGTGTAGTAAAATTCACTACATTTGGAGCTTGCACGAACTCAGGGTCACGCAGGTGGAGATGCGTAGCGCCTCGAGAAAAAAGACGACGAGAGTTCTTTTTTCTACCGAACTTAGGGATAGGTAGACGTTTCCAAAGGACTTTTCAATTTTTTTTAAATAGGCATGTCTGGGGGGCCATCGTTAATAGAGGCCCCTTGTAGAGAACTTCACTACACCCACGTTTCAGGCTGAGTCGATGCCCTTAGCCTCTGCCGCGCTCTGCTTGGTTTGTGCTTATGTTAAACTAAGAGGGGCAAGTGTAGCTAAGCTGACGTTAAATTAACATCAATATAATAAAATGGTCGTTGCGCAGAGCTAGGTTATTAAGCAAAACTCGCAAGAGACACTTTGGGGGCTTCGGGGATCGAGACTTAACGTGAGAATCTTCCCTAATTACCTCAATTAGGGACAAGCGGCTTCTAAGGATCCAAATGGGGCTCAGGGAAACGCGAATGCACTGAGCCTCTCTGTCTTGACCACCAGCTTCCCTAAACTCCTAATGACGATCTAGGCGGCCAATTGACATTGTAAAACTGCTAAAAATACTGAAATACCCAGTGTCTCTTTACATAATGGGATTAAAGTATACCCTGGTTTCCCGCTAAGAGGAAACCCCCAAGGAACGTCACACCGCTACTCACCTTATCCCCAAGGCTACAGAGAATGAAATCTTTCAATTCCCGCAACCTGCTGTTTCCAAACTTTACTTGTACTTAACAATATAAATAAGACTATACATCAGTAACCCGAAGACATAGGAATAAGCCAATGTATGCCTGGAACAGAACAAATCTCATAGAATACTGAGCCTTGGAGTTTGCAAAGCTATTCCAACCTCTTTAGAACATCCATAGGCCGTTCAGCTTTGCTCATAATTTAAAACATATATAAATAATCGTCTATAAGGTTTTAGAAACAGGCAAAATCAAGAAACATAGTTCTGTCTTCAAGTTAGACCACTCAGTCCTTAAGGGACTGCCGTCCCCTGTATACAGTCTCGATACTCTAGGCCACCCTCTCAAGCAGTCTCCAGCCCTTTAAGATTATAGGCTTTTATTTAAGAACACGTTTTAACATTTTAATGTATTACTTAACTCAGAACCTTTAAGGCCTTAATATATTGGACCTGGCTGCCAGTCAAAACATTAAATAACAGAATAATCTACACACTACTTAAAATTATGATTAACACCTTTAATACATCACTTTAACTTTATAATAATTTAATATAAATAGCTTTTTAACATAAACACCGGACGAAACATGAGCACTCAACCAGATTTTCAAGAGCCGTGCTGTTGGATTGGAGCCTACACGTAGTGGGAGTTATGGGTCACTTCTGGGGATGACCATAAGTGGCCACGGAGCCACACCCAAGCCGATGTGCTTGCTTGTTGTGACAGTGCTGGCCGTGCAAAGCCTGAATGCGCTTTGTTGTAATAGTGGGAGACCATTGGTTACATGCGATTTAGTGCGAAACAAACCGGAAAAGGTGTCGCTTATAAGAAACAGTTAAATTGAAGGCTAACCTTTGGAATAGCCGCATCCCCACCGCAGGCAATCCCGAAGACGCCAAAGTGTCCTTATTACCAGACCAATCCTAGGTCTTGAAAAAACAGGTTACCTGTGACCTCCCCAGCAGGTCCAACATGTTCTTATTGTTTTAATTACTATCAAAGTGAAAGGAAAAAGCGATATTTGTTTTGGTTCGGTGGTCAACCGGAGACGTTAACACAACACGTGAAGCCGTCAAAGCCAGAAAGGCAAGCGTGAAAAGCAGACCTCTTAAGAAAAGCAAACTGTTCTTAAGTTGTTGTTGATGTTATCACTGGTGGCCATTTAGCAGAGGGCAAGGTACCGTTACACCATGACTTTCTGGACGGTGCTATTAGGGGATTCTGCTGCACCCTAGTGAACATTCGTTTGTGTTCTATTTCATCGTTAAAGTTATTTATTTTATTTTTTTCGTTTTAATGCTCACATTAGATTGTCTAGAGAGCGCGCAGAGCAATTCAAGTTTAAGTGCGTGTAGTGGAGCTACAACACCCCACTACTAGGCCTCCTGCAGCTGCGCGGTACATCCTAGAGGGCGACGAGATGCGGGAAGTGAATCACGAAAACTAAATATATAGAGGAAACCACAGCCTTCATTCAGTTTCCAACTGGATTGGTTTGGAGCGCTTTTGTCGGGCTAGTTGATCAGGTAAGGACGAGGTGGGACCTTGCACTATAGGGGTGCGGCGGGGCTTTATGGCTTCTGTATCCTGCAAGAAGCCCAGTTATCCTGCTGGTTTGGGGACGGTATGTATCAAAGAGCCATCAAGATACTTTGCTTCCTCGTTTTCCCACTTTCTGCTATTTTGAACGCCGCAAAGGCGACGTATTCTCTCTGTGCCGCGAGGGCACGGCTTTACTCGTCTCTCTGTGGCTCCCGCCCTCTCCTTTTCCCTCCTTAGTATATTTCCTCCACTTTCCTAATGCTTCAGGATCAGCAAACTGTGGCCTCTTTGCAACCTAAGCCTCCCAAAACAATGGAAGGCCAAGCAACTGGGGAACCTGGCAGGGTCCTGCTGGCGTCTGTGACTAACATTATGTACCCTGTTGATCTGGATTTGATCCACCACCTCTTTTCGCGATTCGGAGAAGTGGAGAAGGTGAGTAACTGACAGCGAAACAGCATCCTAGATTTCTCCGCGTTCCTCGGCGTTGTGCACGTGAAGTAACTCTGTCAGCAGCATTTCTGATTCCTCTTATTGCCCATGAAAAGTATAACAATGCCAACTGAGTCCCTATATACCAAATGTGGGCATTGCGAAACTTTCGAGATTAAAACACAACACAGTGCGGAGCCACTTTTCCGCTTACGGCTGTTCACTGATCGTAAAATGAGTCGGTGGCATGCTGGAAAGAGCAGCAACAGCGAATGTATTTCCCCAGGATTTTCCCGTTAGAATAAAAGTGACTTCGTGGTAATGGAACTAGGAAAATAGATCCTTAGCTTGCTCCTGCGCGTCCATTACTCGGGTGAAGCTTGACGTTTCTCTGTGCCTGTACACCATAGGGACCTATGCTTGCGTGTATCTTCAATTTTGGTTCTATTCGGTGTATTTTCAGATTGTGAGCTTTTTCAAGACCCCGACGTCCTACCAGGCGTTGGTTCAGTTTGCCCGTCCAGAGCAGGCACAAGATGCGCTTGCTAACCTGCACAACAGGAATATTTACGATGGCTGCAACACACTACAGCTGCAGGAGTCTCGCCTCCCCGAGTTGGTAGTGAAGTCGAACTGTGCCAAGTCGTGGGATTACACTCAAAGCGCCACTGGGCCTGGCGCTTCTGGGGCTTCTGTAATGGAACAACACCAGCAGCAGCATGTTCACCCCGATATACATCACCAGGCAGCTGCAAGAGGCTTGTATTCCCCTTATGGAGGTGTTCGGCCTGTTCCTCAGCCGCCTTTCTGTTTTCCGCCTGAAAGGCTTCCACAGGAGTTGCGGGAAATTGATTTTGATTTTGCAAACCCCACCCAAACACCAGTTATTATCGTATACAACATTCCTCCTTCAGTTACTATCCAGATGGTAAAAACTAACACCTAAATCGATAAATGAATCGAGTGGAAATACTTGGTAAATAATAAAAAGTCAGTCTTGTAGCTTGCAGTTCTGCTGTTCAAATAGCCTTGGCTGTTTCGCGGTGTATGCTTCTCAGCTCTTCAACCTCTTCAGTCTTTACGGAATAGTGTTAAGGATCAAAATCCTGAAGGAGCGTCCCGACACGGCACTGATTCAATATGGAATGGCGTTCTATGCCACCATTGCACAATGCTTAATGATGGTGAATTTCAACCTGTTTCTGGTCCCTTTAGTTATGCTCTTTGATTAGGACGAATAGAGCCTGTAGTTAGGGCTTATGGTAGGGTTTATACGTTTTGTGTTGCATGGGCTGGGTGTCGTCACAGGGGGCGGTTTGTGAGGGCCAACCACTTCAAGTGACCTTGAGCAGGAACAAAGAAGTGCGGCTTCCCTCTGCAACGGCCACAGCTTCTGGGGATTCCACAGGCGTAGAGGATGAAAAAAGGACAGTGGCTTTCACTATGAAAGACCAGCGATATGGCGTGAGTTGTATTGTAATTTGATTTGGGGTGTGTACTTTGATACAGCAATGCCCCTGCCTCCGTATACGGGTCCTCCCGATCCACGAGCGTACGAACGCTACTTGCGTCGACAGCTCTGCTTTTTGTTGGCTTAGGGTGTATGCGTTATGTTTTGTTTTTGCGGATTCAGACAGATGACGTGGAGAAATATGTAAAGGGTGCGTGCAGACCCACCAAGACGGTTTTTGTTGCAAATGTGCACGAGAATGCGTCAGCAGATGACGTTGCCGGCCTTTTCAAGCAATATGGCCAAGTGCTTAAATTCACATTTAAAAAGCCGAAGAACGAATCCAGCAAAACCAAACTTTGCATCATGGAACTCGAAAACGAAGAACGCGTATGCCGCATTTCCCTTTTTGTGGTTCTTGCCTTGCGACGAACGCACAAATAGCCTTTACATACACTTTTCGTTTGTTTGCTAGTGGTGTCTTTCTAGGATGTTTGCTGTGCTCACTTCGGTTTTAATGTGCTGCTTCGGGCGGTGTGCTTCTTTAGGCTCTCAGCGCGGTAATGCATCTACACAACCACGAGCTTATGGGTCGCTGCCTGAAAGTAGCATTCTCCAAAAGCGTTATTTAACCACCTGCACGCCACGCAGTGATAGCGGAGGCGGCAGCAGCTGCTGCTGCTGCATGTATTCTACCATGATGGCGCATTCTGCTGTCAAGAGGGCTTGCCTTACGTTTATGAAAGGCGTGGCTGCCCTCCGACTTGTCCAAGTAAGAACAGTAGCGGTGATGCGAGTTGTACCCCAAATTGAGGCCGTTCATCCAGTGGCTGGCTCGTGCTACCTTCTTCGGATGGCGCGCCTTCAGCGCCATGGCGGGAGAAGGGAACCACGTTTTAATGTGCCATGTAGCGCTACTTGCCGAATGCCCGCTTGTAAGAACAGCACATATGGAAAGGATTTGGCTTGAGAATGGTTCATAGGGGAAACCACGAGGCGGCTATTCAGGGGGTAAGAGCCCCCGAATGCTCATCTTGAGCAGACGCGCTGACGCACACATGCAAGAGGGGAGCTATGTGCTACCCTTTGTTTCCCAACTAACACTGCAGGATTCCCAAAGCGTGTTTCGCATGTAGGCGTCTTACGTTTCCCATCCCTATTCTTCAAGCTGTTTTTCTTGTGCAGTTGCCGAGCCGCCGGCTGCACTTCTTTGTGATTACATGCTGTGTTTTCCGACACGACTGAGATGGCGTCGCAACAGCTGCTTTTGCTCCAGTGGGGCACCTGCAATGACGCTAACCACCAGAGAATTCGTTTTAAAGGTTGCTATGAATTTCTTATTTGCCCACGTGCTCGCAGAGTGGTGTGGCCCATCACTCCCCAGATATAAGGGGTATCCACATTGCTGTGGACTAGAGCTGCCTATGTAGTTTGAAGGTCCCTTGGCGATGGAAGAAAGAAGGATTGCTTGTACACCTGCTAAGCAGAGCAGCGGTGGACTGCACTAGACAGAGTTCCGAAGAAGTCTGTTCTTGCCTAAAGCAGTACTTGCCCGTGTGCCACCAAACTAGCCACAATCTTGCTTTTTCAACGATATTTTGATGGTTGTACCTCCTGCTTCCTTCTGTTGTGTGGCAGCAGCTGAAGGCATTCATTTACTTTGACAATTCCAAGCCAGCTACTGCGAACATGCTGAATAAAAAACAACGAAGTTCCTAATGGAAAAAACTAAGCAACGGACGCGTTGAGGCCCAGCCAGCCGTAAGCAATTTCATTCATTCGGCGGACAGATAACGGCTACAGACGTATATATCTTACGGCATTTGAATGAGTGGACGAGGTTGGATGAACTCGCTTGGACCCTAGAATGCGAAATCTGAAAATTGTATGGTTCACCTGGGTGTTGATCCAGTGGGAGACTCGGAATACAAGTGTTTCGAAGAAGCACCACCCTAGCCTACACAGCTTTTCAGTCCTAATTTGATTTGGCGTGCGTTTCATGCTAGCATTTAGCTCCACTGTTACCACTTTATCCAGTTGCAATATGCATAAATCTCATCTATCGGAGTGATTGTACAAACGGCTGAATGAAGAGGCAGTCTCCGAAAATCACTATTCTTTATGCAGGCTGAGAAAGATTGTCTTAACTGCTATAATGCGTCCAAGCTTTCGCTTACTTTGAACCGAACAGGTTCATTTGGACGCAGATACCCGGTTGGTGCCGTTCTGGCAAAATACTATCGGTGGAAAAAAACAACCTGGTTCGTGTGTAAGTGAAGGTCCACGAAAACATTGGAATGCGAGCAGGTGAAATGCAGATGCAGCTGAAACACGCGTCATTGGTGCAGTACAGACAACTCTACATTTGCCTGTGAGGTCCTGAAACTGGAGGGCCCTGTATATTTACTTCTTCGCTAGGTCCACGGACAGCCTGTGGGCAGTTTCAAAGGCAATAAATAACAGTAGTAAAAAAAAAGGCAATTCAGTAACTTGGGTCTGTCTAGTTGTCCCAGTACTGATTCGTAACCCTGCCAAACTCGAACACTGTTTTGTTCCGTACCGTAATATTTTAAGACATGTGTAGGCCTTGTCTCGACCTTGGCGTCCACTGAAGCCCACCATAACCTTTGGATATTCAGATTCTTTGGTCGTCAGCACTGCATGCGCAGCACGTTCGGAGGACAAATTAACGGTGCAGAGGAAGTACAGAAAAGCGCTCAACAAGGACACGCGGGACTACAGTCAGCCACTCCCTAAACCATAAGCTCAAGCTTAAAGGAATCGGAAGTGAAACTAGAGAGCCGACCGAGCGCTGTTGCGAGATCAAGAGAAGATGGAGGCTGGATGTTACTGCCACTGTAGAAATCCTCAGCTTTAAAGGCGCCCGTAAGACTCGCAATTTTGAAATGGGCCGACCGAACTTTTGACTCATCCCGAGAGTCGATTTTCACATCCTTAAGAGCAAACCACGCACACAGCAAAATTGGTAGGCGATTGAGCGTATTGTTTTTGGTAGCCACTGCACAAAACCTTCAAGTGCACGGCAGGCGGTGTTGGCAATACTGAGTATTCCATATCTCAAGTAGTAAACATCGTATCTAAGCATAGCGTGCAAACGCTGTTCAGGAAGAAGATTCGAATCACGATTTACCAGCATATGTCTGTCCATAGAAAATGTCGCGGACGCGCTGTGCCCTGCTAACAGGAAAAAGGGGAAGGCAGAACTCACTTTTTCATTTTCCCACACACCCCCATCTTTCGTGCCAACGCTATCACCACAAAAGCACGCGTGACCCAAAGCGACAACTTAATTCCATACAGCTTCTGCTGCGCTAAATAAACCCAATACAGCGGCAATACAAAGCTAGGGCGAACCTCTGTCCATGTCAAAAAGAATCAGGTCAAATCCCCCCACAGCTTCCCTTGCAAATTCCTTCACAAGAGCCTGCAACCTCCGCTTCTCTTGAGCCTGATTATCCCACAAGAATACATTAAACGTGCTTTTTACCCTTTAAGAATCCATTTAAAACTCATGTAATGAAAAAGAATATCTCCAATAAAGCAGCTGATGATCTCAGGGAAGTGCATGCCGTACCTTCTCCTCTGGAGACATGTCGCTTAGTCTACGGAAGGCAGACCCACGCCTTTGTGTTGGCGATTTTTCCAGAGGCGTGGGTGTAGAGCGCGTAAACGCTGGTTGCGCCAGCTGAGAAGAATGTTCTGATGTTTGCTGTCGCAGCTTGCTTGACGAACGTCGCAACTCAGGTTCCTGTGGAGGAGAATGGCTCCCCGAAACGGATTTTCGGTTTTGAAAGCTTCGACTACCACTTTTTCGACGTATCGGTTGTTCAGCAGGAGGCAATTCTGAAGAATTGGTATTTTGAATGGAACGCCGCGAGGAACCGGTGCGTCGAAAATCTCCGCTGGCGGAATTTCTAGATACTTCACTTCCCTTGCGACTCTGTAAAGCTAAGTTTTCTTCACGTGATCGCCGAGCACTCCTCTCCAAGCAATACCCCTCCGAGCTAACTTGGTTCCTGAGCTTTGTAGGCTGACGCTTATTGCGACTTACCACTGAAAAAACAGTAACAAAACGTCACAAGGTTTTTCGTGTCTTTTTATGCCATCATTCACACGCACAGCCACAGCAGCCTATACATGCCGAAAATCAGTGCTCACCGTTGGCCAAACTGGGGGCGTCCGCATTGTCGCTTTCAAAATCGAGCAGATCATCATCTGAGTTCGCCGCACAAACCACCCGGTCAAAGTATGTTACGCCTATGCATTGCAAGTACGAACTAATAAACAAGGCATAATCCATCTATTTTGGAAAGCCAAAGATGCAGACAGATATATCGAAATTATTGTTTAGGGCTGATGAGCTCTTATGGATATACCCGATAGCCCGATGTGTGCAGCAATACGATCGAATGGGGCGATACCCTCATCCAACTCATCGCTGCAGCAGATGAAGCATAAGTCCATTTTCCCCGCAGATAAATTGTTGCTAAGCTGATATATAACTGTGGGGCGGCTGCGGGGCCCTCAGCGGAGTTTCAATAATGAAAGCGTGATGACTCCCCGTAACCCTGCGTTCGCCGGGTGATCCCCGCGAACCCCTGCTCCAGGTCCTCAGGCAGTCAGCAAGGCTTGCCAAAGAAAGCATTATTAGCGACCTTAAGTGGTAAAGGTCTCCCTGCTCATTTGTTTGATAGGAGCAAGCCAGACCACTGTCCGAAGACTCTAGACACAGGCTCTATTGAAGTCCCTGCAGCAAAGATGGCCTGATGGACGACTACTTAGTCATTCTATAAGTTCTTGAAAGTAATGAATATAGCACTCGCAAGAAGATAATGCTGTTGGGAATGAACGCGATCACTGATTCTCTGGCAGCGAAGGACAACACAGAGAATGGACTTCGAATAAAGCTCAAACAGGCATCGGTTGCCCGTTGGACTCTGGGTATCTAGGCCAAAAACACCTAAAGATATTTCAAAAAGTTCTTTTGGATAAAATCCCAGCAAGAGGTGATCCAACAGGAGTCATTCGGCGGTCCCAGTAGCCAAGGCCGGTGTGACGAGGTCGCTGCTGCTTTAGACCAACCACCCGACGGGAAGGGGGCACTCCTCCTGCTCTGTTAACAAGTGAGGAATTCCCGAAATATAATATTATTGTGCTCACAACGTACTGGCTGAAAATGCAAGCCAGTGTTTAGTCAAAGCCAAAGGCAGTAGTTACTGTCGATGTAGCCTAAGGGCGGATTAGATCTTTCCTTTCCGCAAGCTCATACTCGTATTGCTGAAAACAGAATGAAATTCAAATGATAGGAGAACGAAAGATGTACCAAGCAACGCAAATTTAATGCTTTCAGCGGCTGCGAGCTGTGCACCCCACATTGCCTCCGCCACACTCCACAGGTGGAAAGACCCTGTGCAGCTTTCTTATAGTATATGTAACCTTTCCTTAGCTAATGCACTACAGCTCGGATGCGTCTGCAAGTATGTGAGGCGGGGTACCGATACCTTAGGCTGCACGGCGCAGCGGTGATATGCAATTTCAGGCATGTATCGGAAGGGTCTTGATGGTTCCCCGGTTGGCTGTGGTGCCAGGGGTGAAGGAGGACATGTTCTAAGACCTTGTGCTTTGCGTTCAAGGTTCATACAGGCTGCTCATAGGGTTCCTTTCGTGTAATTGGCCTCTCAAATATATCTTCAAGGATTCTGTTCAGGGTTTTTCGGTCCAAATATCTCTTTCAACTTTCATTTCAAATTATACTTGTCATGTCGTTCGGCTAGACTCACCGGATGAGCTTCAAGTTCTGAAACCTGTTGAGTTTGAAACGGCCGTAAAGAAAATATGTCCTATCGCTTAGTTAAGGAAATCAATTGCACGATTAGTAGTCTTGGCTCGTACCAAGTTGGGCAGACATGGTGTTAGAATGTCTACTCAGTGTGTAGCACCAGGGAAATGCTTCTCCCCCCCTCTCAATGGCTGTAGTAGTAGGTAGAAATCATATTGTGATTCGAGAGAAATGGGATTGTCAAGACCCTTCTATGGTAAGGAGCAAACAATTATATGGAAGTGGTAGTTATAGCGCCTTGGCCTTTGTCTCCCCACTTGGGATGACCATGGCCGAGTACCAACTCTAGTTTTAGTGGAAACAAAACGTCAGAGTTGGGTGTGGAAGGGAAATTGGGAATTAAACGTTGGTCTATAATAATAGCTGTAATTATAAGTTTAAAACTTATCCTTTTGTTCATGGTGAAGGGGTCAAATCGACTGCACTCAGCTAAACAGCCTGTGGGGATTCCGAT
This sequence comes from Eimeria falciformis, assembly GCA_002271815.1. Taxonomy (NCBI): domain Eukaryota; phylum Apicomplexa; class Conoidasida; order Eucoccidiorida; family Eimeriidae; genus Eimeria; species Eimeria falciformis. The sequence goes on from NPHX01000315.1 coordinate 160,409, forward strand.
TGTCAAATGTTTCACCGAGAACATACATGTCGCAAAGTATCGCCCCATACAACCACTTGAAGTTGAATGCTAGAATAGAGCTAAATATCACGAAGATTCACTCTGGTACCTTGAACTTGAATACGTAACAGCAGTTAGGCAAGGCAAACATCTTGCAGAAAGAAAGCCCATGTTGGCAGCTTGCTGCAAGTGCACAAGTGCAAACGGCGTATAAGCCTTTAGCGGAACATTACACATTGATGTGAATACAACTGCTGTGATGAACTTCGTAGGCCGTTCGGCCATGATTAAGAATTGAAAACACGCCAGAGGGCTCATAAAACCCCAGCTTCCTAGACGTTCGGTACAGTATCTGTTTAGCCTACAAATATCTCGCGCTTGTGAGTGAACTAGTCCCCTCATGTGCACCATTTTTGCCTCCACGACACACCTTGCCACGTAGGGGTACTACAGCCGCGGACCAAACAACAAAGTTACTCAACTTGGGGTGTCTGCAAGTGCCTTGAGGTGTGCAAGCCAATCGTGTCAACTAGGCCCACATTTGTACAAGGCGGGTATGCAATAAGATGCAAAACATAGTGCAGTCTCGGTAATAGGCTGGCAAAGACACGCCAACGGTGTCGCTGGAGTGCGTCCTATCTGATCAATTTCATCAGACCACAGGGCCATTCGACATGCACGGTTTGTGTGACAGGTCTAAGCATGTTGCTGGGAACGGCAACAGGGAAATTTAACGCAGAAATTCGTCTTGTGCCGTCGAAGGCTGAGCTTTTGAGCTCATTCCCAGCTCCAAACCTGAATGAAAAGGTACTACTGAGGGCGCATATTTCAGTTATTGAACAGCTGCCTTGATGTGAGACGAAGTCAGGCCTGTTAGCACTCAGCTAATCACTTAGCGAAAGCAATGAATGAATTCCATCCTTCCTCATTTGTAAAGCAATTCCCCAGCAGTGCCTCTAGGGGTCCTCCCGCGTCCAAAGTCTCTGCAATGCCCCGCTGACAAAGAGCTACCAACGACATGGCTACCCATCGAGTCAAAATCAGCTCAGCTTCCTCAGGCAGCCCATAAACCACCCTGTGAATGGACAGCCGCAGGAAAAAAAATTCACCCTGTTCCAACAAAGTAAACGACTGCGTGGCTGCTAATAATGGTGGTACTGCAGCTCTAAAGGCGAGTTTTTAAAGCACGAGGTGACTTGCGTCAGTTCCGCTCTGGAAAAGCTGTTGCAAAACAGAAAGACGGCGGCTTAAATTAAATAGCACTAATGCTACTGCAGTACTACAATATCTTAAGAATACAAAAGGTTTCCCGTACTTGAGGAACATGCCAACAGGCTCCAGATCAAACGGCTTTTCCACTGCCATTCGCGCGAAGCCTTGAAGGACATTTGTCTGCAAACATGTATCCCCCGAATAAACCTGCTCTCATAAAGGTGCCCCGTGGTCCAAATGCTCACAAGAAGGTAATTTACAAGACATAAATCTGACAGAACTCAGTGATGAGGCAGCACAATGATACCTTGGGATCGCAGGGCACGATGGGAACACCGTTCACTAGATCTGTTGCAAAGTACATTATCCACGCTGCCAGAGCAATCGAAAGCTTCACAACATTTTTTCTCCGTTCGAGGAGCTGCAGCACAGCTCCACGCGTGGTGCTGTAAAACTTGCTGCTGCCGTCCTGAGCCACGCGCTGCAGCTCGTCTTTCACGAATGCATTGCCAAACCTTTCTACAATCCTTTCTTTGTACCTGTTTTGCATTTAAACTCCACAGAAAAATAAATATAAATGCGTTCGGAATAGAAGAAGTGGAAAACTATAAGGTTCATTTAAGCGTCGCGAGACATAATGAGACCAAGAGGCAAAAGTGCAAAAAGCCGCACAGAAACATGCACATCGTCAGTGCTCCTAGTACCACAGATCAAGCGTAGCCTAGCGCCAACGAACTACACGGTACAGCGTAAGCTAGTTAAGTTTGAACTATTAAACAAGCAATTCGCAGGCAAAACCTCTTCACTGTTGCTAATCAACGGCTGGCGATGGGAAAGATCTACTCCAGATAAAAACGTAATTTGCTTACCTTTCGACATCTACCTTCAAGTCCTCCAAACACGGCGTTACTTCATCCATGTAGCTCCGCAGGAAGCCGCTCACCCTGCATGCGAACACAATACAAATGCTGCAGGACAACCCACTGGCTAATTTGAAGCTGGCCGGTTGTTAAGAGAGCAAGCTCATTTTTGGTAATGCAGAAGGCCGTTTGCACATGCTTCTAATTGTGTAAATACCCATGAATATAGCATACATGGGCTTATATGTGCACAGCTACTCCTTTCCTTACGTCTGCTGGCAACAGCTGCAATATCGTATTATCGTATAAACAAATGCACACTGCAGAACGCCTTTAAAGTGGATGCATAGAATAGCTTTGGTAGCTTACCGGATATCTCGTACAGCTTCATCGACAAACCGGTATCCAAGCATGGTGGCAAGATAAGCCACACAACTGTGGCTGGCATTCAGCAGCTTAAGTTTCATCTCCTCGTAGCTTTGCACTTCCCGTACAACCAAACACCCAACGGCTTCAAAGAAGGGGCGCTCGTTGCAAAAGCTATCCTGAACATGTAATCGTGTTCATAGAAGCTAGCCTTTTATTCTTCTCACGAGGCTAAATGTAAAATAGAAAAACCAGCCTCTTTCTCGTTGAAACGCTCCGGTTTTTCGCAGGGATAGTCCCCAAACTACCTGATGTACTGTCCAGTCCAATGGTTGGTAGAAACATCTAGAGTTTCTCAGTGGTGCCACAAACAACGCACGACACTGAGCTTCCCAGCTTCCTTGAGCATCTCTTGTACTTTTGACCGAGTGTTCCTACTGGCTGTTTGAACGCGGACTTGTCAAACCACGCTTTCATTCATTGACGGCTGTTATTATAGATTTGCTGATGTTCACTCACCCCGATGACCCACTGCTTAAAGTCCTCCGCTACCACTGGCCACCTGTCTTCAACACCGTAGTCTTCCTCCAGTAAGGTGATGTGCTCACTGCTCGTCATTGGAGTGATGCGATCCACCATTGTGCAGGGAAAGCTGCAGCAAATGGCTCCACATGGGACCTGTTGGTCGGCTTTTAAGAAAATGTAATTGGGCGCAGCAAAGCATGCAGAATGCCTCCCCTTATGTCATTTCATCGCTCAGCACAGAACGGAATCAGGAATCCCAAGCAGCACCCACCGGGGCACTCCTAAATGCGCAAGAGGAATGACGCTATATCTGAGGGCTGTTTGGTCACCTAACATGCTTGCTTATCCAAGTTGCCATTTCGACGTCCACCTCCGTTGCAAACTGAATTACCATTTTCTTCAGCAGCTGCAAATCCGTTACCATCAATCCGAAATCCGGAAACTGCCATTCGAAGTAAGTAAAGCGAGAGGGTAGTGATAGCAGCTAGCAGTAGCTTGAAACGTTGCAGTACTACCTTCAGGGCTGCGCAAATATCCGTATCCATGGCTTGCCTTGCCGTTGTTGGGTATGTTGTCACAAGAGAGAACTGTAAATGGCCGTAGGCCCGCTGCCCTGCGTAGTTTTAATCCCAGAAAAATGAGTCCCAGCGCCGTCCGAGGGATCGAGCAATCCTGAAAAACGAAACAAGCCAAAAACTCTTCTTGCTCGCTTCCACACAATCAGCAGTGACTTCTCAAAAGACGCCACCAAGTGAACCAGTGGCCAAACAAAAAATGACTTGTTTCAATTAGATGTATTTTCATGGCTAGATTACACTCTGCCTATTTGCTGTGTATGCCTTTGATAGCACATCTACCTCTATGTCTTGTTTGACGGCTGGCAAAGATTTATCAAGGTTTCCGTTAGTGGCCATGCAGTAACCTTTCTCAGTGATGGTGAGAGAAAGCATCTTTGTTCGCACGTCCGTCAGCAGGCCTCGCAGGCGCTTCGGTTCCTCTGAAGCGAGAACAAAGTCCATCAGAGAGCCAATGACCCGCGCTTCACAAAGCCTTTGACTCCTGGTCAGCACCTGAAACGCAGTGAAATCGCCTGGGAGAACTTTTAAAGCCAAAAATATCCAAATAATTCAAAGAATTAACTCCAGAAAGTTGGATGCTATGTGGCTGATGGTTTGTAAAATAAAAACGTTAGCGGCTCTCGAGGGGCTTCTTGTAACGTGACCCCTTTCTAGGTACTACCCATCCCAGTAGCTTGACCGACGGTGTACAAAAACTCCTGCTCATGAAGAATATCCGACATTCGCTTGTCCGTGGGAAGAAGTCCCACACCGCACACAGCCCAAGGCCCTCTGTGGACTCCTTCTGGCAGGTCGTCTGCAACAACAAACGAATCAACGTCATAGCTCAGGCTCTAAAGACAATTAGTCACCTTTTACAAAGGAAAGGGGGCCAGAACGGTGTTGCCTGACGCTAGTAAGCCTGGCTAGTTCCGTGCCAGCATTTGGCTGTAGGTCTGGCCAACGTTCAGCATGAAATGGTCCGAATGAGAGCCGTTAAGGCTAACAGCAGGAAAAATGAGAAACGCAAACAAGCACCTGCCCGCAAGTCAGGGAGGGTAACCACCTGGGAGGCCGGCCGATGTTTTGGCGAGGAGATCATCATAGAAAACGCACTGATGGCTGCGGTGGAATCCGCCAACACCCACGTGAGCAATCCAGCATTGCACCAACCCGCTGTCCAAAGGGTACTGAGGAACGGAGGCCCGCTCTGCAGGAGAAGGATAAGGAAGGAGCAAAAACAGATCTAGTCCAGGGGGCCCACCACGCAAGTACTAAATGTTCCTTTGAAAACAATACTAGAACACAGGTTCTCAAGGGACTTTGTTGCGAATGCTTTATCATATGCAGCATCTAATCTTACAATACCAGGCCTACATTGTGACCGTTGTAAGATAGAGCGCGCGGATAAAAGCAAAGGCAAAGACCGAGGCTGCATCCAACGAGAAATGACAGCCTACCTCTGTTTTCCATGTATTGTGCTGGCGCTGAAGAGCTGCTCACCGGCTATTCTGGGCAAGAAATCTCTTCGAAGAGGCCAAACTCCAGGAGACCTTAGCGGAGTGTGCGGGTTGAAGAAGAAGCGGAGCCACTTAGGTTGTTCCACTTTGTCAGTGGTCACCCCAGCACTAAACGCCTCCACCTCTGCCTTTGCAGAGGGCGGTGCAGCGCCAGGCGGCCTCAGGAAGGGACCGATGGTCACCGCCGTTCCCGTGGTGCTTGCTGAATGCATCAAAATGCCTGCGCTTTCAACTGAGGCCCCCCCCACGCCAGCAGCCCCTGCGACATAAACATAGCGTGACAAAAAGAAAAATATCACCGCCACAGTGAAAGCAATCCAGAAAGCGGCAATGCAACTATGCAGAAGGGAACAGCGAGGCAGGTAATGAAAAAGGACAAGACGTGCATTCCGTGCCGATATTTGACGAAGACTGCGTGGCAAAAAAACAACACATCGCATAGCTAATAAAGCAGACATGACCATCGAAAGCCCCGGATATCACAGAATACTTTGCAGACGACGTGATCCAAATGCAGTAGCAAGCAAACAGAAAACTGGCAACAACTTTCTGCAGTACGAATCCTCGAGGGGCAAGAAAGGAAAGCAGCTGCATCGTCATGTGAGTTTGTTAGGTGACTACAAAACTAGGAAGTGGACAATCACAAGCTCAACTGAAGCAGTATCTTCCAAAAAGACGTCGTGCACGTCACCCCGAGCCCCATGGGCCTGATGGCGCCTCCAGTTAAGATACCCTGCACCAAAAGTGCCATCATAATATCACTGCTGTCATTGGAAGCGACATTTGCTGCATACGATCTCTGATTGTGGGTTTCTACGACATCTGTACATACCAGTTGTTTCAACGTCCTCCAGCAACTCTTTCTTGCAGCTAAGGCTCAGAAAGCACCTATTTCAGTGCCTAAATAGCTTACCTTTGCGGAATTGATGAGCCCTTGAGCGCATTGCCCGTAGTGCCTCATAACCATGCAATACTCCTGAAGCCTCGGCGGCCCTAATGGGGCCCCCGTCTCCAGGTTCAAGACTTCCAACGTTTTTGTTTAGCCCACCGGCATCCAATTTTCCACTTGGAGCAATTGCCACAGAGCTGGGGAGCATAAGATTTAGCGCTTCGAGATGAGAGTGCGAGGTTCTGTCATGCTCAGCTGCTGTTGCAACGGCCGCAACAGCAGCAGCTACAGCCGTAGCCCTTGCTGCCAAATTAAACTGCTGCCCCTCAGACAGGGAAGGTCCCCTTGGGGTGACCCACCCGCTGGGTTCTGGGAGCTCATCTGGCCCTGATTTCATCTTCGATAGACCAAATATGTAGAGGCCACAACGTGTCAGGAGCAGCTACTGCAAATAGCGCAAGAGCTGCCCTTCAATGCTACCTAAGTGCCGATTTCCAATAGGGAACTGCTACCCCTTAGCAGGTTGCTTTTATGGGTTGCTGATCCGCTGTCTCTTTCGCTGACCTTGCCTTATAAGCGTTGCCCCCGTCCCAAAGCTGCACACAGTATTCAGTAGGCTCAAAGACAGGCTTCCATATGGGTTTTTGGTGGACGACAAGGAGCTGGCGGTAGTTGATGTTTCATGCTGACCAGTGGACTCACAAGTACAACGTCTTTGCTACACACTGATAGCTCAAGAGGGTGCTCGTCCCGTCACTGCCGTTGAAGATAAACAGAAAAAAGGAAGTTTCTGGTGAAAGGAAAAGCTGCAAGATTTTTACCTGAAGTACAGGCTTCGTTGTGAGCATGTAACCTTACAACTGGCTGCCCAGGCGTTTTTGTGCGTCTCAAACTGCGGAGACAGCGAAAATACTAGCCTACAGACCGACAAAGAGCTTGAGAAAAACCCAAAAATGCTCTGAACGTGGCACTCCTGGAAGCGAAAGACGGTTACTGAAGGGCAGCAAGATGTGACAGCAATAAAGCGGTAGGTGTGTGGGGCCGGTGACCTTTGTCTACAAGTCAGCACACTCTTCGTTTTGAATGCACATGCCAGTAACATGACAGCGTTTTAGCAATTTCTAACCTAAACACTTTTCAGAACAGACAGCGTAGCGAACGAGGGGTTTGCGAGGCATGCAGCTTGCAGCACGCCCAGGATCCAGCTAGAGACGAGTCAGACGTCCCATATGCCTCGTCCACTAACATCAGGACTTGGAATAAACATGGGGTAATATTAAGGTGCAATACCAAACGGTAGGGACGAGCGCCAACTTTGTCACCATATCACAGCAACAGGGAACCACGTCTGAGGAAGAGCCAGCTTGTAACGAATGATCACCAGAGGCATCTTAATGCGTGCTGATTTCGCTACCCCTTTCACGCAGCTCTTTCAAATTTAATCAACAAGTAGAACAACGTGTTAACGTGTGTCTTGGGCTGTGTGGTACTTTGCAAGATACCCACTACAGAGCAGCGCCCATACAACGACTCGAGTACAGGCATGACCCTGGTGAAAGCAACACAGCTTACTGTAATAAGCGTTAGTTAATTGCTGTCAACCAACTGTAGGATCCTTCCGCATCACGCCTGTGATGCCTACTAATTTCTGTGGTTTCGTGATCTACTTGGCCTTTGGCCAAATCCTTGTGAATCTTGATGTGAGCATTTTTGATAGTCTTCCTGGTGTTAGACGTGACTAACGCGCACGGCTTATACGTCTTCTATCAAGTGTGACGGCGAAAGACAACTACGTACAAATAAAAACATGATATAGGCGAGGCGCCAATAAAGAAGGCCCCTCTTCCATCATATATTTAGGGACACTGCAGAAACCCAACCTGGTTCAACCCTCAATATTGCAAGACTTTGTCACATTTTCCCCACTCAGTAGTAGTTTCTCTCCCACTAGATTTGTTCGCTACCACTTGAAGGGTTATGTGAAGTAACAAGTAGCACATCTAATGTGCTGGTGGATGGGTAAAACCCCATAGTTCCATAACTGGAAACGTCAATTCATAGTCTAACGCCATACCGCACAGCATGCATTGGGAATATGTGTGCATCACCTGGTGCCGCTCCTCGCGTTATAAAGGGTGAGGAAGTACCAGTTCTTTTTGCAATATAAACGTATTCAAGCTATACTCTTAAAAATGGACCTGCCTGTTGTTGCCTTGCCAAAATATGTCATCACCTATTTCGGACGAAGCGCAGCATGCCGCAGTTCGCCACATCTTCACTACCACAGAAAGCGGAAATTGAAATCGCAGATTTTTCTCAGCCATGATGTCGTCCTACGAAGACAAGGCGTTTTCATCCACTGTTCTATTACTTCCTATGCACTTCCTCTCAAGTGGTATCAGATTCGGCGATGCAAATCTACACTCAGGCAGCAGTAGCAAGTTCGTCACTGCAGCTGCAGGTCAGCAGGCAGAGGCGCTGCAGTGACCGCGTGTTCCGCGGCATCGGTGAGTGCCAGCAGCACCAGCTGGGACGGTGCAAACATGAAGTCTATCCCTGATGCTGTGCAGCAGCAAACAGCACCGATTAGGCTAAGGGCAGGCAGTAGCAGTGGAACTGCAGACTTGAGTTGCCCCACTGCCAAATATCCCAAAGACGAAACATATGCATAGCCCCAGACGCCGTAGCATTGCAGGGCTGCTGCCAGCCACCGCCGCAGAATCACTGGAAGCAGCAGTAGAAGCGGCCGCAGCACTAACGGCATGACCTGAGTATACACTGCATATACAAAGAAACCATTACAATGTAGGTCAAAAGAAAACGCGAAATCGAACGCGTTACTGGGACTGCTGTTGACTCCCTCTGCTGCATAGCCGCTCGTCTGGCCGCTGCTACTAGTACTGGTGTCCCTGCTAAAACAGATGAGCGCCGCTGGGACAACCGCCAGGGAGGAAACAACAAACAAACAAACGGGGGCTAGAGCGACCGCAGCAAATGTTGCACTTCCTGTTGCTTGGAGCGCTGCTGCATGTCCAATACCAGTGACAGTCAGCAGTAGCAGCAGCAGAAGAAGAAAAGCCGGGTCTTCCCTCGCGCATGATTGCTGTTGTTTCCGCCGCAAAGCAGCCAGGCTGTACAGACGGGTTGGATTAGAAAGCAACAATTTGCACTGCACGGCGCTGTACTGTATGTCGAGCTGTGATGGACGGCAGCACCTCCGTAGAAAACGACGCCACCTGCCGCTGCCGCTGCTCGTAATGTGGAGAGGCAAGCATCCAGATAAACTGTTCATTCTGTCCAGCTCTGTGTATGCCCTCCCTTAAGAGCTGTCAGCTGACGCTGCTTCGTGGCTCGTCATCAGGTAACGCCCGCAAGAAACTTTGCCTAACGGCTTGTGCGACAGGCAGCGCAGATAGATCAACAGTCCATGTGAAAGGTTGCGTCCGTTCCTTTGTCCTCTGCCCTACAATCCTGTCACTTTCATCGTTCTGATCTTCCTCATGGAGTTTTGGGAAGTTTCAACCTGAATGGTGCTGTAGAACCACAGTAGGGAGCAGATTCAGAAAAGCCTGAGCATTCACGGTACTCAGAAGGGCTGCACAAATATGCCTGAGATTTTTGTTTAGATGTCACGACACTTGATCGACTGCTGGCAAGAGAGGTTCATTCCTTTCTCGTTCACTGACGCCACCGAGAAGCTGCTTTGTAAGAGGTGCAGAGGCAAGACTCTTCAACTTATCCGCTAATACTGTCACGAATAAGCTCCCCGAAACGATGATTGTATCTGGTTTTCCAGATGCACGGACTTGTGTAGAAACATATCAGGCCTGCGGATGATGAGAAGGCAACGCTACGGGGCTCGAAAACCTCCTAGGCAAGCAGGAGCACCTACAATAAACTACTTGATCCCAAAGGCATGAAGTCGTTTGCCTCTGGGTCCTGTTGCTGGGGAAACAAAGCAGTTTGACGCAGCCAGCAACAGAGTGCAGCTCAGCGCCAATATCGGATCGGGTCGCAAAACACAGCAAGAGATAATATTCCAAAAACAAAATTATTCCGTTTCCCCTTTCCGATGAGCATTCTCAAATTGACTTCTAATAGTTAGGGATGGACAATGGACAACTCGCATGCAGGACGTTGGGCCTTCAGGAAGGGGCTGCATACAACAGAAGCTTGTGTGGCACCAGGGACATATTTGTTAATTTTGTTCATTTGTTATCCGCTGTGATATTGAGAAACATGAGAACAGAGGAGCAACATATGTTGGCGCGATGGAGACCCGATTAGCTTTTTATAGATATACAATCTAAAGCTGTGTAGCGGATGTTCGGTATGTCACCGCTTGTATATTATCTGTAGGATAGAAATTGCGCAATTGCTTCCCCAAGCGATCCTTGGGTGAAATGAATATGCCTGTGTGTATGTGGGGGATTGGCGCTGCTCCTTGCACAGTATTCTTGGAGGAAGCCTCAGATGTATATGGGGAACCTTCACCTCAGCCAGCTGACATGCCGAGCTGCAGGATCCTCCCACACGGCTAAGTCGAGCGCTTAGGTTAGCAAACCGGCGGTTGCGTGCGGTGAGGTATTGGCCTTCTCGAAGAGCAAAAGCATCCAACCCTCCCAGGCATTACTTTACGGGCATGGTTTAACGTCCCGCTACAGTCTGTCCATGCCAGATGCGCATCTCTCCCCTCTCTACTGGTGAATCCTACTTCAGCAAGCTGCGCTAGACCTAGGTCTAATACACAACACTCCACATGAGCCTTGGCCTGCAGCCTGGATAGATTCAGAGTCTGCCCCCTTTCGATGCGAACAATCATTAGGATAGGTCAAAATGTTCTTTGTGACCACATATTGCCCCAGTGAAACCTCGTTTCAGAGTCATCTTGAATGTGGGAGATGCCGGGTGCAAAGCAAGCTGCATTTCCTCAAGCCGAATGTCTGTGTAGCCCGTCTGCGAGGTAGGAGCGTTTCTCGAATTATAATCTTTTGTAAACGGGGCTTGAATGCCAAAACTCTAGAGAGCACAGGAAACGGAAGTCAGCCTGATGCCCATTTGGTGGAAAAGAATTAAAACCCAACACGGGGCCCCCTGAAAGTGCTGTGGTGGCATCGATAAGGGGGACAAAATGTCTTTTTCATGGGTAGCCACTGACTGGCATTGTGGCTGCGACGCAAGGGTTACAGGCACTACATTCAATCGCGTTCTTTGCGTTCCGGTTCGGGTGCGAGTCGGATGAAGTCGTCAATCCTGAGGATTGTGACGGCTGCCTCTGTAGCGAACTTGAAGCTCTTTGTCTTGGAGATGGTCGCTTCGACAATTCCGCAGTCTAAAGCAGGGCAGAGCTTGCCGTTAACCAGGTCGAGCCCCAATAGGGCCTTGGGATCAGCGACGGCCGAATCTCCCCCGCATTGTTGCTTTGCGTGAGCTGCACGAAGCTTTGCTACAAGTTCTGTAGCATCCAGAGCTGCATTGAGAGCCAGGGTCTTGGGAATAACCAACAATGCCTCAGCAAAAGCGGCCACAGCTAGCTGCTCCCGGCTACCTAGCGTACGCGCAAAGTCCTCCAGATACACAGAAAGCGCAGCCTCCACTGCCCCACCGCCAGGGCAGACTGAGAAAGAGCTAAGGCAGCGGCTAACTGCGCAAAGCGCATCGTGAAGTGACCGTTCAACTTCGTCCAGCATAAACTCATTTGATCCCTGGAAGGCGCAAAGACGCAGAGAAAAGTACACCCAAGAAACTGTCCTGGTTGGCTGATATCATGCAAAAAATTATTTCCATAACTGAAACTTTGGGTATGGAGTAGAGATTGTAGGGGTTGCACCCACCCGCAGAATGACGGTGGCCGCCTTCGATGTCTTGCAACCTCTGAAAAACAGGTAGTCCCAGTCACCAACCCGTTCCTCGCACACTTCCGCGCAGCTTCCAAGAGCCGCAGGGTCAAGCACCTCGTCGCCATCCAGTGTGGCGAGCGTAAGGCACACAGACCCTGCAGAACAACCAGATACACCGTCACAGAATGAGTCGTCCTCCCGTATACGGTAAAGGCAGAAGCCACGAAGTATGGGCTTCGTGCAGTATGGTTAGAAAAGCTAGCTGTATGAGGGGATTTCAGATTATCTGCATTTGTTGATGCTACCGAAATCAATTCCTACCCCCTGTAGCCTTGGCTATGCGGCGTATATCTTTCTTCGACACGCGGCGGACAGCCAGTGCACCAGACTCGACAAAATACTTGAGGCACATATCGTCAATACCCTATAGTTGCAACACCACACCAATGCCAGCCCTTTGCCGTAAGAAAAAACCATAGCCTACAGGACTGGAAGGGAAAGTCACATGAAACCAGGGAGTGCCCGACTTGGGTAGTAATAATGACGTTCGCGCCGGCTTGCAGAATCTGCTTAACGCGCTGCCTGGCAATGTCTTTCTCCCTGCGGAAGCACCACAATCATTAACCTCCGAACACATAAAACCAGTTTCCGCTGCTGCGATTGACTAATTCGTTTTCGTCTAGGCGTTGGGCTTCTTAGGAGGGGAAGAGCTTCTAAGTCTGAGGCTTCTGTTTCATACTCACTGCTGACGGATTTTCTCCAGTGCCTCTGGGTCGTTGACCTGGATTGAAACGCCCAGTTGCATGCGGTGTTGCCGCAGACCGAAGTCCAACAGCGCGATCTTTGCGTCCTTTACCACCATGGGCATACCTACGAAAGAGTAAGGCACCCACACGTCGACACTCGCTCCCAAAAACCGCAAGCCAGTACAATTTAAAACGACAGACAGACGGAAAAAAGAGGCAGTGGAATGGCAAGAGTTCTAACAATCGAAGTGCCGAGTTACCGTGACTCAGGCACCACGCCACAGTCCAGCAGCCACAACCACACCCAAAAAATCACTGACCTTGTGCCGCCCTAGACGTCTTGAGTGCAAATCCATCAACGAGTTGAGAGTCTCTTGCGTTCTTTCCATGAGTCTTCAGGATCGAAATCGACTCCACAGGGTGCCTCACTTCACCCCGTTCCGTCACCTGCCCATATAATGCAATCCAACATACGCCAACATAAGCGGAAAAGACAGGTCAGCAATGACATAGAAACGAGCGAAAAAAACATATAAGAACTAATTGGCACATATGGGTAGTACCATCTTGACAGATTGAATTGCAGTGATGCAGAGGTTGGCGAAGAATTCCTCATCTGTGCCAATGAACTTTGAAGCGAGAGATGTCTTCGCGACAGATAAAAGCATCGACGAATCCAACTTCTGCAGCTCAACACTCAGATGGCTCTTGAGATACCGGACACACTCCTGAAGCAACATCTCGCAACTTATCACATCCAGTCCTGCAGATCCCTCCAGAAGTTGAATCCTCTCGAATGTAGTTCAACCGACAGAAACCAGTACAAACACAATCAAATGAAAATCAATATAACGGAATTAATCTATTCAATTCATGCTCATAGAATGCCATGCGACCTCAAGCATACCCCTGCGCTTGTCTGGTAGGCCTAGTCGAATAGGGAAAAATTCTGCACAGCAACCCTTGAGGAGCATCATCAGTCAGAAAACAGTATCCTACTCACCTTCATTGCCAAACGGTAGCCCGCAATAACTGCTGTTGGGTGTAGATCATCCTTGATGAGCTGAACTGATAGCCGCAGCAGCTCTGATGCGAGCAGCACCACTGATGTGGTGCCATCCCCAACTTCCTTGTCCTGAGGAGACGAGTGAATTAGAAACAGCAAAAAGGGATGCGTGAAACAAGCGGTATGAGGCATTCTAAGAACGCAAACGACAATGGATCCCTTCACCGAACAGCCCTCAGGTTCAAAGAAAAGGGCGAAACTCGTTATATAGCCTTGATGGTGTTAAGACCCCATAGTGGTTAGAGTAAAGCTGGAAACTCGTATAGGCTCCAGATTCTTACTCTCATTCGGGAAGGCACGACCCCCAGAAAAAACAAAATCAAACCCTGGCGTGTGACAAAAATGTTACCTGGAGGTCAGACAGATCGACGAGAACCTTGGCTGCAGGGTGCTGCACCTCAAGCTGCTTCAAGATTGTTGCTCCGTCATTCGTGACGACCACGTCACCTGTAACAGGTAAAAGCAAACCATAGTACGAAAGCTTGTTCCCCGAGGTCCAAGCACCGCAAAGAACAAAGAAATAGACCAGGCACTTGGCAGGAGTTAGGGGCCCAAGCGTTAAGACTGGAGGTGAGCTCAAGTGCCCTACCAATGTCGTCAACCAGCATCTTGTCCAGTCCATGGGGACCCAGAGATGATCGTAATATGTTTGCCACAGCCATCACGGCAGCCACTGCACGCACATACACAGTGGATTTTCTATAGTGACACATATTCACACCTCTATTAGTAACAATCCGGCAATAGGGTGCAAGACGGACTCCGGGTTAGGAGCCTATTCCCTTAGCTGAAAAACTCCACCACGGATGTTGTGAACCAATGCTAGCTGACGTGTCCTGCCTCTGCGCTCATAACCCATTAGACGGGATGTAGAACTGCAGGTTGTGGCCGGAGTAGTGCAGTGTCTGGGAACCCATCTGAGACTTCCCGTGACAGTCCGGCTGGCACTACTTGCGCGGGTAGTCCCTGCTGTACATGTGCATTTATGGTGTTGTTAGTCTGTGTGGTGCTATTCCCTCTAGCGCATGTGCTAGGCTTCCACAGGCACCTTGGCCAAAACATCAGAACCCGTTGGCTATGTACCGGCAACTCGCTTGAGTATAGCAATGTTAGTAATCATATTAAAGCCATGACATCCTTAGGGGGAGGTTAGAGAAGAACAGAATCAGTAGTGGGAGGATCAGCACTCTAAACAACCTAATGGGTATCCGCTTACCGTTGGCCGACCTGATATCCTGGCCACTTTGCCTTTCTCCAAATATCGCGAGCGACATTTTCTACGTAGGAAACAGTAGGAACAAGTGGTGTACGGTGTGAACACCATGCAAATGCCCCCCACCAGGACTTCAGGTGGCAGCTTCCTTGACAGCCTACCCCACCAGTGTGCCGAAGATCTCCCGTGAACTCAGCCTGCCCCCCCAGAATAATACAGCAGGCTTGTAGAATAATTTGGCAATTTAATTAATGAACTATTAGATTGATATGCTTCGCCACTTTATGTCCTTTTCAGGTACAACAACGGCGCCCTCCAGCCCGATCCCTCCAAAGTGAAGGGTCGGCTGTCTAGCAATTTGTCAAGGCTAAAACGAATTGTATTTATTCATGTTCTAGGTTACTTAGCGCGTTTTTAAGGCTGAAGAGGTCGCGTGCTGTGTTATGAATCCTTACCCCCGTTTTTCGTCTTTTCTTGGCGCTTTTCCCAAATGTGAAGACTAGCTCAAACAGCGCATTCCCCAAGGCTCCATACACATTCAACTCTGTGGACGGCTGAGCTTCAATCGGGGGACTTGCGTTCCTGTGTGCCAAGATCGGCGCATGGTTTCAGCCAACCAAAGCGTCATTCGTGCAAGAGGAGTTTTATCAACTGCGTCACCCAAATAAACTTTATTGGGACAGCTCACGTCCACAACTTCCTCCTGCCCTTTGGCGTAACTCACTGGATTTGTTACGGTGCACCAAATACACTATAGCCACCGGACCTAGACAAGCACGTGCGAGGAGCCGCTTTTCACAGCGACGTGAATCCAAGGAGGATATGGGGTGTACTCCTTACATACCTACATCCAGCTACGCACGTGCTGTTTAGGTGGCGTTTCTGAATCTATTTAACTCTACAAGCCGAGGTCGGTAGGTACTACGCCGTGTGCGGACACTGCACGCAAGAACTCTAGCGAGCCAGGTTGGAATTAGACGGTAGAAGACTTATTCCTTTCCTTCACGTATTCTTTTAGTGGCATCAAGCTGCTTTTTACTTGATGACATTATCTCATAAAGGTGGCAGGCAAGCGGAAGGCAGTTGGGTCGAAATGCGTTTTTGAATAGTGAGTACTAGGCTGGACACACAGCCCATCTCTGCTTTGTGTGGCAGCTGCCGGGGTAAGGTGTAGATTTCCCATTCCATGAAACCCACAACAGGCATATCATAAAGCTGTTGATCTGCCCGCATCGCCTGCGGTCAGTAATCTGGCGCAGATGCAGCAGGTGGGCTGGTACTGATCCAAAGGCCGCCTTGTCGTCTTGTTTACCTATGCAAGGGCTTAACATGTAGGTGCTGGATGCGTCATAAATTTTTTCTCTGAAAGGCGCGTTGTTGAATACAGTTTTAACCAACTCAACAATTCCATACAAAACGTACCCGATCAATCTAACGGAATTAGTCCATTCATTTAGTAGTGCTATACGATCTCGGGCATATGTGGGATGCCAGCAACGCCACTGGTGTGGTGACATCTCCAGCTTCCCTGCCGTGAAGCGACAATTCAACCGCTTTGGAAGCACCAAAAAGCAATAAGCCGTTTGTTGCTTCTAGCACGTGTGAGGTACTGTAAGAGCGCGGAAAGAAGTGGATTCCTTCACAAGCAGCCCTCAGACCAAAAGCGCCATACTTGTTGAAGAGCCTTAATGTCGTGATACAGTGGGGCAGGGAGCGCACTTGCACGGCCCAACATCAGCGCCATTTCAAACCTCGGTTTTTAGGGTGGGAGGGGGGGGAGCTAGAGATACTTCTAAGTCTGCCTTCTGCTCAACCTCCAGGGTACTCCATTGACATTTCAATCTGTTTACTTCAACGTATTGCAAATCTAGATGTTGTTTCTGGTTGGCAGTTATTGAGTCCGAGGCCGCTATCTTATCTCGTACTGCTTTGGTTGCATTCCAGCATGCCCCTGAGATGGCAGCAGATTGGATTTCTGTAGGACAAGAAGCTCCGCTGCGAATTGTGCCGGTTCAAGGGACAGGGCTTCCGTCCCCTGAAATGAGGCTGCAGCCTGCCTTGATGATTCAAAGCCGAGCCGAAACAGACATAGCTGCAGCCAGTAAACTTCTTGGATTAGTTCTTCCTTGTTGTGAAGACCCTTCCCGGCTTGGAACGACTCCCGCTTCTGGCGGTCCCAAGTATGCTTGCCTGTGCACACTTCTCATGAGTCACGTGGGCATAGCTGGTTTCGTGCCTCGTTAGTAATTTTTTCGCTAATGCGTGAGGGATGTGTTTTGGGCGCTATAGCTGTGATTTGCTTGCATCCTGGCGTAAACAAGCTTCCTGACATACCTCCCGTATTGGGGTTTTCTGAGTGCTAGCTTTGCACAAAGAGCAATTCCTTTTAGATTGAGGTTAATTAAATATTAGATTATTTAAGTGAGCTTCCCTTAGTTTAACTTAAGCTAAGCAAAACTGATCACGGCAGAGATTAGGGCTTCGACCCAGCCGCAGCCGTGAGTGTAGTGAACTTCACTCCACTATTATCTATTTGGTCACTAAGGCATCGACATAGAGGGAGGCCCTTATTTCATTGGTGATAAATCATATTAGCGATATTAGCTCTTGGGAGGCTTGGATGAGCTTCTCGTTGATCTTGGGCTTGTAGAAAACGAAGAATACGATTGCAGTTCACAGGATGCTGAGCTCTAGTTGATGACCAAATGCATTTCGGGTTTATGCTGTGTTTGCACTCTTCAGTTTCTCCCGCTACTCAAGTTCCTGTTGCAGAAGAGCAGAATACTGCCGAAAATTCCCCAGCTGCTGAGGAACCCGCAGGGCGCCAATTCTTATTTCACGGTCGCTCACGCATCTTGACAGTTGCTCAAACGTGCTCCATGGAAGCGATCTTCCCCGGCCGCCCTGCTGACGCTTCATGGCTAAAAAAATATGAACGTTGCCTTCAAGATCAAGGTGTTCTTGCCCAGCCCCGGTTTGCCGAAGGCCAGGCTTAGCTTGTTCAATATCCTCGATGCACCCAGTTCTGACGATAGCGGTAAATAGAGAACTTATACCCATTCAGTAGCTCAAATTACTTAAAATAATATAATTTTGTGCAAAATACAAATAGTACAAAGGACGTTAAGGACTTTAGGTTTCAGTCACTAAATCATTAGGCTGATGTGACTAGTAATGCATGCCTGAACCCAAATGAGAATATAAGATAATTGCTATAGCATGTCAAAGCAATCAACAAACCTTTGCATCCCTAAATGAGGATTTAGGATGGGAAAGTCCAAAAGGCTTTTGGTTTCCCTAAGGGAATCGCGGTGCAGGAAGAGACTGTAGAGACAACTTTAGATATCTTATTGTGGCAGTTTACTCTGTTACGAGCTGATTTTCTCCTTTCCCTGCAGTAAACATTCGTTTGAGCTTTTTTCATAATTGAAATTCCTTGTTTTGTTTCTTTTTTAGTTTTAAGTTTACTAGGACTTCAGGGCTGGCGGAGCCAGTTATAGGGCTTGAAGGGGAAGTCAGTATATTAGAAGGCTGGGGTGCTGGTCCCCAAATCCAGACTTAACCATTTCACTCATAGATCACTTAGGTCACTATCAGAATGCTTCAAGTTATAACGGACATACAAATACTGTAATATGGATCATACGCATAAACATGCTGTATAGTGCGCGTTGCATAACGCTCTAGGATCCCTCCTCCAAAATTTTCCCCACATCCAGCTCTCTTTTCCTCTCTCGAAATATCACGAGTGCAATTTTTGATTTATGGCCTGAAGAAAAGAGTGGTGGGGTAACGCTGACAACGACGAGAACCTAACCGCACCAGGTTCTTCGTATGATGCAAGCACCCCAATATCTCAGCAGCCTTCTGAAGGTGTGAAATATACGTTAACAGTTCTTCCCAGAACTCCTTGGATAAATTGATCCTTTTTTGTTTTAATCGGCTTGTTCGATTTTCCGGTTTTCCCATAGCTTTCAGGCTCTCCGATGCCTCTGTTGCCCCATATGTAATGTCACTTTGCGATGAGCTGTTGTCGTGACCCTGGCAAGTAACAATCATCGGACATTGAGGCAACGGTGCTCGGCGAATACTCATGAGGCTGTGTCTTCTTTGTCAGTTCTTGATGGGCACAATTTGACGAGGCTAGAATGCACCCAAGCCCAAAATGGTTCCTTATCCACATTTACTCTCTGTTGGAAGCCTCTCATTCAGTGCTTTAGCACTAGCACAGGGGACAGTTAGCTCTGACACTGCTTTTTCCACTGTTTTAAACGCATCCGAAAGCCTATCCACTTCAGCAGCTTTAGGTGGTTTCTCTGAAAGTCTCCCACTCCCCAACCTCGCATCTCTAGGTGGCGAAGACAACCAATCTGTCAGCGAACAACCGTCAGGCAAAACATTGCTTTGGGAAAGGATTAAGGAAGGGGAGTTCACTGGTCCCATAGATCCGCCTACCTTTTGGCTTAACTCATTGGACTCGCTGCGGTGTACAGAAGACACGGTGGCTCCCGGAGACAGCACTTGCGAGGGGCCTGACGCATGGCGCCGCACAAGCAATGGGTTTGATGGCGTGTTCTTTACAGTTGTTGGGGACACAGGAAGTCTCGGTGATGTCTTTGTTAAGGTAGGTTTTTCTTCATACATGCTTCTCACTGCTTCGAATTCTTTATAACTAACCTCTGGAGCTGCACTTCTCAAGGATTCGATGTATTGGCGTAGCTTATGGTTGTTCTCCAGGTGGCCGAACAACTAGCCGGGGTCTGTTCTTCGCTGCCTATCTCTTTTGTATCGCTTGTTGGAGACAACTTTTATCCCAGTGGTGTGAGAGACGTACACGATCCTAAGTTTTATACCAACTTCGAAATTCCGCTCAGCCACGCCTCATTGAAGAGGGTAAGCCAATTCGTCAGCAGTCCATTTTCCAGGGTTGACAGTTCATTGTGGATGTTTAAGTAGCTACACTGTGTTTATCGTGGGTTCCTAGGTGGCGTTTTTCCCCGTCCTTGGAAATCACGATTACAAATTGAATCCCCAGGCACAGGTCCAGCGCTACTATGCATTGTGCCCGACGTGCAAGCAGCCTCAAGACTGGAACTGTACGGATTCCTTTGAACGGTATAAAGATAGTATTTCATAAAGGTGATAATGGGGCCAAAATGTGCTTTTAGAATCGATTGCAGCTTTAGTAGGAAAAATACAAGTATACCGCGTACGGTAGCTGTCCGTCTTTGCCCGCAGCGGCCAAGGTACGATGGAGATTTCCCAATACTTGGTATTTCTCACGTCTGTCCTACAACAACGTCCCTGTCGACCTCTCTGCTTCGCCTCCAGTTACTAATACTGAACAGATGCAAAGGGTAAACGGATAGATATCGATGCAAATGCTGTCTTATTTTAGAGTAGAAACCTTTCAAATGTCCAAACTTTTCTATTTATAGAAATTTCAGTGGCAATTTACTCCAGCCAGCAACTTTCCCTTTACCATGAAAGCAGCACTACTATCGGTGATGCTTTTTTTGCTGTGCATCTCAGCGGAAGTACGCGACGCGACAACCAGGAAACGAAAACTCAATGGTCATCGTTAACGTCCATCTTGATTCCCAGATGTTGACTTCGTCGCCGGACAGTGCAGGAAAGCAATTGGTTTTTCTGGAAAAGGTTTTGAAGGCAGGTACGTTAGTGCTTTTTTCTTGCCGTTGTTGGTATTGCCGGTCGAATTCGTGTCGGAGCTTTTTTGTACCGTTTGTGTGCCCTTTCCTGTTGCATTTGTGACACAGCGGCAGCAGAAGCGGACTGGGTGTTCGTGCATCAGCATCACCCGCTGTTCACAGATGCGACTTTATCAAGGAATGACAAGGCCTTTCAGGACATGCTTGTTCCTCTGTTATCGCGTTACAATGTGGACGTTTTATTTGCTGGCCACGAGCACTTGCTTTCCCTTTTTGAGGTAAGAACTCGTTTGTGGCTGTAGATTCAAAATGCGGACCACGGGCCACAGAGCCATGAGCTCAATCATCAGCGGAAGATGCATTCAAGCCAACTGTTGGTTTTTTCATAAGGTCTGGTGGTGTGGGTGCTAATCTTGTTGGGTGTATAGGTGAACGCTCCCGATGGCAGTGGCGGTTTTGTCCAAGTTATCAGCGGGTCGGGGTCCAAACTTATCAGTGGTACCCACAGCTGCTATAACATGAAATCCAACAGCTGGGGAGGTGACGCTCCACCATGTCCCCGCAGAAACTGCCTGTTTCAGAAAGTAAGCCATGGTTTTGTGCTAGTTGAGCTCTCGCTAAACCAAATGCGTCTGCATTTTATCGACGCAGTCACCGGAGAAGTGGTTTTCCATACAACTTATGAATCCAAGAAAGCAGCTAGGTTGTTACTGACTGCGATGAAAGTCCCAGCTACTGGCGACGGTACAATTGCCGGGTTTAAGGCAGAAGCCTCAAGTGCATACCCCACCATACTGCTCACTTCTAACCCAAAGGAATTGTCTGACCCGTGGCGCACGAATAATGCCTGGTATTTATTCCTAATGATGGTTCCGGCGGTGTCGCTTTTGTTTTGCATCGTGTGCTACTGGCGTTGTGACAAGATACACAATTTCCTATTCAAACGGAATTTCCTTCCTAACTGGGGCTGCTGCAGAAGGCAAAGGCAAAGTTTCTTTGAAATGTCAAGACTGCCAGCGCTCGTCGGAGCTGCGCGCGTCTCTCCCAGCAACAGGACTGCTGATGTCAGCCCACCTGACGCAGTGATACCTGTCGCGGCAGTCGTGCCTGACGCCACTAGCGCATGCGAGCAGCGTAAACAGAAGTCTGACGATAGCATTTTTTCCGTTTAATTTCTCGGGAACCCTGAGGGTAGCGCACGCGTACCGTCTAGTGCACAAGTGTGTGTCACTGCTCGTGTGACGCATTTATGGATTAACCTCTGACGCTAAGGGTATCAGGCTTCGCTTTATGGGCAAGGTCGCCTGTTCTGAAAGACTTACTGTCGTGTTGATATTTGAATCTGACGAGCAACAACCCTCTCGGCCTTCACGGTTGTTTAGAAAGTTATTCTCCTTTTGGCTGAGGAGCTGCAATGCTGCTCCAGGGCAGCATTCCATCGTCGTGTCGGTGTTTTAAGGCCGGTATGGTCTCCGGCGGGCAGGCTTTGTGTATGGGGTGAGAAGGAGCGCGACTTGTTTCTTGTCTTACTAATCTAAAATAATGTCGAATTGTTCATTACTTTAGGCCTCCAGCAAGGCGCTTCTGTCCAAACGCTAAACTAGGTCCCTTCGGTTTCGGCTATAGTCGCCACTGTGCCTCACCGAAGCGGTGCGTTCCTCGAAAGTCGTGCTACAATGACATTTAAAAACTGGCTTATTGTTTTATCGATGCTGTATGCTGCGGCGTCCTTTACTAGTCATGGCTCGCTTGGATCCAAGCAGACACGGAGGAGTTAAGAAAGCCTATTTAGCAGTCACGCATTCGCATGACATTCAATATGCAGGATGCAAGCCCATTCGTGTCCACTGGTAATTGTAGGCTATCGTGAAAGATGAAGTAAAAAAGGGAAAAATCCTGTTCATCAATCAACCACTCATCTGGATACACTGCTAATCGCTGTGAAAGAAAACAAACTTAGTTTGAAGAGTTAACGTGATGGCCAGAAACGACGCCAGAATGTACTTGTGTACTAACACCGCTTCGAAGCAACTGTGGACCCTTCATGCTAGAAAGGGCCCCATCATCCTTGCTAAGCCAGAAACACTAATTCCAGCCCTCCACACGCCTTTTCGGCCATCTCAAGCTTCCTATGGATTACTGGCAATAACGCATGCGTAAAATATTTTCAATGTTGAAGTGTTTAATATTGATTTGCCGGTTTTTCGTGGCTAGCAGCCCGGCCCTCGAGTCGGTCTGGGGGTTCTCTCTTTGACTGGTTTCCTCCATGTTTAGAAGCCTATTGCTCCTCTATTACTAAAACATCCTACGTTCGTCAGTGATTTTTTTTGGTTTTTTGAATTTCTTACGGGCAGAACCCAGGGTGGGAAGCTCCCTTGCTCTTTCGCCTGAGGCGTAAAGTATGAACGTTCGTTCACACTGCTTACCAATCGCAGTCATACCAACGCGTAAAGACGGGTTTCTGTTTGTGGCAGCTTGCCTAAGCTGCCTGTTTTTATTTCCCGGAGAAGCTGACATCCTTGTGTGAACACTGTGGAGACTCATAGGTTTTCCGAAACCTGAGGTGGAAAACGTGGGAACTGTCTGCAGAAGCTGCAACAGGTGCAGCATGAATCCAGAAGAGGCTTCACCGCCGTTTTTTCCGTGGGAACTTGTGGCTGGGACGAGCGACTGCAACACCCCTGAGCAACAATGTGAACGATTCCAAGAGCTTGAATGCCTAGGATGGTCTCGTACAGATGAAGGGGAGTGGTTGGCTCACTTGGCTAGCGGCTGGCTTTGCAATCCCACCGAAAAAGCCTTTTTCCACGCAGAAAGGAATCTTCTTGTGCCTGTTGGTGGTGTTACGACTGCCGCTAAAGGCGCCACAGAAGGCGACCCTGTACCACCTTTCACTGACGAAGACCCACCCGTCAATCAAGGCTCAAATGAACTTCATCAGTCAAGCCTTGAGTTTTCTGAGTCGGGAAGTGAGTCAGATTTCATGTTGGATCTTGAAGATGATTTAGAAGCCGCGACTGCCCAAAAGAAGGTAGGCGGAAATAGGCACGGGTCGAAAGTAATAAACGGTGCTGCAGCTGCTGTTGTTGCTGTTGCTGTTTCTGTCGCTGCAGTATTTTTGCGACATGAATAGACAGCGGATGAGTAAATGCGTCCCAGTTTGTTCCACGACCGTCTTCCGTGGAGCGTTTTTTGCTTGCTGATTGACGCGTGCTCTGCGTTAGCATTAAATGGCTGTGACTGCAGGGGCCAGCAGAAAACAAGGAGAACTGCGAGGACAGATTTGTCACGCGCGCGGGGCTTCCCCTTGGTGTTGTTTCAGGCAGCACTGAGGCGCTTTGTTATTTTACAGCTATTTACGATGGCCACGCGGGTTCGGAGTAAGTCAGCCCCAGCGACCTGTTTTCTTTCGGTATAAAATGCATTGTCTTGCATCTTACACCTTGCACCGCCTTGTGTGCATCGTATCATGTGTACGCTTTCTTTCAACACATTTGTACGCTTTTGTGGCTTTGTGGCATATTTTATGTCTAGCATACCCCGTACCATAGATAATGCTGTTTGTCTTACTTGTTGTATTGTTCGTTGCGGGATGTCTTCTGTAGCTGTGCAGATTACGCAGCAGCGCATCTTCACAAGAATCTTTTGAGCTGTTACAGGCAGCTCCATAGCACAGTACAGGTCTGAATCCATCGCCAAGTTTTTTGTCACCCCTAGCTGCTCCTTGCCTCCTCTGTGCTGATGCGAAAGACACTAATCCTAAACCATGCTTGAATTGTTGTAGTTTGTGATTAGGAAAATACATACGGAAGTTCTGTTTGAGGGCATGCGCTGTGGTGCAGCGCAGGCGCCAGGACGAGCTGCAGAAACAAGGTGGAAAGAAGAAAAAACAGCCACAACGAACACAGTGGCTGCAGCAGCTGAACCAATCTGTCGACCCACTGCGTCCAGAGGAACGCCGGCTGTCTGTTGAGGTAGAAGCGCTCGTCAGGAGTTGCTTTAGCGCATTCTCTATCACTGACAAGAACTACCTCGGGCTCACCGAAAGCTCGCTTACGCAAGACGGTACTTCAGCTTCGTGCCCATTTTTCGCACTTGGTTTTTTGCTTTGGCATCTTCCGTGTATTTCTGACTCTCCATTGCATCTGCCCTCCCCTTCTTTTCTACGTGTCTCTTTCTAGTTCCGATGTTCGCAGTGCCTTTTATTGGCCCCGTCTCTCTCCTTTTGTTGCTTTGATGTGCATTCGCTTTTATGTGTTTCTATGTGCGTTTCCGTGCTCTCGTCTGGTCTCCTGTATGTTCTGCTGGCGGCATCCGCTGCTGCATTCTCTCCATCAGGTGGCCTCAGTGTCGTCGCTGAAGCGTTTTTGTTGCTTGTATTATTTCCATTTCTGCTGTGCTGTATGCGTGTTGACCGCGGCAGCTGGCACCACTGCGTGCTCGGCGATATTCTTTGGACCAGACGAGCAGGGAGCTTTGCAGCTCGTTACAGCGCACGCAGGAGATTCTCGAGCGGTGCTGTGCAGGTGCGATACAGGAACCCCCCAGAAGCAGAAACGTCAGCTGAACCACTTGCTGTTGTTTGGATTGCGTAGTATTTGTCTAGTTTGTGAGGAGTTTTGTGTGTAGAGGAGGGGAGGCCCTGCGTCTTACAGAGGATCACAAGCCAAACTCCCCAAGCGAGCAGAAGCGTATCGAGGCAGCCGGCGGTCAAGTGCGTCTTGTTTTCTGGCGCTAGACACAGGTTTAGGCCCGTCGTTCATATATGTGAAAGAGCATTAAATCTTTTTCCCTATTCTCATTTCAGTAGCTCTCTTTCTTTAGTTTGTGGTTCACCTTCAGGTGGCATCTGTGCAAGGGGTGTGGCGTGTCTTAACTGCTGACGCCCGTGGGGGACGCACAGTGGGTCTGTCGACCTCTCGCGCATTGGGCGATTTGGCTCTGAAGAAACCCAAGCCACTTGTTATTTCCAACCCCACTGTCCATGTCTATACACTTCACTTTGAAAAGGATGCTTTTCTTGTGCGTTTGCGTGCACATTACTGATCGGAGTATATAAATTGCAAGTCAAGAAACTTTGTCACTTCACCAGCCTGTTGCGCAATAGAGTATATTGCTGCCCTGTGTAAACTCCTAAGGGTTCTCTTTCTTCTGTGGCTATCCATGTTTACTTTTGAGGCCAGCACGGAGCGCTTAGATCCCTTGGTGCCTTTTGATGCTTTGCAGGTTTTGGGATCTGATGGGATCTTCGAGGTGATGTCAGACGACGAGGTTGTGGGGCTTATTCTTTCGCGTCTGCCTCCCACTCCTTTAGAGGTAAGCCCTTGCCTGCTTGCTGTATATGCTGTGCGCAGCTGTAGTAGCAGCACTGTCATTTCAATTACTGTTGACCTGACCCACGATGTGGACAGCGGCAGACTTGTGGACCTTTCCCTCATGCTACTGCGTGGTGCCCTTCAGGCCTCGCAGCTGGTGATAGACGAGGCTGTTAAAAGGGGTGGAGTCGACGACAAAACTTGCACGGTGGTTTATTTCAAATGGCGGAAGGATTTGTTCACGCCAAAGGTGAAGGAGGATCAGCGTCAGCAAGGGGCTGACGTGCAGGAAGAAGAGCTGCAGGCAGCTTCGTCAAAGTGCCCAGGAACGGCAAAAGAACTAACAGAGAAAGAGATTGCACGCGGATACAGTGAACCCAGTGACACGGAGGCGATGCAGAAGGCATCGCCCGAAAAGGATTTGAAACTCGCAAGCCTTAAGATTGAGGCTGCAGATCCAGCTTCTCAAGGAAGCCTCGAACCCGCGGCTGCTAAGGCTGACGACGCCGAGCAAGACAAGAGTCTCATCCGCAGTAGCGGCTTAGAAGAGATCGCGCGCATCACAAGCGCTTTAGACGTGGAGGCGTTCATCCGCAAGCGGAAGAGGGAGCAGCAAATGAAGGCAGAGGCAGCACAAGCCGCAGCAGCGGCTGCTGCTGAGGCGGCCGAGGGGAGCAGTAGAGACAATCGACACAGGAGGGAAGAAAAATAGAGACAAGAGGCACGGTAGAGGAAACAAATAAGGACAAGAAGCGCAGCAGTGCAGACAAAGAGACAAGAGACAGGTAGTTAGGACAAACAGAGACAAGAAGCACACTGGGGCAGACACTAGCGACGGTTTGTACTTGCATGTGTGTTTCTGTTTCCGTCTCAGGACGATTTTGATATATTCGGAGGTGCCCCATTCCCCGACTCGCCCATCCCTGATGCTGTCCCGAAAGATAGCCACAGCGACAGCGATTGATGCAGAAGCACCAGGAGAGATTACATTGTTTCTTATCTCCCTCTGGCGTAGAGAGCGTTAGAGCATGGGTTTTGAGAAGGCACTCCGTGCCGAGGCACGAAGGAGTGCAAAACACCAACGGTCTTGCCAGCGAGCAGATCCAGCTTTGCAGTGGCTTTATTTACAGGAGCAGCGGCCTTTTGCGCGACGGGACAGCAGGCAGTGATATGCAGGGTCCACAAGTGTCCTGAAAACCTCCTCAGTTCCCCATCCTTGTACATAAGTTACGCGCGAATCGAAATGCAGACCATTCATTAGCAGGGCATAGCCGTAATCACTAAAGAGGGAGACAGCCTCGCCGTATCTACTTGAAGTGTTATTGGAAGCCCTTTCCACACCTGATTTTACGTACAGCTATGTTGGACATATGCTTTCAACTAGGGGCTTGCCTGCCAGTAGGACTAAATCTCTCTAAACAGCACCAGGGTGTTTCGGGAAGGCGTGAAGACACCGATACGATGCGAATGATGATGTTGTTTTGGGTGGCTCAAATTTCAACGATTCGATTGAGGTACTAAGAATGATACTCGTTCATCTTTTCGCTTTTCGTTGGATAGACCTACATGAGGCGCTGAGGCGGCAAATGGGATACCTACTTTAGTCCCATCTCCGGAAGTATGCACGTTATCGTGTGCAGCGATTTAGCTTGAAAAGTCATCAAAGCTTGCATGGCTCAGTCCTCTGACTGGAAGCCTTGGCCAAGACGAAGAAGCTAATTCGTTGTTTCAGGGTGCGAGAAGCTCCTAGTTGCCAGGCACTCACCGCAAGCCCCAAAATGACTGGTATTGCTCTAAAGCACAAACACTGATACTCAAACAGCACAGCATAGACTGCACTGACCTTTCCAGAATGATAAAAACAGCAACTGGCTTATGTACGTGTTTGAAAGGGGCCAATTCTGTCAACTGGCGGTGTACTTGGCTTGTCACCTAGTGCAAGTATACTTTGTTAGGGATAGTGGTCCTTGCTCTCAATAATCCGACTACTCCAATGCTCAACTTGTCGAACCCCCGAGCTGTTACTCAGCTTTCGCACTATGCGTTGGAAGCTTGCTTGTCGGCGTATGGCTGGTTTCTCCCGAATACACATTTTGCAGCCATTACAGCATGAGGCCGATCAAAGGGATTGCCAACGCGAGCCGCCGACAATAAGTATGCAAAGGAAGTTTTCATGAAATGCCAGTTACGATTCATGGGTTTCGGCCCAGTAAAGGTGTAACGTGCTAATCTAGGTGTTGATGACATGCAGCTAACACACTTGAAGGAAAGTTCATCTGCACACGACGTACACACATATTACGCACGAACGCCTAGGGCAGCAGCGGCTAACCACACGTGCTACAACTACCTTGACACCAAACTAAGAGGGCGGTTTTAGATTGACAGGGATTTCGAGCAATTTGAGAGTAAGTGAATGCTGAGGTGTGGCTTACTGCTGGGACCACCTGCCCCAGCTGGAATTTTTATAAGCACGACTTACGGCTAGAGGACATGGCTGAGGTCACTCAGGTCACTTGAGCAGGCGTGTATATATTTTTGTAGGGGCAAGAGTGCCCAACACGGATTGGGATGGCATCAGGTTCTTCCCAACCCACTTTAAACAGAGCGGTGAAAAGTGCAGAACTTTGGAGGGGATGAGAGAGAGCATCAAAAAAAGCTAGTAGCTGCAAGAGAAAATCTCAAGACGTTCCTAGAAAAGTGGTTATCTAGGAGGCTGAGAAATAGAGTTTGGAATAGCACGTAACTTACTGAACATCCCGTTAGCTCCCTATTCACACTGACTTTTACATTGGGTATGGTGATAGTTTGTGAGGTAAGGGTGCACTTCGGGTGTCTATCCCTGCAGAGTCTGCAATAATTCAATTCGCTGCTAGTCCAAAAGTCACCAATAAACCCACTGAAGTAGCTGGATCCATCCTTGTGCGCCGTGAGTGTAGTGAACTTCCTTGAACTCACAGCTCAGGCTAAGTCAAAGCCCTATTGTGTGCTAGGTTTTTTCTGGAGGTTAATGTAAGCTAACGGGAGCTAAGTTAGCTAGGTTAACACTTAATTAACACCAATTAAAGGGAATTGATTTCGGTGTGAGATTAGAACAGAGGTAATATTAAGTATGCACTTACGGGACTTAGGGATCGGGGCTTAAGGATCGGGAGTTGAGGCCAAGGTCTTCAGGACAAGGCCGTAAGGTCCAAGACAAGCCCCAAGGCCTTTAGGCCTGGGTGCGGCATTGAGGGCACATGTGGGGACTTCACCTCAGGGGCCAGAAAGATCGTTAAGACTGAATCTTGATATAACAAAATTTTGATATCAACCTGTACTTTAATCATTGTTTAACTGGAAACGTCTTGTGTGTATTTTTTGTGTTATTTCAAGCGCCTTGCACACCTCAGACCCTGTGCCTAGGGACTTCATTGAGATGCAAAGAGTGTCTAGGGCCTAAGAGAAATGCCTGATAAGAATGCATACACGCACATTTTCGGGATGAAGCTGCTCTAGGATCTTTTGTCGTTGCGGCGGGATTTAAGCATTTCGCGGGGTAGAAAGGCTGAGAATTGATGGTCGCAGAGCCTCCCTTGTTCGTCAAAGTTCTGTGGCCTAACCAGTGCCTACCCCATCATGTGAGCGGTTGGGGCGTGCGTCTTCTTATAATTACACTAAGGGAAGGGGCCTAGGCAGAGAATTGTTCTTGGGGGGTTCGCGCTGCATAGGTATTTGAGGGCATTGGCAGGGAGACACGCATCCTTACTCCGGCCCCACAGTGATCCTTAAAGGGCCAACCTGCCTTTCCAGCATGATATTGGGAGGTGCCTCACACTGAGCGTGAGTGTAGTGAAGCTCATTACAACTATTTCCTTCTTTATAAGTTCAACTAGCGGCCTAGCCATCTCCGCAAATACAAGACCCAAACACTTTCTACAGTAGTTTATAGTCCTCCAAAACAATTTAACTTGGGTATAATTTTCGAGCCTTAAAGTTGAGCGGCCAATCCCTGTAGCGAGTTCTGTGGGGCTGTTTCCGTTTTAAAATTTTATACTATGGGGAAAGGGGTAGCTGCTTTGTCTCGCCCACATGACGGAGACCAGTGGCTTATCGGAAGCTGCCGAGGCGGGGGAGTGAAGCAACAAAAACTCGACTCCTGAGTTTTCCCTTAGCTCCCTCAGTCTTCTTTCTCCTTTTTTCTACGGGATTCGGGTTGTTGAATAAACTGGGTAAGGAAACATGCTTCTCTGGACAACACTATCAGAGGCAACAGTGCACCAGTAGGGTGACATAGTGGACTACCATTCGGATGGACGTATGGGGACATGCGTTTTACGAAAGGGTGCAGGTGTAGGAAGTTACTGTGTATGTTCGGTATTGTACTGTTGGTCTGTTTGCTATCACTTATAATTCCCCTAATTAATGTTCCAAGTTATATATGAGTGAAGTAGTGCAGCCTATGTAATTTGTGGGGCAGTAGCCTGGTCATTGGGTTTGTGTGATGGGATGCCTGCAAATCCAAGGTCCAGTTGGCCTATACCTTGACTGCATCCCCCTTGACGCTTGGGTGTGCTCTAGTCGGCATGGCCTCGTAGAGCCAAGCGGGTAAAGGGCAGACTTCTTCGGGGACAAATTATTCTTAATTTATTGCTTCGTGTGAGTACTTTGGTATTTAAGGACAAAAGCGTTTGGAACAGGCTACGGCGAAGAATTTAACGAAAACTTGACCCAGTTCATCGTCAAATCAAGGGTGGAAATAAATAAATTAAAATCTCTGTTTAGTATGTCTAGAAATTTTAAAGCAGTTACGCTTATGGCTACCGCGACCCCCCAAACAAGAATCTTGAAGCTGTGAACACAGGAACTCTGAAGGGTTCGTTGAAGTTTGGACACAGTCATAAATTTTAACAGGAAGTAATTGCTTCAAGCTGCTCAAGCATTGCATAAATCAACATTTTTATTGCAGTTATGAGTTTATTTTTCGATCCGACATCCATAATGGCGCACAAGACCTGGGTTTAGCCCCAGCCTGTGCTCCTGCAGCAGCAGCTACTGCTGCGGCAGCAGAGCCTCCACAGCTGCACAATCTGTGGGTTTCTCTCGGATCTGTTCCCAGCTGTTAAGTTTACAGCAACGTAGCGGATGTCGGTGCTTCTTTAGAAGAAACGCTTGTGTTTCAAGGGCCACAGGCGTTGTCAGGATGGCTCCCCAGAAGTACTACACCGTGGGTGTTAGCAACAAGTTTGCTGCCTTTGGGGCAGATAGTGACGCCTCTTCCGACGGAGAGGTTATTCTTTCTGCTCCACCTGTTGTTGCAGTAGAGCAGCAGCAACAGCAGCAGCCAGGTGCTGCTGGAACAAAGAAGAAGGAGCAGCAACAGCAACAGCAAGTCTCCCCACAGCGTGAGAGACATGGCAAGGCTCCCCGCAGCAGTGAGTTCTAATCCCTGAGCAGCCCTCTTCCCTCGTGTAAACATATCTACTATTATTTTCTACGAAATTAATTTCATCAAATCCCCTTTCGGCGCTTTCTGCGACCAGAGAACAGCAGTCAGACTCATGGGGTTCTGCTGATACAGCAGACGTATTGCTGAAGTGAAGGTTGGCTGAGGCCTAAGATTGGGAAACTCTTCTGCAATGTTCGTGTTATAGGCTGTTGGCTTGAATCCGAACCGCGCGATTTCAGGGTGTTCTCCCGGTTTCATTGGATGTGCTGCTTAAGTTTTCCGTAGATGCGACGCCTTTCGTCTGTGTCTTGCTGGCAAGCACAATTGGTTTTTCATTGATTTTGCTTGCACCTGCACATTGTGTACGTGTCTGTACAGCTCGCGGCGGGTTCGGTGGTGAAGGTCGAGGTGCCTATCGTGGGTCTAGGGGTCGACCGGAGGTTGCTGCTGAGGCATCCGAGGAGGTACAGGGCGAACAGCTGTCTCCCAACGATGGAGATGGGGGCCATCGGCGGCGCGGTGGTTTCCGAGGCCGCAGTAGGGGGGGGGCCGGTGGCCCCTTCGTACCCAGGAGGGAGTATGACCGTCACAGCGCCACAGGCAGAGGCCGCGAAGTGAAGAAGCAGGGGGGCGGAGGCCACAATTGGGGCCAGGATGAATCCGAGCAACAGCCACAAAAGTCTGAGACGACGCTAACAGAGGAGACGGCCGTAAGGGTGGAGGGCCAGCAGGAGGGAGATGGAGGAGAAGAGGTAAGCTGAGATGGTGAGGTGTACTGCGGACGCAAGAGAAACCAGAAGGATTTTGGTGCCATTGGTTCTTTTTGGTTTTTGATATGTCTGTTTTGTACGCAGAACGCGGAGGCGAAGGAAGGAGCCCCCGCTGTGCAGGAGGAGGTGCAGGAGGAGGAGCCGACAATAGATTTGGACACCTACAAGAAAATGCAGGCCGAGAAGCGCATGAACCTCCCCACCTTTGTGTCTGCCAGCGCTTCGTCGAAGCCAATTGAAACTGACAAGGAACTGGCAGCTCAGGGGTACGTACGCCTGGAGCGATCTGGCGAAGCCGACACCGAGGGCCTCCCAGAGGAGGGCGCAGAGACGCGAGAGGATAGGCCGAAAAAGAAGTCTATCAACCTCTACGAATACGTTCACATCGAGGGGGGCCGTGTGCCTTCTTTCTCTCGCCGCGGAGGCCGCGGCGGTCGTGGAGGAGCGAGGGACGATCGCCCCAGAAGAGGGGCCCCCAGGGGCCCCCGAAGCAGAGAAAGTGCACCCGATCTTAAGGATACACAGGCCTTCCCGACTCTAGGTGCCCGGTGATTTGTGTTAGTGGTTTGTCTCATGGGCCACTTTGGCGGTGCGCATTGGACTTACCGACACAACCGAGGCAGAAACAGAAACTGCTGTGTCCCATCAGTGCAGATTAGGACACGTGGGGAGTTTGTTTTGTATCAACAAGTCGCTAGGGTCGTTGCATCGTTTTGATGAAAAGGTGCGATGAAACGGCAGCGAAAGCAAAGCAGAGGAAACTGCTAGGGAAGCATCGCGTGTCAAGGTCTGCCACTCTTCATCACTGCAAATGCGCCCATATGGAGTGCCCGTACCTATGTGTAGAAATGATTGATTCTTGCTGCTGCGGCTGTCGTTTGGATCACTGGCCTGTGCCCTAAGGACCGCCAGGTCGTCGATGCGTCGGAATGCCGGCGGCTGCTGTGCGGTGGCTGGTTGATTTGCACGCTTCATTATTTCTCATCTATAAGATGCGCCATCTGCTAACCTTTTGCGTTACAAAATAGATATTTACTGAAGTGGAGTTTAACATAGCCGCGTTTTGATCAACTAGAAAGTTTGCAGGTTGCTTGGTGGCGAGGAAGAGAGTGGCTACCTTTTGATGGGATGATAGACAGAGCTGCATTTTCGGTGAGTTCTTAATTAGCTAAGTGCTTATACTTTTGTGATGCGTTTCATGCTAATACCTGGCGCTCGGATGCGGTGGTATTTAAATATAGAGTGATGCCACTGTTGTAGATTGTACATGTGCTTTAACCCCCTGTGGCATTAGATTGTCATTCTGATTGTGACTACTCATTATTCAAAGGTCTCATTCGTTTGCCTTCTACTCTAGAAGACATGCAAGGCGAATTTACGGGATAGACATCCTTTTAACAGGTCCCTTGAAAATTAACGCACTATTCTATTTGTTATTTACGCTCTCAAAGAAGGTTGGGTGCTGGGCTGCGCTGTAGATCGATAGATCGCTAGGGGTGCTGAGTACTGTTGCTCTCCCACGGCTTCCCCTACAACCTGTGGGGGTGCAGGTAGCCCATCCTCGCCTCCCGGTGGTGTGAATAGGGGCTCTAGGGAGGATAATGCAGTGTTACCGAAAGTGTAGCGGCCTTACTTACGCTTGCTTAAGCGCGAAGAATACGAAGATCGAGCAATAACTTAAGAATAATTAATTCCCACAGAAGCCCGGCCTTTTCCGGTTTTCCTCTCTAAGGTTATGTCGACTTACACAGAGTTAAGGGGCAGAAGGATACAGCGAAGGTGCAGGTGAACTGCAGGTTAGCCATGATGCGTCCCAACACTGAATCCCGATAACCTCGCTACTGCTCTTCACATATAGGAGTAACTCTTCCACCCATAGATAACTCAGGACTTTAATTTGAACAGCTTTAAGTGATAACAAGCAGACAAATACTGCAATGTCGAATATACGCATTAACATTCCACAGTTCCTTGATGGGGATGGATGGGGCACCCTGTGTTGAGGTTTTTCATGACGGCCTAGCCCTCTTCCTAAATAGCCGCGCAATTTCACATTATAAAAGTTACTCTCCTGCGATGCTGCACAAACAATTTGCAGTGAGCGGAGCGTCAACAAATTGAGCTTGTCTGTAGCTCATGGCTACAGATTTCTGCTAGTCATTGCCTTACTACGCACAGCATGCGAAACAAACAGCATCACAAGAGCAAATCAAAACAAAGTGAGGATAACTTTGTTTACAATTGTAATTAGGTTTTTACCATGATCGTATTGGGGGTTTCGGATCCCTAGAGGGCACTTAAGTGGACGACATGCAGCAGCGTCAGCCCTCCACACTGGCTATTGGGAGCAATTTATTTTCTCCTCGTTTTCTTTCCCGTTGTGTGAAACAACCTGCCACAAGAGAAGCTTTACTGGTCCAGGCAGCGTGACATAGCACACACTTCCCGCTTGGAACGAGGTGGGTTTTTTTCTGTCGCAATCACTAGTAGCAATCATAACATAGGGAAGCTGTAAGCCTTAATCGTGGAAAAGTCTGCTTGTATCTTTGGCAGGTTTATAAATGCCGTCTTTTTACTGACTGACCCCCTCTCTGACGCCCCGTAAAATGTCGCTCTGGGATCCTCAGGGCTGACCTGATGCAGCACGAATTGCCATCCCGTGCACCTCGGGGGCTCCCCTGTTCATCGAGCTCCCATGAGCTGACGCTCTTCCTTGCATGTGCCGAGGAATACTCCGCCGTGTCTCCTAGTAATGCATCCTGAGGTAAATCCGGAGGCCCAAAGGCCTCGCGAAGACATAGAGGGGGTCTCTCCTGCACCCAACACAGCAAGAAGGGCCCTTGCAGCAGCAAGAGTAGCGGCAGCAGCACGCAGCTTCTCAGATAGTGAAGCAGCAACAGAAAATGTCGCGCCTGGCTGCATGCCCTGCATTGTAGGCGACGCACCAGACAGACGTGTGCGATGGTCCACCCACCTCAGCAGCAGCAGCTTGGCAGCAGGAGAATCCGATGTCCTGACAGCAGATCGGACTGCGTCATCAGCAGCAGCTATTCACACCGACGGGGGCAGCAGCGGCGCAGGTGAAGATGCATGCAGGCTACGTGTGCGGCGGAGCAGACGGCAGCAGCAACAGGGCGAGGGCAGCGGCAGCAAGAGGCCAGGGAAGCACAAGCAGAGGCGCTGGCTGCATCAGCAACTGCTGGTTGCTGCGCTGCGTCGGCTGATGCTTGCTGGTGGGGAATATGCCTCGGATGAAGCAGACTCTTGGGGGGGAGGGGAGCGCCACCGCTCTTGCTGGGAGCGCATGCAGGAGGACCCGATCGCTAGAGATATCTATGTAAAGAGAAAAGATGTCACATGTGGGCCCCTAGCTGGCTCACTAAGGAGGTCCGCAGACTTAGCTCCTCTCGAGGGACAAGATATCCAGCAGCCAGATCCTTTGCTGCAGCGTAGGTCGCACTGCATCCGATTGATGACTAAACAACAACAACAGCAAAAAGAAAAGGAGCAAGAGCAGCACCAGCAGAGGAAGAGAAGGCCGATGCTGCGGACTGCTTCGGCTGACGGATTATCGCCTTCGCATCTGCTGCATGAAGCTATTCCTGTTGATACGTACGGCGGCACAGACTGCGAGCTTCTCCCTGAAGCAGCATCTGCATTATCTACTGCCTCTTCGCTAGCTCGTGAGCTAGAGGAGCAGCGGCTGCTGCTGCTGCAGCTTGAAGGGTCAGACCTGCAGTTGCTGCCATCTGTACAACGCATGAAGGCGCTTCATGCTGCATTTAAACCCCTGAAACCTATAACAAGAGATGCTGTTCCTTTGTTCTCCCTCTCCGCAGCAATCGAAGCGGCGATTCGCGATGCTTATCCCTATCTTGCTTCCGGGGGGGGGGGG
>NPHX01000315.1:203642-271108 GCA_002271815.1 Eimeria falciformis
TGCTGATGGGGGACAGGAGAATTCTGCTGCGACCAAGGGGCAGCCTGCCCCTGTTGCTGCTGCTGGTTGGCGGGTTGCGGCTGCGTGACGTACACAATCGAGGGGTCATTGGGGTCAACAAAAGCGGCCCCCGCGCCGAACTGCAGCTGCTGCACTAAGGAGCTGTCAGGTTGTTGGTGGTTTAAGGAGCTTTTCCACAGCCTGAAAAACACATTTATGAAGGTCCCGCAGCCCCCTGCATTGAAGGTGAGGCTCCACGTGCTTGTGCCCTGCAAAGGACTCTCTGCCTCTTGTTTCGGGTTTACTGTTCCCTCCATGTAATTCGCGCCAAAGATAGGCTGCTTGAACTGAGCGCGGGGAAGCAGGTGCAGGGGGAGTTCGCATGAGGAGAAGTTTCCATGTCTTTCCACCTTTCCTGACTTGAGAAACACAATCCTGCGGCTGCTCAGGAAAAAACAGCCGCTACCTTTTAAGTTGGCCCCGGGACCCTTGAGACGGAAAGCGATGTTGTCCCTCTTTAAAAAAAATATTTCCCCGGCAGTGGGGAGAGGGAAAAGCGTGCCTGAGCCATCTTCTGCTAATACTGGGTTGAGCGCCATATTAGCAGCTTAGCAGGAAAGCGCGCGTTCCAGCCTTTCCCCACTCGTGTATACACCCCAAAACGAGTTGGCTGTAAGGAAAGAGTCATTGAAGATACCACCCAGTACAACGAAGTAAAAGGGAGGCAACTCGCGACGCCTCACGCAAGTTTTCTCTTACGTTGAGATACGCTCCACACACCTGCTTAAGAACAATTCACATGCGACGTAATACTGCCACTATGCTTGCAAAAAGGAAGGGAAAAGAAGCAGAGGAGAAAATCGGGCTGTCATTACACTGTGCATGAGGCTGGGTTACAGCAGCTACAAAGAGGATATCATTCCACCCAACGGCAGCAGCTAACGCCACTAATAAATTAGAAATTAATAGTGTAAATGCGATTATTTCTTAATGGAAATGTTATTTTATTGCCAGAAGGAAGAAAGAGAAAATAGTTCGTTTCTTAGCCTATCTCTTGTGCAGCACTCATAGGCAAGAGCCACTGCCAAGTATTAAGAGAGCTTTTCTCAGTAAAAAGAAACACAAATCAATAATAATTTTAAACACTAAAGCTTTTGGCTTTTACTTTCAAAGGTTAGGGGCAGTTTCGCCCTTATGTTATATTGTGTCGATGCTCTAGCTGCCTGGTGCGGTTCGATTTCATACAGGTGCGTCTGTACACTGCAGCTGACAACTCCCAGTTGTTTTGCCTCCTGCTGCACTCTGCGACAGGGCATGCCTCTGCCTGTTACTTCCAATTGCTGTAAGTTTTATATCTACGTGTGTTTGTCTCCGTTCCTCAGCGCGGAATGCCAAGCCCCAAATATTGACCCTTACTATTTGTTAACAAAGTACAAATCACGCTTAAAAAAATATTAATTAACGGACAAGTGGAGGGGCCCAGCCCCACAGGTGACACTCGATACCAGACCCGCACGAACAGCCAGCGCATGCAGCACATTAGCTGCCCCGTCAATTTCCGCTTTGGCAGCAAATGGCTGCTGCCGCAGCCGCTGCTGCTGCAGCGCCTCACAGTGCTGCCAGGCACCTTCAAACTGTTCTAGCAGCCATCCCTTGCCTTCCTGCTCTGGCTCGATCGGCTGCTGCTGCAGCTGCTGCCGCTGCAGTTCCTCCTGCTGCTGCCGCTGCACTTCTTGCTGCTGCTGCTTCTGCAGAGCAAAGTGCAGTTTTTCAGCATGTTTTGGGGCTAGGCTGTGCAGCCTACAAGCGGCCTCGCTGAAGATGCGATCGCTCAGCGAGCTGTCGAGACACCCGAGAGCTGCAGCAGCAGCAGCAGCACGCGCCAGCTGCGCATCGGGCAGCGCATGCACAGAGCGTGCCAGCAGCGGCTGCAGTCGCTGCAGCAGATTGACGCAGGCCTGCGGGTACTGTTGCTGTTGCTGCCCTTGAAGCAGCAAATGCAGCACCTCGAGAAGTACAAACGCCTGGGGGCCCCCAAGGGGGTGAGCAGTAAAGCGAGAAGCAACAGCAGCCGCAACACGCTGCTGCTGCTCCCGTAGCTTTGCTGCAGCTTTCTGCTGCTGCTGCTGTTCCCGCTGCTTCGCTGCAGCTTCGTGATGCTGCTTCTCCTGCAGATTTGCTGCAGCTTCCTGCTGCTGCTGCAACTGTGGAAGCAGCAACGCGAGTGCATGTGCTGCCAGCAGCAGTGCACGGTCCCGTAAGGCTGGCAGCAGCAGCAGGCTTTCTGCTGCTATTCTTTCCACTGTTGCTGCTGCATGCAGCTTTGGGTGTCGCGCCAGGTGCATCAGCAGCACTGCAAGCTCTTGCCCACTCAGTTGCTGCAGCGCCAGCAAAGCTGCCCCTTTGCTGCGGTTGCTTCTGCTGCTGCTGCGTAGCTCCGCAGCTGCAGCGGCCTCTGCTGTCTTTCCAGACGACGAACTGCTGCTGCAACCCTTCCTGCTGCTTTTCCTGCTACTGCTGCTGCTGCTGACAGCGAGCAGGTGTTGCAGCAGTGCGCGGCATAAGCGGCCATCTGCTTGCTGCATTCTGAGCTGTGCGAGCAGCAGCATCACCACGCCTCCCTTATCTAATGCATGCAGCTGCAGCAGCACCGGCTGCTGCAGCTGTTTTTGGCGCTGCTGCTGCTGTTGCTGTCGCTGCTGCTGCTGCGGGCGCAACAAGGCAGCAGCAACCTTTCGCAGCAATTCAGCGTCCGCTGCTTTTGCTGCTGCAAGCGCATGCAGTGCCACACACAACTGAAGGGGGCGCAGGCGGCCGAGGGCCTCCAGCAGCCACAGCTGCAGTCGCAACAGCAGGTGCGGCGCGTGCAGCTGCAGCTTTGAAGCTGCATGCAGCAGCAGCAGCGCGTCTCTATCGCACCAAGGAGAAGCAGCAAGAAGAGTGTCTGCGGGCAGCTGCTGACGGGAGGGTTGTCGAGACACTGCAGCACCGGCAGCACAAGCAAGCCTTACGAAGTTCTGCTGTGCTTGTGCTGTCTTTGTTGCTGCAGGAGGCAGCACAGAATACTTCTCGTTAAAATGCCATATGGTGTCTCTTTCCGCTACAGCCTCATTCCTCGCGGCAGGGACAGCAGCAGCAACAGCCGCAGTTGCTGCAGCAGTCGCTGCTCCCAATCCACCAGCTGCTGCCCCCGCTGCTTGAAATACCGCCCTGCTTGTGCTAGCGGCACACTCCTGCTGCCGCTGCTGCTGTGTAGAGTCTGCGTGGGGTTCTGTGAATGCCCTACGCCCGAGATAGCTGCGCTTTCTGCAGTGTATGTCCAGCTGTTGCTGCTGCTGCTGCTGCGCTGCATCTTCTGGGGATAGCAAGCGCAGCACCTCATGAAGAATAAGCGAAGGCCGGTGGTTAACCCTGGCAAAAGCATTAAGTATTAATGCGATGTCTCCAACCCCGATGTGCTGCTGCTGCTGCAGCAGCTGAGACGAGTTCTCTTGTGTTTTCGGCTGCTCTTGTTCCTGCTGCTGCTGCTGCCGCTGCTGCTGCACCTCACTGCTGGGGTTGGATGAGCTCTGCTGCAAGACCGGCAGGCAGCGCTGCTGCTGCAGCAGCGGTAGCACTGCTGCAGCAGCGTCTCGCCATATGTGGCGCGGCAGCAGCTTGTGGTGTCTCGACAGCAACTGCAGCACCTGGGCTGCTTTGCGCGGGTGCAGCAGCCGCTGCTGCAGCGCAGCAAGCGAATCAACAGCAGCAGACTGCAGAGCTAGAAGAGACTTGCCTTGTGCTGCGGCGCGTCGCAACGCCTTTATAACAGAAGCATCCACCTGTGCAGCAGCAGCAGCAGCAGCAGCAGGGGCTCCTGCTGCTGCTGCTGCATTCCACTGGATGGTCGCTGTCTCAGAAGCTGCAGCAGCTGCAGCAGCAGATGTCTCCATATAAGCTGCTGATACCCGGCCCCATCCTTCAGTTCTCTTTGACGATGAGCCCGCTGCCGTTGCTGCTACTGTTGCTGCTCTGTTCGCTGCTGTTGCTGCTGCTGCTGCTGCTGCTGCTGCTCTCGTTGCTGCTGTTAATGGTCCTGTTGCCGCTACTTTTGCTGCTGTTGCTGTTGAAAACGCAGCAGCAAAGGGAGCTGCAAAAGCTTCGAATGGTCGCTCTGCAGCGCCAACGGCTGGTGCAGCACTCCAGGTTCTCCGCATGAAGACCCTCCCAGGTGCAGCAGCAGCATGCGCTGCAGATGCTGCTGCTGCTTCAAATAGATCAAAAGGAAAAAAATGAAGGAAAAGGAGACAGGCTTTCGCCAGCACGTTTCATTGGCTGTCTGTTTGCCTGGTCTTTTGGGGCTGCGCCTCACAGCGCCCAATATGTAAAAAACTGTTTGGGACAACCAAAAAAAATTCCTCAAAAAATCACGAAATTATATTGAACAAACCTTTACACTTCTTTGCTGTAATGAAAAAATATAATCTTGTTACCATTCCTGTTGCATGCGTTAGCTGCAGTTTGCGTGCTGACGCAGCACCGCTCTTTCCTTTTGCTGCTCGCGATTTCTACTGCCTTTCTATTTGTCCTCCTGCCTTGGTGTTCTTGTTGCTGGTGAAGATACTTTGACTTTTAAGCAACAGCAGCAGCGGCAGCCACTCCCGCTTTTGCTGCAAAATTAAATTTTGTGGAGGCACTTCTTTCGCCGCAGCAGCTGCCTCTGTGTATGCAGCACATGTGTGCACAGCCCAGGTAGAGAGACACCTAAATCCAGGAGCAGAAAAACGTCATTCGCGTTGCTGTATGTCCCCAGTTCTGTTCTTAAAGACGGAATGGCGTTGGCAGTAGCAGGCGCTGGGCGCTCCCATCTAGGGCAACCCTCAGCAACTGCTGCCGCGCTGCGCTGTCTAGGTGAGGGCAGCAGCAGCAACAACAACAGCAACACAGCAGCAGCTGCTGCAGCAAGGCCCCCCACTAGTAGGAACGCCAGTAGCAGCTGCAGCAGCTCATGGGCAGCTCTGCTGCGGCGAAGTGTAGCACCTGCCGGGTGTATCTTTAGCAGCCGTTCCCATTTCCGCGTTTGCCCCCACCTGGTGCTGCTGGGGAGCAGCAGCAGCACTGTTACTGCCTTTTCAGCTTCTGCAGTAGCAGCAGCTGCTGCTGGTAATCCCCAGGCCTGCATGCAGCAACGGTCTACCTGTTCTGAGGCAGGGGCAAGAGCAGCAGCAGCAACAGCAGCAGCAGCAGCAGCAGCGGCAGCAGCAGCAGCACCTGCTCTTCCACTTGCGAGACGCACTTTTTTCCTGTGGAGTTTTTTACTTGCTGTTCCTTCCTCTTTTTTTTTAAAGCAGCTTTTCGAGCAGCAGCAGGAGCAGCAGCAGGAGCAGCAGCAGCAGCAGGAAGGAACTTCTGGGGTGACTGTAGGTGCAGCATTGCTGCCGCGTCATTTGTTGCTGCAGAAGCAGCACTGTGCAGCTCTTTGCGAGCAGCCGCAACAGCAGCAGGATCTTTTACATGCATGTGGAGACGAGCAGCAGCTGTTGCAGCAATTGCTGCAGCAGCCCAAGACCGCCTGGCCTCCATCTAACACGGAGACGCGCGCAACGTTGCAGCAGCTGGGGCTGGCAGCAGGCGTATGTCAGGTCGCAGCAAACAGCCCCGTAGAAGACAGGGCTAGCCTTGCTGCTGTCTTTGCTGCTTCTCCTCCTGCACCTCCTGCTGCAGCTGCTGCAGCGGCTAAGACGCAGCTGCAGCTGGAAATACTCGCGCAGCAGATATTCTCCGAGATAGCGGGTGGTGCTGGTGGCACAGTGGTGCTGCCACCGATGGAGCTGCCTATACATTCCAATGACAAGCAGCAGCAGCCACGCTGCTTCGTTGCTATTGTTGATGGGCATGGCGGGCCGGATGTAGGTGAGCTCCCACGTGCTGCTGCATTTGCTGCTGCATTTGCTGCTGCATATGCTGCTGCGTTTGCTGCTGCATTTGCTGCAATTAGCTGAAATGCTGGTGCGGATAGGAAAAAGTTTGTTTTTTGGCTGCCAGAGAGGTGCTGGTGGTACAGGCGCTTTGCTGGGCTTCTGAGCAGCCGCTGCTGCTGCTCCTGCACACTTGCTGATGCTGCAGCGGAGTACGTACACCGTGAGTTGCCCCGGTATGTGTGCGAGGAGTTGGGGCGAGTCGACAGGGCAGATTCCCTTTACGAAGAAAAAGCTCTCAGCCGCGCTTTCTGCCGCCTAGTCAGTCCCGAGCACTACTATTAAGCTGTACATACACCTCATCATTAACTCTTTGATTGTTTATTTGTTATTTATTTTTTCGTCTTTGCTTTTCTCTACTTTATTTGTTTATTTTTTATTTTATTTCTCATTATATATATATATATATATATATATATATATTGGCTTCCACAAAGTATGTTACACGTTTGTTTTCATCTTTCTTTCTAGTTATGTATTTGTTGATTTTATTTATTCTAATTTTGTTTTATTTGTCGGTTTCTCTTTCCTGTTTGTGTCCTTTTAAATGCATTTACGTGTTTATGCGTGCCTGAATATATTTCTTAGCTTTACGTCTTTCTTTTCTGACTTCAGCACCGGGTGTTTTTCGGAAAAACGAAGAGGGTGATTTGTGTCTGCTGCCTCTGCTTGTTGCGGTGTCACTGGAGAGGCACCTCTTTGCCATATTAAAAACGCTGCTGTTTTGGCTGCTGCAGGATGCAGCCATCGAAGCGTCTGTGGATGCCGCCTACACCCTGGGGCTGAAGAGAAGCGTCAAGGCAAGTTGTTGCGTTGCTGCCGCTGCTGCACTAACTCCGCCTTTGAACCCAAAAGCACTCCTACACGTTCTGGTGTATGGACAGGCGTTTAGAGCTCTAAAGATGTTGGCTCTCACTTGGAAGTGCTGCTGAGTCACTTCCTCAAGTTCACAAATGCAGATGTCTGCTTTACGAATGGTTGGGAGCGGGGCGTATGGACAGGTCGGCGCGTGCTGCTTGGCGCTGCTTTTCACGGAAAAAAGAGTCGTGGTGGCCAACAGCGGAGACTGCATGGCTGTGCTGCAGCGAGGCAATGCAGGCAGAAAAGCGGGCGGCAGCAGCAGCAAGGCCTGCGACGTTATTCAGCTCAACGTACAGCACAACGCAAACGAACGAGAGGAGAGACAGCGCCTCCAGCAAATGCACCCAAATGAAGAAGATGTGGTTCGTGCTGCTGCTGCTTTTGCTGCTGCTGCCATTCGTGCCCATACGCCCGGGGATGTTTTTGGTGGGGACACTGCCACATTTTCTGATGGTCCTGCTGCTTCTCGCTCTGCCGGTGTTGATTCTGAGGTGTCTGTACAGAATTAGGGTGTATTTGCGATGCGCACCAGGTGATCTGCAAGAGGCAATGGCAAGAGCCGCGAAAGCCGCAAAACAAATTTGATTCTCTGCTTCATGCTGCGGGCCTTCTCGGTTTGTTTGGGACTTTCGGATTTTTGGGGTTTGCACAAAATCGTCTTTCTGCTGAGGTCTTATCCTTGGGTGGAAGCTTTCCGGTAGCAACAGCAGCAGCTGCTACTACCGCGTGTTTTCTACCGTTGCTCATCCCTTCGCTGCTCCTGCTGCTGTTGTTGCAGGGAGCGAGACGGTGCAGGGCTCTTGCTACGTAAAGGGCCGTCTGCAGCCTACGCGCGCCTTCGGTGACTTCATGCTTAAAAGGCAAAAGTACATCGAGGAGCTGCAAAGAGGGAGACGGCGTCGGGCAGCTTCCAGCAGCGGCGGCATTGCGGCACCCGCAGCAGCAGCAGCAGCAGCAGCAGCAGCAGATACACCTCAAGAAACCTGGTCTTTTCCCTACGTTGTCGTCGAGCCTCAAACGCAAACATTAAACAGAAGGGGAGACGAGGCGTTTGTGGTGGCAGGCACCGACGGCCTGTGGGATTTCCTAACGCCTGAGGAGGCAGCAGCTGTAGTGCGCTCCTCTCTCAGCAGCAGCACCAGCACCGACCCCACCCAGGCAGCAAACGAAGCAGCAAATGCGTGAGTGGCGGCAACGGCCAGGACGGGTGCATGCAGCTGCAATGAGTTTCTCTGCAGAGGAATGCCGCGCGAGTGACGTTGGTACTGCTGCTAATTTACGGCTGTTTGTGCTGATTCCGCCGCTGGGCATCTGAAATATATATGTATAAGATATAATGCTTTCCTGCATTACGAGTTATTACAAAAAGATTCCGGAATTATCTTTGAATGATTGTATTCTAACTGCTGCAAGTTGTAAAGAATTAGACATTAAATACTTTGTATGGTTTGTTTTTCTTTTCCCTTTTGTAGGGCAGTTGATGCTGCTGCCGCTACACTTGAGGTAGTGCGTTTTCTGTTTGTTTTATTTCAGGGTGATCCGCGAGGTGTTGCTTCGGGCAGCAAGAGAGCGGGGCATTTCCGTCGCTGCTGCTCTCACAGCCCCACCTAAAAACAGAAGGCGAATCTATGACGACACTACTGTTGCAGTGGTGCTAATGAATGTTGCAGCAACACAATAAACGCAATGTACTTGCACTTGTGCGTATCTAGTTATAAACATACAGAATGCTTCTTGTGTGAGTGACGGGCAACAACGCATCTCCAGTACGAATGCAAGGTGGCGGTGGAGCCGCGCGTCTCAGCAGCAGCTTTCTGCACTGCGTGATCGTGCGGGCATTATTGTATCTTCATGCGCTTTTAAGCGTGCGTTTATTTCCGTTTGCATGGTTATATCATCCAATAAGTGCTTCGTATAGAGAATACTCATGCAATAGACTTCGCCCTGCCCATTTCGTTCATGGTGGGGTATATGGACGATGAGGAATGGCAGTAGCGGCCTGTCATGCAGCTAGACTATGGCACAACTTTACCTATTCTGCGGCCCCACAAAAACCAGAATTCGCGGCAGCAGC
Organism: Eimeria falciformis; assembly: GCA_002271815.1. NCBI lineage: Eukaryota > Apicomplexa > Conoidasida > Eucoccidiorida > Eimeriidae > Eimeria > Eimeria falciformis. The sequence continues at coordinate 212,535 of NPHX01000315.1, forward strand.
AGCAGCAATGGGGGTAAGGACTTCGGGGTGCCCGACGGTTCGTCTCAGCAATGGAGAGCGACACAACTGCTGCCGATGCATCTCTGCTTTCTCTGCTGCAGACTGCAGTTGCAGCGACTTTTTTCGTGCCAAGGAGACAGCAGATTACAGCTAGGTCTCTTAAGGAGCTTGGAAGCATCTGGTAACTACACTTTCAGTTGGTGCTCCTGCAGCATTTGCTGCTCCTGCTGCGAAATTGGATCCTGCTGGTGTTGCTGCAGCGACAGCCACTTCTCGTGTACCAAATAGACAGTAGCTAAAACGTAGGCCACTTAACGAGCTTGAAAGCAGCGCATAACAACAGGGAAGACACTTCGGGTGTAACTACAGTGCAGCAGTGCCAACGCGAAAGAGCTGAAGTGTATTAGGGCAATATCTCGTGAACAGGTATTGCCGTTCCAGGCGACGGATAATGAAGTAGGGAGAACCTGAATGGAATCAATTTGGCAATAGCGGTGCCAGTAGGCGTATTGCTGCATGGAAAATGTGTACGCATGCTTGCATTTTGTATTGGGTTGCTGGGAGGATGGTGGAAACGGAATAGTGACAACAGTGAGGATGTAGTATGCTTGAGGAACAAATTGAAAAGCAGACAGGGACAGAGAAAGTTCGAAGACACACAAACAGGGAGGGTAGAGAAAGACAAGCAAATGCGTGAACAGACGTAGAATCGTCGCTGCATAAATGAACAGGAAGCGCCTAGCCCACGCCTGTCCTCTTCATTGCGAGGAGGGCGCAAGGTGGCACTGTCTCACGAATGCTCTATAATGGCCAAAGGCAGCAATCGTGCCGCAGGAAAAAGCAGCCATGCCAGCTCCGTTTTCTTGTATTCAAACTAAGTCATCAATGAGAGAGCATATATGTTATTATTTGTCACTTTGAATGCATCCCTTATTTGTTTCACACTTCTTGATTTTGGGGACATTTCGCCTGATCAGTCCTAGATAGCTGGAGAGAAAGCGAAACGCGGAGCTAAGAAGCCGTAGCGAGGGAGCTACAAAAAAAGAAGGCAAAGACTTTCTTGCGTTAGTGCTGGCTACTGAAAGAGCTCAAAGGGTTCATTACCCTGCATATATCCAACCCGTCTAAAGGAAACGGAATTCTACAAGCCTCGTATACCATGCTCGAAAAGTAAAGAGGGCGCTCCTCCTTGCATACCAAGCGTGGGCCTTTAAACTTGGAGTTTCACACTATAGTATAATACCAACTCATAAGCTTTTTCCCCATCATCTAGTCATTCGGCACACTGACTATCTGTGCGCTTCTTGCTGCGGTGTATGTACACCCCACTGACGCGTATTACTCCCATGCAAGGCTTGGCTAGCACCGTTGTAGCTATTCTCCCTATTCCACTGCTAGTCTATGATTTCTACTTTTGGGTTCACCCCACATCCCTTTACCTACAATCCCTATTGGGTGCCAACCCTTATGCTGCTTCATGTTGCCCCTTTGAGGCCCTGGCTCCGGAGAAAAGCAAAGAAACAAAATACAACAATCATACCTGCAACCGAATGTGTCTGCGATGTGGCGGAATATTACAGCTGTCTCCTTCAAGCAGCAGCACAACCTGCTGCTGCTGCAGAAACACCCTGAGGGTGTAGCAGCAGCTGCTGCTGCAGAGACAGGCAGAAGCCACTGCTGCTGCTCATTGCGATGAAAATCCTCAAACCGGAGTTTATCGGTTTTATTCTAGTTGTGTGCGGAGTAGTGCTGCCGTTGCTGTTGCTGCTGCTGGTGTTGCGTGGGTAGCACCCACCTCATGTAGCCTGCTGCTGCTGCTGCTGCTGCTGCTGTGTCTCCTCGGGTGTCTCCGTAGTCCGGCACGACATGCAGACCTGTCCCTTGAGGCTGAATCAGCGGAACGGGAGAGTTGTGGAAGTGGAGCTGCTGCGGCTGGTCTTGTGGAAACTGATGATGTTGCTGTGACTTCTGCTGCTCGATCAGCTGGTGCTGCCTCACCATTTGCTGCTCCATTACTTGGTGAAGGTAGGCCAGCTGCTGCTGCTGCTGCTGATGCTGCTGCTGGGGATGTAAGTCGCTCGATACGAAGGCTGCGTCCTCCCCAGTAGAAGAACGGGTGGAGTTTCGGCTGCCTGTGGTGAGCCAAGAATTGCAGCATCTGCTGTCGTTGCCGTTGCAGTGGAGTTGCTGCGGCGTGGCTCGCGCTGCAGCGGAGCCGCTGCTGCGGGGCTCAGCATCTGTTGCTGCTGCGGTGCTGGTGCTGGTGTGATGCTGGGGAACCAAGCCGCTGGCTGAACTGGAGAGTAGCAAACTCTCAGTGTCTGGCACAGAGATGCTGCGGCTTTCGCAGCAAAAGTTGCTGCAGCACTTGCCGCCAACCTGCTGCTGCCGCTGCAGAGACCCCGAAAACGGCAGACTCCTCAGATTGTGCTGCAGAGGAGAGCACGCAGGCCGGTCTGTTGCAGCCGTAGAGGTTGCTTGCCTCAGCAGGTCCTCGTTGGAGGCGGACGCAGCGTTGTACAGTCGAGGAGAATACTGTTGCTGCTGCCTTTGCTGCTGCTGTTGCTGCTGCTGCTGCAGGTGGCGATGGTGGTGAGAGAGCCGTTGCAGCCGAATGTTTGGCGCTGTGGACACGGCTGGGGCCTTGGGAGCAGCGAGTCCGCGGATAAGGGCGGTGGTGCCAATGGAATGTCTGGGGAGGGTTGCTGCTGCGTGCAGCCGCTGCTGCTGCTGCTCCTGCTGCAGTGGACAGTATGGAGACTGCTGCTGCTGCTTCAGCAGGGACTGGCGTCGCTGTTGCAGCAGCTGATGGTGGACAAGGCCGTTGTTCAGGTGGAAACCCTGCAGCAGGAGCTGCTGCTGCTGCTGCTTCTGTGCATGAAGGCTCAAGGCAGCGGAGCAAAAAGAAGCAAGTTGCTGCGGCAGGCCGAGTCCTTTGGAGACCAGTCCGCCGCTTTCCACCGCTGCAGAGGAAACGGCAACTGGTGCTGCTGCTGCTGTTGCTAACGGATGCTGACGCATCAGGTCCTCTTGGGAGACGTGAGGAGTTGAGGCTGCAGGCGCGCTGCAGCAAGAGCGGTGCCCCAGGGAGTTGTGCTGCTGCTGCTGCTCCCGTTCCTGCTGCTTTTGCTTTTGCTGCTGCTGCTCGCTCTGGTCCGACTGGAGAAGCGCTGTGCCCTGCAGGCAGGGCAGCAGGGGCAGCAACTGCTGCGTGGAGACACCCCGTGAGTGCAGCAGCGAGCGGTCTCTAACGGCGATATCGGGATGAAAAGAGATAATCTCCTTGTATATCAGATTTTGCAACAGCCTGAAGCAAAGATAACACAAAGAACAGCAAAAGCAGACGCGATGGGAACAGCAGAATAGCCGTAGGAATGAGGGCTGCGAAAGGAAAAAACGAGACAGAAGGAACGCGAGAGATCAACGGCAAAGACGAAGGCAAAGCAAGCCGGCTTTTTTGAGGGCATAAGCAAAGGAAAGAGGAAAGAAAAAATACAAAAAGGCATGCCTTTTTGTTGGAACAAAGTTATCGAAGCTCCAGTCCATCGGCTTTATTGCCTTTGGCTCATCATCCTGGCAGTACAATCCCTAAAAGCAAACACAAAAAAGGAACAAGAAAAAAGCGCATGTGAAGCGGAGCCGCGCATCTGCCCCCATTCCATCCTTTGTGGTGAGGAGGCAGATAAAATCTTTTAATGTACGGCTGCACATTCAGGCGTTGAACAGAGCGCTTTCCTCATAGTAGACATATGTAAAGGTAGATTTAAACGTGTATGCGCAGAAGCAAACATCCTGTACATGCGTGCATGTCTAGTATACGTGCGAGTAAGGAAAAGTTGCTTACCCTAAAGTACGGGTGTCTCAGGGCCTCTAGCGCCGTGATTCTCTTGCTGGGGTTAAAGGCGAGAAGACGCCGAAGCAGATCGAGAGCTTGGGGGCAGGCGTCAGGGAAAAGCAACGAAAAACAAATTCCCTGAAGGCCAACCACCAATTCCACATACGTATATTCACGTGTTTCCACCGAAAAGGCAATGATGAAAGTATCTGGGCATCTACACACCTTTGGAGAAAAGTGTTTTTAAGAAAACATAGTGTTCTTTATAACAAAGTGCTTTTCATAACAAAGTCTTTTCTCAAAAGTGCTTTTAAAAGAACTATTTTGAAACAAAGTGTGTTTTGTAACATGATGCCAAATCGGTCAGATGAAGAGTACACGGACATATATGTTGCTTTGTGCAAGTAAAGCTATAAATGCGGACTTATATAGAAATGCGTATGCGCTAATACACTTGTATATCCGTCGTAGCGTGTGTGCAAGTTTTTACCTCTGATGCCGGGAGTTGTTCAATGAACTGCCTGTTGATGCGCATCCGCCGTTTGCTGGCATGTCTGCCCCCAGTGCCCTCCTGCGCTTCCTTGGCCAGAAACGAAAGATCTTGAGCCGAAGGAGAGCCGCAAATCTTCACAATTCTCCGCAGCTGGTCGTACTGGTCCTTCCCAGCAAACAAAGCACGACGTCCTAAAAGCTCAGCCATGATGCACCCCACTGACCTGAGAGGGAAGGAAAGACATATATCTTCTCATACAAAAACAATGACAATATAATATCCAATATTCTTTTTCTGTTGCAGCTTTTCTAAATATGTTGTTCATTTTCCCGTGCGCCTTCTCACCAGATGTCTACAGGCTTCGAGTAGTGGAATGGGAATATCAGCAGCTCTGGGGGGCGATACCAGCGAGTAACGACATAATCCGTCAGTTCCTTCATTGAAAAAGGGAAAGAATAAAGCAGGAAACAAAACAAGTTTATGCACAATGGGAAACAATGTGCCCGCCGACAGCCCGAGATGCAGCAAGAGATGAAAGCAGAAAATTTGGAGATTGCTTAAAAGGAAATTCTGGCAAAAAAACTCGAGGCATTTATGTGCTCACCAAATCACCAGTCTCGCTTGCCGGGGCCCCGATGGCTTCTCGCTGAAAAGAAGCAATAGAAGAGTTTCCTACAAGTCGAGTGCACGGGACGTTTTTGTTACTGGCGTTGGAGGGCCTTCCAGGTACAGCTTGATGTGCATGCACGTCTGTATCCATAGCGCTCATTTGAGAGTCCCCTAGGCGCCCTGATGAAGACATAGCATCCTGCTGCCGCTCCTGCTGCTGCTGCCGTATCTGCCTCGTCCTTCCGCTTTTCCCTGGGACGCTCACGCCCCTTGCCAGTCCAAAATCGCATATCTTTACATCACAGTTGAGGTTTACGAGGACGTTGCTCGGCTTTAAATCTCTATGAATTACATCCGCTGTAAGGCGACGAAACAAAGTAGACGCAGCAACGACCTGTTCATGTTTTGTTATGGCTTGCTGTCATACGATGTGTGTTTCCTATCACTCTAAGTGCCTTTAACAGACTGAACAAAATGCTAGGGAAGGAAAGAAAGACGGCAAAAATCAGAACTAAAATTTCTGTTCACCTTCATGTAGAAATGCCACAGCCAAAAGAATTTGGTAAAGGAAGTATTGGTGATGCTCGTGAGTGAGCGGCTGTCTGCTGTAGATGACTCGGTGCAAGTCCGTGTCCATGAGATCGCTAACGAGATAAATGTCTTCAAAGTCTGCGCAACAAACCCATCAAGCATTCCTCAACAAAAATAAGACAACGCAAATAAAAATTAATGAATACAATTGCAGTTATGCCTGAGCTGAAAGGAAACAGATTGGAATGAACAACAAACGCGAGGCCAGCCCGCTTACCGGGGGATAGGGGGTCCAAGATTTCCATGAGATCGATTAGGTTTTCATGTTTAAGGGCCTTTAGAATTTTAATTTCCCTTAAAATTCTCTTTGCGTCAACCAAATCACGAAACAAGTCACCAATCTTCTTAACTGCAACGCGCGTGCCGCCATTCTCTCCAGCCTCCTCAAAGGAAGCAACGCAGCCGTAAGCACCGCTGCCAATCTGCGGAGGCAACCCACGACATTCACGTGCTTCAAGTAGACGTACACTGCGGCAACGGGCGATCAAAACAAAATGGAAGATTCCTTTCTCTGGCTGTGCCATGACATACCCGTTTTAGGAAGCGGAAACGCTGGGGAATAACCCACGTCGTGTCCCCGGTGATTTGAATGCGACGCAGCTTTTCTTTCTTCCCTGAAGGACCAAAGCAATAACTGCTTTCAGGCGCGGGCACAGGATTTCCATTCTTGTTGGAAGCCGCATCGGGAGCTGCCGCAGTTCCAGTTTGTTTTGCTGGGGGTTGCGTTTCTGTGGGCACTGCTCCAGCTGCAGATGACGCCGTGGTAACCCTGTAGGCAGCCACGTTTTGCTGCTGAGAGTTTTTGCCGTCTATGGATCCTTGCCCTTGCTGCTGCACAGAGTCGTGAACGCACTGTCTCTGTGCAGTTGCAGAGGGAGCAAGAGCTCCGTTGGGAGGCAGCATTGGCGCTACCTGTTTTAGAACAGTCCCTTGCGGGTGCTGCATTTTTACCAAAACAAAAAAAGCAGTTTGTCTTGGACTAGCCGATATGAATCAACTGCTAAATGCTTATTAACAGTTCCTCATTGGTCTGGGATGCCTTCAGGGGGTTTCTCCCATAGGGCTGTACCAGATGAACCCCCAGCTGTTTAACAAACACAGCTATATTCAAGATAAACCCAAGTTCTTTTGCCTCCCCGTAAGCGGCAAGGGGCAATGCTCTCATCGGTCAACGCCCCTCAACCTTTGAATTGTGGACCCGCTGCTGACTGTATAGTCTCTCAATGACCGCCTCGTCCTGAGTTTCTGAAATCCATACAATAGAAAACAATTCGTCAAATTGGTAAGAGATTATAGAATAAGCAGAAAGCCAGCCATCCAAGCGGTTGTTTACTCTCTGGTTGGCCGCAGCCGATATACCCACGGACCTCCTGGCAGCGGGAGATTGGGTGCGACCGCTTTTTGTCAACAAACACCCAAACAAGCAAGCCAATTATTTTTAACAAGAGAAAGTCACAAACGAAACAGGAAATCGCTATGCGGTCACGTGCTGCATTGCAGACACTGTGCACGAGCGGCTTTGTCGGCTCAGTGAGCAGTCGGCAGCACTGGCTGTTGAGGGCAGTCCGAAGGCCAATGGAAAGAAGACGAACGCCGCTCCAGAAATAGAAGTAAAAGCAAATGCTTATTGATTTCTGACTTCCGCTTTCGATGGCTGCCAGATGGCACAACGGGTCTGTTGCAATGCAGGTCTCGCACAGCCAGTTGCTGCTCTGAACACCTACCTGAGTCCCTGGGGGCTACGATCGGATACCAGCCCGACTGCTCTTATTTAGCCAAATTAAGTGGAATAACATTAGAGAACACTTGGAGTAAGTGGATACTGAGTGAGTGTTGGTTCGAGAAAGCCTTTAGAAAAAAGTCGTGCCCCACGTTCCTAACAGAATGAACCACTCTCTTGGGCCGCCAGCCTTGTTCAACGGCCATGGCACCTCATTGACACTGAACAAGGCCTTTAACAATACACGCGAACATGAAGAGTGCTTGAGGGAATTGAGCACGAAGGGCTCGGAGCCAGAGGCGGTTATCTGCTGTTCGGACGCTGCTGCTAGTGAGGATGGCATCCCTCAGCAACTCTGAACCGCCCGGGTGTCTTGTCTAAACAACGCTTTTGCAATTATACAAAATTTTAGCAGTATAATTGTGCCATTTTGCATTAGAATGCAGCCATATGCTACCTTCTCCAAGGAACTAATGTTCCATGCTATAACCACAAGCATTCATCAAGCAAAGCACATAGGTGGACAGATTGATGCTTCAGTCGCTGTTACGGCCAATCTTTTTGTCGTTTGCCTACAGGTAGGTAAGAGTATAAGTCGGTCAGCACCAATACAAGCCAATCGTCCAGGGAAGCAGAGCTGTGAAGATGCTAACGGCGGCAGCCACAGTCCTTTTTAAGGGATTCGGTAGCAGGGTAGTGCGTGTAACATGCGCAGATTAGTGCTTGTTAATTAAGGAATGTCTACCTTCATTTCAGGCCGATCAATAGGTGTTTTCTCTTGTCCCTGTGCCGTAGCTTCCTTACACCTCGCTGGCAATAAGAATTTAGCTTCTGGTAGAAGTGTACGCGCTAGCCGTGACAGCAGAAATGTTACGAGTGTTCCTTACAAGGATTCCGTGCCTACAGTCTTCACCGACAGCCGAAGGCCTTGACAATGGCTCTCGGCATTCATTAAAACTCTTTTGAACCAGAGTGTGTGTCGAGGAGGACTGGTGAATTTTGAAGAAAGAGAAAACAGAAATTGGGAGAGCATGTGGTTTCTAAGTAAAGCATCACAGGTTCAACTTCCTTTAAATTTTAGAGGTCAAAATCGAATAGAGCAGATTGAAGAAATCAAAATTTGTTGTGAGACCACTTGGGCATCCCTTGTGTATTAGTATATATTGCACGAAAAGCTTTCGGCAGTTTTTTGAGGGTCCTGGGAGTCAGTTTCAGCCTCCAGCAACTTCCTGTGCAACTACTACACAATGTGCTACTCAGATCCCCTATCTCTTGCGCCCCTTGAAGAAACCGCACAGGGTTTTGCTTGGCTTTGGCCCAGTAACCCGTGACAGAGCAGCGCGATAGGCTCTTGCCTATGTAGCGTACTTTAGCGCGTAGGTCACGAGCGAGTGCAACATTCCACAAATGTTGCATGTTTATTGTATTATTTCTAAAGCTGAATTCCCCGTGCGCAGCTATCCACACAATCAATCTTCTATTGAAAAGCAACAAAAAAGATTCAATTATCATGGGACACCAAGGTTTGCCTGTGTAGAATCCATGCCTGAAACTCCGCTGTTGCCTTTGGTTTTGTAGCATGCAACTGCAGAGCGCCTCCTACTGCAGTTTGTTTTAGGTGGGCAACGTAGTCTTCAAGAAAAACGTTTTCTATAAGATTGTGAATTAGACAAAGGCTGATAACTCAGTTGCTGTTCGTACGTTGCAGGAGCAAACAACAGGTGGTTGACTTTACATAAATACAAGAGCACTGTTTAGGGGCAGGAGTGCAGTGAAAGGAGGTTCCCGTGATCCTTGCTGAGGGAGGCTGAGTTGACTCTATCGCTGTACTGACGTGAAACTTCTGTAGGAATAAACCTCTTTAGAACTACCATAGAGGAATTCGGTTTAAAGCACCAAAGATTTTGCTTTTGCAATTAGAGGCGAAAGACATCTGTTTGCTACACTGACCGTATTCCTAGGGTGTACCGGGCTTTCTCTTTTGAGACGCAAATGGCCCAAGTGCTTCTTTGTCTTTCTTACTTGGTTTGACAGGCAGCCGTTTCCGTGAGTTTCAAAACAGCCTCTGCTTACCGTATTTTCGCTTTTACAAAATGCTACACTAACTGTATATCTAGGGTGTATCTGAAGCTCGGATGGTTTCTTAAGGCCGGCTTGCAAAAGAGGGATCCTTAAGGACAGCATGCCACTAGTACCCTCAATAAAAACAGCATAATGTGTAATAAGTTTTACTGTGAATGAAAATTGTAGTTTAAAAAAGTTTCTTTATCAAATCATGCTTGACGCCTTTGTTAGTTTACCGGAGCGGAGTTATGATGCAGGGAGCCTACGACACCATTCTTCTGCATTTCTGAAGCATCTCACTTGCGACACTTTTCATATACTTTTTTACATATGATTAAAAGTTAGAAGCAATAGAAGCGGCAGGTGGTTCTTCTAATTTGTTGGTTCTTCTATGGGCAAGTGCGCACAATATCGGTTGGTGGCGCAGGGACCGCTCGAAGTGTAGAAGCAAATGCAGCATGTTTGCTCCATTTTCCCTCGAATAATAATAATTATTTTAGATACAAGGGGGAAATTAATTTGTTTTTACTTCAAGTTGCCTCCTGGGTAATAGGCACGAAAGGCCTTGGGCTCCCGCCAGGATCTCTAGCATCAGAAGTTTCTCATCTTCGAGGGCTTCTGTTGTGAGACAGCAATAAGCCACAGGCTTCGTTGGCTTTTTCTCTTGGGTTTACAGGCAGCTCTTTCTGTGGGCTTTAGATCAGCCTGTGCCTCCCGCACGTGGCCACTAGAAAACTCTCTTGCTCATAACAGTGGCCAATCACAGCGCAGGAAATATACGACCTTCACTCGCAGAGACCATTTGTCCAGCTGCAGGAATCGACTTTGGTTTTTGCGCGCAGTGTTCGTCATAAAGATATTCATTATATCATTGTTTGCTTATATGTGATCTTGGTGAACTCTCATATAACTAAAGCATATATGGACAGCAGAGATATTTGTTCTTTTCCCCTTTTATTTTTTATAATTTAAAACAAGCTTATCTTTAACAAATAGCACTTCAGCAATGCCTTGTATCCCCCAAAATACCTCTTAACTTGTGCCATACGATTTGAAAGAATTAAATAAGCTTGAGTGTGCATCCATGTCACCAGCCAACGTATTACCGCTCCTCCAAAACAAAGAAGGGTCTGCGCTTGATTTTTTGGCTTTATTTTATTTTGTCTAAAGTGCCAATATCGGAAATATTCAAGAGGCCCAGGTGTACCTACTCCTGTCGTCGGTAAATTGGATGGTTTAAGGTCAATGTCTGCACATACGACATGGATCATTCCCTGCCTCAAATGCACATTAACATGCCGCTAATAACATCTGAGCTTTTCTTCTCTTCGGACGGGGGTGACGTTGCGATCCAGCCCTCGGAAAGCCTTAGCGAGAGAGAAACCCAGAACGACCACAACACGTCCTCCTTTCCCTTCGCGACAGATGAGGAATGTGGAAGTGCTCAACAAGTTTGCGATGAAGCAGAAGATGCCGAAGGTGAACTGTTCGTGGACTTAAGCCGGGAACTGGCCGCTATAGAGGGAGCCGAAACCCTTTCCGTTCTTCAGTCTGAGAGTGCAGGTGACGCCCCAAAGCAAGAGATATCTCATTCAGCTTTTCATTATGGGAAGGCACAAACGGTTCTACGTGGGATGGAGGCATCTGCAGCTAAGCAGACAGGTCAACATACTTCGGAGCTCGTCTTTTCCCCCAATAGACACTGGGAAGGCCACCTGCAGCAAGTCGGACATATTTGTAGCACTGTGGATATTCGGTGAGGAGAACTTTGTAGACTACCAGTGTCTACTGTGAGCTTAAGTCAAGGATTCCACTTGTGAACGCCTACGGCCTTGTAAAACACCATGCCATTCAAGCGTCTGCTGCTTGTTTTTGTGGTTCTCTGTCTGCATGCTCAGCATGAAAGATAGGTACCAGCAGCAACACTTTGGGTTACTCTCGAGGGATTTTCATGAAGCAGCTTTCCGATGCCGCTTCGTTGGAGACAGCAGCACCAGACCATCCCCAACGCTGCATGCGTCCTTAGGAGATGAGCCCTCGGCAAGCCTTGACAGGTGGCCACCTTCAGGTGAAGGAAAAGATGGGGCTGCTAACGATTCCGACAATCAGACAGATTCGGATCTGGCGAGTCTTCTTGGCTCAGTTGAGCAGGCACGGAGGCGCATTAAACTTCAGGATGAGTCAGAGAGCAGGGTTGATGCTGCACTGTATGCGGGGGGGGTCGTCCACTTCTCTCGCAGTGCTGCCAGTACAGCAGGTCTGCTGCCTCAAAATGCTACTGAAAAATCCCGCAAGCACATTAGCCGAGCAATAAGTGGGCCTCTAAGGCAGCCAACTTCTGGTAAGGAAGCAGAGGAGGCGGGAACTAACGCAGCAAACTGTGAAGGTGCAGCAGCCTCGAGAGAATCGCCTGCTGCTTTATCCGCGCTGGCAGATTCAAGTTATAATCGAGTGGCTGCTTGTGAAGCTTCCATGCGGCCAATCCAACAAAAGGACAAAGATCAAGGTGGGTTCGCCAAGAGAGGATCCGAGGGCGAGCCGGGATTCTCGCAGGAGAGCAAAAACAAGCCAATGCATGGGGTGGATGTCACAGCTGAAATGAAGCGCAATGCTCTCCTCTCCGCTGCAGTGGCAGATTTGAAGGAAGAGCTTGGCAGCTTGAAGGAAGAACTTGTCAAGGCTCGAAGTGCAGCGCATCTCTCCAGCAAAGCAATCTACAAATTGAGGGAGTGGAGAGAATTAGAAGCCGCCAGCGGGAAAATAGTAGAAAACCTGTCTGAGGAACAACTCTCTCCCGCTGAGCAGTGTCTACAGGAATTAGAAGCAATTTTTTGCAAAGGGGATCAAGATGGTCTCCAGCATGCGAAGGAAATCGAACTGCTGCAGCAGGAGCTCTCTGCATGTAAAGAGGCGAAACGCCTTGCAGAGCTGCGAGGGGAGTCTCTGCGCAACGAAATCTCCTTTTTGCAGTTGGTAAACGGTAAAATGGCAGAAAAGCGGGAAGCAGATCACAGCAGTGCGTTGGAGACGCTCAAACAACACGTAGAAGAAAAGACACAGGAAGTGAAGAAGGTGCAGGAAGAAAAGGAAATGCTAAGACGAGAGCTCGACCACCTCAAGAGCCACTGTGCAGAGGAACTTGCTGCGGCAGATGCAGCAAAGGCGACAATACAGCACGAGCTGAATGCTACAAAGCATGTTTCTGCGCTCAAGACGCAAGAGATGGAAGAGGCAATGGAGAGGCTTCGCAACGAGAACCAACAGCTAAGAAAGCAGAAGGAGGTCGCCGAAAGCCGGCTGAGGAATTGCGCTCAAGCAGAACGCCTTGCCCAGCTGGAAAGAGAGGACATGCAGGAAAAACAGGCTCGTCTTGCAAAGCAGCACGAAGCTTTGAGAAAGAGTCTTAAAGAGATTCGCAGCAGTGCTGCCAAGGCCCGCCGCAAATGGCTCGATAGCAACCCGCATACGGCTGGGGAGAAGATGTCGTCGCCGCGCGATAGCGACTGGGTTGCCAGAGAGACCTCGGACTTTTCTTTACCAAGTCTGAGCAGCTTGAGCAACGTGGCTTCAGTGGACCGAGAGGTTGCTGGCACGCCACAGAGCCCCTTCGGGCCTCGGGCTTTCCAGCCCAGTGATAGTTACGGCCGGGCCCTGTCTTCTGTTGGCAGCACTGATGGTATTAAAGTAGATACAAAAACAGCGCCAGGAAAAGCGCCATTAAAAGCGCAGAAGAAAACAGATGAAGGAAAAGTAGGAGATGGCGCTGGCGGAGTACAAGTAAGCGAAAGTGATCGTTTGCGGTATTTCAAAGCGCTGGGACAGCCGCCTTTCCCGAGCCATTCAGCTCACCTTCAGGAGAACAATTTAAAAGAGAAAGGAATGGAAATAAAAAGCCACTCCTTAAAAGCAGGAGGGGGAGGAGGAAAAGAAACAACTTTCGGGCATTGCTCTGACTTCTCAGCAGTAACTGAGTCCGCTGACAGTCTACCCAGCTGCCAAACGGAGCATAAAAAAGACGAGAAAGCACCCACAGCCACAGCCCTTGTTACTGAATTGGGTTCTGTAGCAAAATACTCGGAGTTTTGCGATCCTCAACTTGGCAGGTCCATTAGCAACAAGGGACGCCCGGCATTGTTCGTGTTTAAGTAAGTCTCACTCTCCTTCGTGTTCCGTGAGTGCCGCTCTTGAAGATAGTTAGTTAGTGAAAACGTCAGTTTTTATGCCAAAGGCAAAATACAATTCCATCCTAATCTGGTTGCGTCCTTGCCGTGTAGGTACCAAGTTCCCGAGCAGAAAAGAGATCCCGCATGGGCAGCTGGCAAGGCGCTGAAGGCCGTGAGCCCGCTGCAACCCCAGGAGGGGCTTAGGGGCCCCTCTTTGCAGCCTCAAAGGAGCCTCCATCTCGTGACCTCCAACCCTCGCGTTCCAGCAGAAGGCCATGGGAGCAAAAGTGAGGCCGGAGCGCCAAAGGCAATAGTCCTGCCCCCGACCCCAGGGATTGACCTCTCTGCTGAATTACAAGCTAACGCTTCTTTTGCTCTTCCCTCTTCCGTCTCTGCGGACATTGAGGTAACGAAAGAAGAGGAGCTAAATTCTGCTACGCGTCTATACACCCGTAAACTCCAGGAGTTAGAGGAGACGAATGAAATACTTCGCCGCACTAACGCTCTTGCAGATAAGGAAAATGCCTCTTTAAAACAGGTAAGCATCAAAAATAGAATTGCACGGTATGGGGTTTTTTGAAAGACCCTCAGGATTCAAAGTATGGCCTCTATTAGTTGTGAATTGCTGCAGATGCTGGAGGGCCTCATGGTGTCTCCCTGTACGGAGTCGGGAACCCCTAGCCCCATGGAGGCTCTGCGGCTCTCCGAGGTTTTGTCTCCCATCGACCTTAGAAGTCCGCCTTTAAAAGGTGAGCACCATAAACCTCAATTGTCTGGAATTGCTGCTGCTATTAACCTTTAAAAAGCGAAAATCACAGGCTAGCTAAGCCTGCTAATCAAGCAAATGCCACACTTCTCCTAGTGTCACAGCAGCTAACATCACGGCAGTAGTAGCAAGGTGGTTTACAGAGGTTGTAGTAGCAAACGGCGGGTGTGGAGCCTGTGTAAAGGGGTTCTGTGACGGACGCAGAATGCAGCTGGGAGGGGTTTGTGCTTGAGGAGAGAAGATAGCCTTTTGTGTTTCTGCGTTGTAGGAGGTGAGACGGCAAGAAGTTCCCTGTCCCCCGACGAAATCCAACAGCCGTTAGCTGGCTTACGTAAAGATGCTGTTCCAAAAAAGAGCCCCGTTTCAAGAGAACGTCGGACGGAAAGAGGGGTGAGAACTTCACATATTTAGCCAGTAAATAGTAGCATTCTGAGGGCGCTACTTCAAACTGGCAGATTCATGCCTTGTGCTACTGGGAAGAGTAGGCCCCAAAATGCCCGCCTTATCCTGGGGGCCCCCTTTAACACCCACTCTATGGCTCGTTTATGGGGGAGCACGGCGAGGCTCCAGGAGGTACTCCACAGCTCTTGCCTGCTTTCTAGAGCCAAAGGCAAAATTCGGCGCGCTGTAGGGATTAAAGCTGCAAGAGGTGGAAGGCCCTTTGGCAGGGCCTTCCTTGCCGTTCCCGCAGCCTGGTTGTTGCCCCTTTTGGAAACTCAGTTATCAAATGTGTGGGCACATTGACACGTTTCCTCTCGCTAGTATAAATTCTCTCGGCTCTGCACTAGGTCATTAAGAACGCATGCCTACCTCACCAGGAAGTCGGGCATGGATCCTGTGGGAGGGGCTGTGGTGGGACAGGAGGGCAACAGGATACCTGAAAATTGTATTAGGAAGGAGGAGACAGGAGCTGCTCAGAGGTGTCTGTATAGCTTTGAGTTTGAAGAGAGCGTTGTACTAGCGCCTCGATCCTGCTTCTGAGGCTGGTTGGGTGAGAGCCAGACGGTTTTGTTGATTATTGCTGTACGGACCAAAAGGCTTCCTCAGGGCCGTCACTTCGGATGTTAATAGAGCTCAACCCTTTCCCTTTTCCCCTTGTGCTGTTTGGCTCAGGGTGCTTTTACGTCCGAGGCACCACGCTCATTAAAAAATGGCCAGAGAGAGTGCCAGCATGTGCACGAGGGTGGCTCACTCAGCATTGCTTCCATTCAAAACGCGTCTTACATTGTCACCTGCCATCTTGATGCAGCCACTCAGACCCCAAGAACCATCCAGAGCCTCTTGAAGCATCAGGGCCAAGGGGCCATGCTGCCACCTCCCAAGAAAAAGAGAAAGCGAAGAGCCAACTCTTGCCATTCTGACGCCTCCGAAGAATCGCCATCGTCTTGCAATTATCCTCAAACATCCCCCAAGACAACGATTCACGAAAGAAAAGAGGTTACACTAAATACCGACAACGAGAACTTTGATTGCCCTCCAGTTTCTTTGTCCGACAGGGATAAGCAACAGACAAACGGGGGAGACACGGCATGTTGCCCCGTAGCTCTTGTTGCTGGAGAAGACCTGCTGCAGCAACAAAACTTCAATGAGCCAGATGCACCGCCACCAACAGAAGTCCTAAGCTCCAACAGTGCAGCTCTGCTAAAAGCAGGTACCTTGTCGTCTGGCTGTTCGCAGCTTCATAGAAGGGAAAATGATGGTGAGGAAATATTTATCGCTCCTGTAGCAACAAGCCGAAATGAAACCCAAAAAGCGACGCCTCATTTTGGAATACCTAAGCATTTGGCAGAGTGCAAAAGCCCGCATTATTTGGGTTGTTTGTTAACCCAAGAGCCAGCAGCCGTGCCCTCCCATCCGTCTCTTGAGGATTTCAGAGGACCCATTGGGGCGAATGCTTCTGCAGCCACAGGCGATCAAGTTGCCGATGCTATTCAAAAAGCCCAGATGGTCACTCTAATAGCACTTGAAGAGCAAAATCCCAAATACGCCGTTTGTGCAGAGGAAAAGTCATCTCCCCTGGCGTCTCCAAAGGTACACAAAAAAGCTGATGGCCGCCTCGTCTCGGTAGAAACCCGCGCTCCCACACCGCGTAGTGCACGATTTGCTGAAGCGAGGGAAACACCCAGATCTTGTGTAAACTTTAAAGGCAACGGCGAACTCCTTGAATATATAATAGACAATACAAGCTTTGCAGACGGAGATAATGACGCAACAGTGGAGTATGGAGGAGATGCAACGAGCAGCCAACAAAGAAGCCTATGTGCCTCAGCGGAGGGATTAGGAAGCAACCCATTTCCAAACACGGACGAAGCAGTACAACGCGCAATAGTTCATAGTATTCCGGGATTAGACAGAGAAACATTGTCTCCCGTCGTTGCTCTGCAGGAGACCTCCCTGCAGCCTGTCATGCCCGCATCCATCTTGGAGAAATGTCCCCAGCTCGAAAGAATCTGTAGTAGCTTCCCGTCGCAACCATCAACAAAAGCAGAAGCTGCACATGTACAACCAGACCCTGAACGATGCACGATGACGCTGTCTGATTCTGCCTCTTCTATAGCGTTGGCTCGGCAGATCGTAGCAGAGGTCGGACAGAGCTTTAAGATAAAATTTCTGCAGCATAAAAAAAAGGCTTCACTATCTACGGATCTTCCGGAGGCAACAAACGGTTGTGATTCGTCCTTGCTTACCCCAAATCTGGAGATGAAACTGGTTCGCACTCCGCCACCTCAAAGAAAACAAAAGGCGGAGGTTTGCCTTATGTCATCGAATCTCGTCTTTTCAAGATCTTCTAACGGTAGCTCCTGGAACCTTCCTTCCAGCAGGAAATGCGAAGCATGTATTGCTGCTGCCTGCGACCGCATGTTTGCCGATGCCAGCCCGACTGCCGTGACAGGCCTACGGAAGCTGGCCTCTCCAAGACGAGGCGCCTTAGGGGAGGATCCAGCTTACCGCATCCTCGCGGAATTGAGTCCCTCTGCAACGGCCGTCATAAGGAAGCTAGTTTCATCTACAAAACGCGGGGCTTTAGGGGATGACGTAGCAGCAAAACTGGGCCTTGGAAGCCCAAAGGCGCTCAAAACAAACAAAAACAATAGAGAGCAAAGGCGCGAGAAAGAGGGCGGTGAGCCAACCACATCCCTTGTAGGCACGAAGGCAGAGAAGAAACCTTATGTGCCTGCCGGTAGCCCAGTGGAAATTCAACACAAGACCGACATCTCCGAAACCCTAAAAAGCAGAAAGCCCCGCAGCAGCTCCACTTCCAGGGCGGTTCAAGCAAAACGCAGCTTTGCAACACCTTCGCCTAATCGTCAGCGTGCCTTATCTAAAGCGTCTTCTCCAGTTCGAGCAGTGTTTTCCGGAAATGACCAGTCTTCCAGCAGAGGGCGAATAAAGCAAGCATCTGTAGCCGTGAAAAGGCAAAAAAGTCAGGGGCATGGACCATCCTGCCATGAAAAGCTGACGGAACTAGTGAAAGCAACAGCCAGGCATCCAGGAAGCTCCACCGAAACAAAGGGTTCCCCCCCCTTGCTGAAAGCCCCAACCAAGGCCGCAGCGGGAGTAGTAGAGAAGATGACAACACCAGCTCCTAGCAATTCTAAACCTGGATTGAGGTCGCAGAAAGCAATGCAGCTGTCGAAGGCAGATTCCACAGGATTGAGGTCCGTTTCTCCATCACGTCAGGAAAGGACAAGGCCTGCCAGCGTTTGCCGGGGTCGATATCCTGGCGCGAGGCCGCCATGGGACTTTTCTTCTGCGCCTAGGCAAGGCGGCCCTCGAATTCCGTTCAAGAGTCTTCCTAGGAAAGAGCAGGTCATTGATAGATAGCCAGGAATTAGACACGAACATGTACGCTGGTTACAGTCCCCAGCTCCGAAGAGATCCTGGTGAATCGCAACGCGATTGTTGGTGGAACATCGAAATGAATTCCGACAAATGGCTACCTTTCATACGAAGGTTTACCTCAGCGGATCTTTGAGAAATTGTATCTCTGTTACCTTGTGACGGTCGCACTTCCTAATTGCTCTTATATTGCGTGCCGATGTTTCGGATTAACGGAGAGAATTGTTTTCTGCTGTGTTGAAACCAGCTCATAGCAGTTCTAACCCTAGATTGTCAATGCAGAAAACAATGCAGCTGTGGAAAGCTCATGGCACAGATGGCACATGACTGAGGCCCCTTTCCCCAAAACTGCTCTATGAGATAGCTAGCGCATGCCTCATTCAAATGCCCTTACACAGGTTGTTGCAGTAGAGCACACACTAGCCCATGGAGCAATGACGGGCGTAACAAATACTTTTGGGTGCGTTTTTGATATCGTTATTTGGGTATACGTAATATTCTCTATGCAGCTTGTTTTTCCTTATGCCCTGTTTCACTTGTAGTTTCTGGATGCGGTATTGACAGTGTTCTTATTGCATGGAGTTGAAGCATACTAAGGCACTTCCCGACAGTTAGCTAGTTAACGCTGATATATAAAGGTAAATCATGCACAACGTAGGGAGTTGGCTACATTCCCTTAGGTGGAGTGGAGGACGAAGGGGGAAGGGGCTAACTGAGAAATGTTGCATAGCAAACGCCTTTAATTATTAGAACCTCGGTTTCACCCGTTTTTTAATTTAAATTTTTATTATTTTGTTTGGTATATATATATATATATGTATATATACATTTTGGAAAGGACGTTCCTTTGGGTTTTGTCGTTTTCTCGGCCACCTCCAAATTCTAACACTTACTTTGGCCGTGGCAGTTAGTAGTTTTAACCACGGACAAAAACATTATTATAATTTACATTTTTCTTATATCGGTTGAACGCATAGAGTTACAACAAAGTATTGGGACATGGTCCAGGCGGAAAGCCACCAGTGTTGTTCACTGACCACCACTAAATCTTAGCTCTAAGCGTAAGCATTGCCTTTATGAAAACAAATATATAAATCAGCCACAATTCTCTACACAACCTTGCAGAGAGGAATCGTTAGTGCCCGCAAGTGCTTGCTTTCCTTGTAGAACATGTAGAAAAGGGATCCAGTCCTCAAGAGATGGCTGCCTAATTTCGGGCGGGCATGCTTCTGCCATTATTGCGACAGAAGCTCCTTCAGCATGAAATATGCCTGAGAGTGTATATTTCGGTGTTTAGGTAGCAACAAATCCAGAAGTCCTGGCAGGGAGGACGCTGTCACCGTTGTAGTCTGCAGACAAGTACCAGGACCTGCGCGGTCGATGGGCCACGAATTGACGCGCCTTCTATCCCTTTCTTTTGCCACCTCTTGAAAAGCTAATGCTATGGGAAGTAAAACCCAAGCTTTTTTTGTCCTGAAGCAACTGTGCCAGGGGGAACGACAGATCTCTCGCCAGCAAGCAACTAGTCCGCTGCCTACGAGCACTTTAAACCACATCGCGAACCGCACAGCCTCCATCGAGGGCATATTGCGTTGAAAACTTGTTTTACCTTATGGAGGTAAGCAAATAGCCCGTTTTTGATACTCTTGACTCCCGGTTTTGCTCCAGGGTGTTTTCTTGCGCTGCCGACAGGTAGCTTGACTGCCATGGGAAAGCGTGCAAATCAGCGTGCCAAACAACAATGAAATCAAAACATATGACTCGTGTGCCTAAGAGTAAAAGCACAAGCGAGCCAGTTGCCCCTTCGTGCAAAAATAATTCGCTCTTGAGCAGCGCCATGGTTGCCTCCAGAAGAAGTTCCCAATACAAGGCAGCGGAGTCTCAGGGAACACCCACACTTCAGGATAAAGATGCATTAACTACTTGCCCATCATCTCCTTTGTTGAGTGATGCGTCCTACAGCGATTCAAGCTCGAACGACCGGCTTTCATCAGCAGAGATATACATCCCGCCTAACACTACAACAGCTCCCAGTAAAACCCATAATAATAGAACAGGATCGCGCATGCCCACTCAAAATGGCAGTTCTATAAGCTCAGAAGCTATACCATGTGTACAAACCCTCGTACTGCAGGGACGGCTGATGACTGAGAATGCAAGCACTTCTTGCGTCAGGGGTGCATGCAACCCAAGAACATTCACGACTTCTCCACTCACCCGCAGCAGATTGCAGTGCATAAACAATTTTCAGAGTGGTGCGGGACAGGACCAAGAACGCCTGTTTCAGAATGCCTCTCAACAAGGGGTCGTTTGTACTGACGACATACCGCAGAGAGCTGCCCAGATCACGAGTGTCAATAGGCCACCTATCCGCAGGCAAAATTTCCCTCTCAGCCATCAGCCTCAACCAGCTCACAGGCAATCATATCAGGCTATTCCTGCCTCCTCAGCAGCGCATCAAGGAAAAGGTAGAGGGGAGAAAAAAGCACAGGAGCATCACAGCATTCGTGCCTTTCCCAAGTTCCTTAGCAACAGGAAGATTCTTACCCAGCTGGTAGGCTGAAATTACATCGCATGCTGAATCAAAGTAAAGTGGGACCAGTACCGGAATTATATTTGCTGTTTGGTCAAAAGCCGTCTGCACCGCCATGCATACATTGCAAAGTTGAGAAGAATCTCTGGGTTTTGCTCTGTGCACAGCTAGGCGCTCTAGATCCTACAGTCATGTACAAGTATAGGTGTTCTGCAGGGTTGGGAATTCAAGTTCCGGTGGTACGTTTTTAACTGTCCGTCCACGAGTCGGCATCAGTTGCTTAGTTCCAGGGGATTCAGTATAGGAGGACTTCAGGTTTTCGCCAAAACTAGCAGGATCGACATGTTGCGTATATCGTCTGTTCTAACAAATGTTAACAAATGCTGTGCTGCTGCTTGGTGTCTGCTCCGTGGCACACTCTGCAGAATCGTTTGGAAACATCCCCGGTTAAGCTAAGTAACTGGAGGGTATCATGGCAGGAGCTGCTTTGCTACAACCCACGGCCGTACAATATCACAAAAGGCTTCTTGGAAAACTACACAGTTATCAGAGGCATGATGGAGACATATATTCACAAGCTGACGGACATTGTTTTCGAGGTTTGCCTGGAATAGTCCTTGGGCGTAAATAAGAAGCGAGCTTATCGGCCTAATTAACTTTATTGAGGCAGTGCTAAAGCCGCATTCAAGCTGGCTACCTGTCCAAGTTTTCTTTTTTTTCTGATTCAGGATAGGTGCACTGCTGCGCACGATGAGCCGCACATTTATCATGCATATCTCCTCCCTCCGATACGCCCTCATGATTGGCTGACTGCCGCTTGTGAGTTTGGATATAGATATTGACCCACGCCTACATGCGTAGTCGACATGGAGGCAACGTACTTAAACACAAAGCAGCCAGAAACGCATTTAAAAATGCAAATTCTTGCAAAGTAAATGAATGCGCGTGAAACTACGGCTGTGCTCAGGCATACAGTGCTACACAAGCGAAGATGTGTGGCTATCTAGGGGAGCCTGGAGCAGAGCAAGTGTGCCTAATTCCGGTGGTGTGAAGGCAGAAACAATGCAACCTGCCAATCCAAAGGTCATTCCGTTCTTGCCAGCCTTCACGAGAGAAGAACAGCTAGAACAGCAACGGCAATATTGGTGTGCAACAGGGGGCCACCTGAGAGATGGCCTTGCTTCACCGTCGCGCCTCTACGGCACATGTCCTACATCGGCTTCCCAGAAACTTCCTTTACACTTATGGATATTCCTGGGAGGAAAAGATATGCAGGCACTGGACGGTAAGAAAACTTGCCGCTGCAAAGAGCCACTTGCGCTCAGCGTTCCCTGTAGCTGAACGGGAGTAACAGGACAAAGGGACACCACGACCATCAACCACATTGGTGTGGGTATTCTTTCTAGGTCTTGTAATTGCTTGGAAGCTTCTTCGGTGGGCTTCCGAAATCCCCCCAAACGAGTTTGTTGAATCATCTGAGAACATCAGCATGGCAGAAGCACCATCGGGACTTGAAACAGAAGGACAGTGCAGACCAAGTGGACTGGACGTGTATCGGTTGTACCATCAGCAGGTATGTGGAGAATTCTGAAAACAAACTATCTCAATATCCGCTATAGCTTTGCAATCTACGGAAGCACTGCAGCTTCTGGCATTACAGAATCTCACATGTTTCTCTGTGTTGCAGAGACGTTGCCCCACACAAGATCAAACAGCTCAAGCTGTTGCTTGGGCCTGCGGTGAGGTTCCATCTTCTACTGAAGCAGGTAATTGACATTGCTGTTGTGTTACTGAATTAGAATTCGATCGGTTCTCTGCTTAGTTCACCCGCTGGATGCGCCACCTGTGTTGTTCCTGCGGCATCCCTTGCGCTGGTGTATCATTAGCATCGAACAACCTTTCGGCTTTTGGACCCTTTTTATATGACATGGATGGGGTCACTGAGAACAGCAGGTACCGCACAGCGTTCCTTATGGTTGACATACCGGGCTATGGCAACTCTACTGGACACCCATCGCCCTGCACTATAAGAAGCGCAGTCTTCCAGGTAAACCTGCATGTGTTTTTCACCGGAGGATATACCGCTGCGTTGTTGATGGTTTCGGCTTTGATCATAAAAGATCCCCTTGAAGCTGGAATTATTGTCGAGTCCTTTATAATGAATTCTCTGTTATTTACTCTTCAGGCTGTAAAACACGGCATTCAGGAGCTAATTGAGCACCATGGCGAGGAATCAATAATCCTTAACATCTTGGGTTATTCACTTGGTTGTGCTGTTGCATGTTCGTTAGCAGCAGACTTGGCCTCCACATTTTCTAAGGACAGCATCTACGCAACTCCCAGCCAAGCTGCTAACCAACAGTCGTGGGCCAACATTGCCACTCTTGACCCTGAGCTGGCATGGTCAATGAACCGTGCAGCCAGCAGTTCGAAAGCTCAGAGTGAAGCGAGTTTCGACGAGGAAATGTTAACCTTTAGAGATGCGTTCAACGTTTCAATGTACAGCAAAGAAGGCATAGATCATGTTTGCAAAATTCACGGCTGGACCCCTTCTGCAGGTTATTCCGGCATTCGTCTGTCGGTACGACTGTGAAAGTCTCTCAGCCTAAATGCTGCTATTCGAAATACTGATATTCATCAAGTTACCGAGAGAATCATATCTGCCAGCAAAGCCAAGCTGCCGCATAATCCGTGTATGTCTGACCTTTGCAGGTCAACCGGCTTATCTTGTTGGCACCCTTCACATCTACAAAGGCCATGGCTTCAAAAGTTGCTGCGTCCGCAATAGGAGGAGGTAGCTTTTTGTCTAGAGCTGTTGGCAGCCTAGTGAGCAAGCAAATTTCGTGGGACAACAAAGCACAGCTGGAGAGTTTGCTTAAGAGTGTTCAGTGTAAGCGTAAGCGCCCTGATGAAGACTCCCATTTCCTACTTGGCTTCCTTTCCAAAAAAACCACAGCGGTTGGTTCGTATTAGCGCGTTATTAAAATTCCCATTTCCCAGTTTCCGTATCCTTACACTTTTGCAGACATTCAGCAGAACACCCAAGTGTCCGCATTCAAGAACTTCCGCATTAAAATTCTTCACGGAGATAAGGACAGCGTCATCCCTTGGACAATGGGCTTCGAGCTATTCAATACGTTGGCGGACCTGAAAAAGAACCTGGACTTGAAGATTCCCATCAACGTAAAGTCTTAAAATACCTGTATACAAGAGTTACACCGTCCAATTCCTGCTCAGTTATATGCCATTAGTGGGAGCAATACGCGCCAGAATAAATTGTCTGTGTTCATGTTGCAGTTTCAACGGTTACACGGGGAGACACACGCCAGCATTTTATGCGGTTCTAGCGAACGCTATCTTTTGGAAAGTTGCTTTAGTCCTTACCGGCTTCATCCGGCCGCCCCTCTAGCGCTTTTGAAGTTTTACTCGAAGGAAACCCACTTGCCAGAATCGCTGCCTCCTCGTGCTATATATAGCAGTACACCGTTGGACGTCCGCGAAATGCATATGTTTGGGCCCAATACTGCCTCAAATGATCATCAGCAGGGTGGCATTAAAAAGCAACACTTTCAGTCTCAAAAGATTCGCTTCCAGAAAAACACTGACGTTAGCCACACATCACAGCAGCCGGCACTTTCAAGGGCCAACACCATTGGTGGTCATCCATCACACCAGCAGCAAGCTGCACTTCAGGTACTATACCAGCGTTCTGCAGGTATTGGATTCATGCCGTCTCGGTGTCTGACGCCCCAGCAGCAAGGTACCCCTTTTCAGCACAGAGGGAACATCTCCCGGGGAAACTCTTCCCTTGACACGAACGCCAACCAACTTAGCAGAGCATTCTCGGTTGGCCTGCCCAGTGCAGGTACGCCCAAAACGTGTCCATTACCATAGAATGTGCAAACCCCTGGATGAGCCGTAGGGAAGCCAAGCGGCATTGCGGTACCACGTGTTTTATATGCTTCTTTATGCGTTAGTTGCAGGTAAGGCGACTGGGATCGCATGGGATACTGTCGCAAGTCTGAGGTTACCTGGTTCACAGAGTTTCTCGCTTGCAATGTCTTCTCCAAGGCCTGCACTCTGCAAGGTGAGCCTAAATCTATAGACAGGTCTTTTGATGAAAACAACATACTAATAAGCAGAGTGGCCAGATATCATACTGCTTTTTGCTGTGCCTCTCATCTGAGCAGACGTCAACCCTATCACAAGCTCCATAGGTCTACAGTCGAGTCCTCCGAACAGTATAACCGAATAGAAAGGCAGGTATATCTGAGCAAAGACCAGCTTGCTGGAATTGGCTTGACACAGAAGTCCCAGCCAAGCCTGCCTTCATGCCGCAGTCGGGATCCAGCATAAACTCTGATGACACAGAATGGGCTGGCTATAGACGACTACAATTATGAAATATAAGTATTCATGTCATTCTTTTGCCATAAATTTATGGCGGTTGCAACAGAACCAGTCGTGCCGAAATGATGCGCTCTGCCCTATTGCTCTTCTTTTACACCTTACCAACCAACCTATCAAAGCATACCAGCACTGCACGGCACAAGTGTTCCCGTTACGGATACGACTATCCTGTGTTTTACTCAATTTCATGTTGTGACCAAAGTAGGCTTCATCAGTCCAGTGAAATAAGCAATAACTGCATACTCTGAATTAGGGTGAGGGCAATGGGAGAAAAGGCGAAACGCCCATCCTACATGCAGAAATTGACACGTTGAAGAAATAAGGAACAAAAGCACGGCTGGATAGAGAGCCCGCGTTAATATCACAAAAAGGACCTTTCAGAAAGCCCGCGTTGAAATCACAAAAAGGACCTTTCCCCGTCTTCACTAAAAAAGGTGAAATTAGGAGAAAGCTTCCCTCTACGAAAAAATGCATGTACCGAAAAGAGGACAACACTGTTATAAAAACGGGGAGTGAAAAATTCTAGACTGCGCAATGACGCATAAACGTCAAGAGGGACGGACTTGAGGTCCGCGAACACTTGACGGTGCAACTGCCTTCACAGACAACGTTGTTTAGAGAGCCACTCCTAGAATCTTCGTCTTAGGTTTGGAGTCGTATTCCACAACATAGTTCGGTAACTGGGGCATCTGATTGCCGGCATGAATCGCAAGATCCTGCGAACGCCAGAGTGTGAAGAGAATGGGAAGTCCAACTTCAAACAAGGTCCCCATTTTGAGTGTACCAAAAAAGGCGCACACGGCGTTGGCTATTCCATTACAGTTCTTAATTGAATTGCCTCATTTTGACCGGGAGCACTGATCCTTATACTTGCCTTTATAGACTTCAAGTAGACAGTGCCATTCCAAACATGAGAGGCGAGGTAGGGCCAACAGCACGTAAACGCGGCTTTAAATAGAAGACCGGGATGTAGGACAAGCAGCTGGTCCAAATTATCTTCGAATTTTTCCATCATACCAAAGAATTCGCTCCAAAGAGACATGCTAGGTGCATTCGAGTGGTGGACCTCTGCGAGCAATGCCTCATAACAACAAAAAGAGTCAGAAGGTGCGGAGCAGCCCTGGCATGCTCATCTGCAACGCTAACCCTCCAAAAGCGTTCTGGAATATTTATTCTAGTCAAAGTTGCACGGGCTAGCATCACACTAGCTTGACAGACTGTCGTCGGGTACTGCTAGTGACGGATACGAGCCAGCAGTGATATCATCTCGTGTCCGTGCTTGCAGGGTGTCCACTTACCGGAGTTCACGTACAGCAGCGTGTACTTGTCTCTAATAAAAGGGTCAAGGGTCCGGATAATGTGCAACAGAAGGACGTAAGAGTCAACTGTTGCAGCAGGGAAGACTGCCGCGAGGAACACAATAATTGGCCTTCCTGCGTTGTCGTATCCAGATGGGTAAATAAACTGCAACTGTTGCAATTGCGCTCCTGCGGCACTGTCTGCCAGAAGGTTTGCCTGCCTTAAGTAGGTCTGGTAGAGAGTTTCGCTGCTATCACCCGACTGGCCCGGACCGTATCTCTAAAGGCGCAAGAAAGGCAAGGTGTATAACACCGCATCAGTCACTGTTATGCCTTCTATGCGAAGCCCTCTTGACGCAGTCTCAAAATGTCGTACAACCTATTCTGCAAAGCGTGTCTGATGTGATCCACGCACAGCGTAATGACCTCTCACCTACCTTGATGTTCAGCGCATCGAGTCTCTTCTCAGTCTCTGTCTCTGTCTTCGCCACGAGAAAACTGACATCATTGGAGTCCAGGATGTCGCGATCACTGTCACTCTCAGCGTCGCTACCAGAGTGGTCCCGCGGTGCCAGCATGCCCCCAAAAACTGGGCGCGTCAACGATGCTTCGGCGTCTGTCTTTGAAACACTAGACCCCGTTGAGCCATTGGCGTCTTTCTTTATCAAACGAATCCTACGCTCCGCCACGTCGATCTCTCCGCTCGCGTTGCCTATCTCACGTGGTAGGAGGAAAGGAGCGTCCAGCTACAAGCAGCCAACAACGGTAATAAGAGCATGGGTATACATTCCAGCATGCAGCTTTCAGAGTAAAATTCTTAAGAACTGCACAGTGACAGCAACTCGACTACTTTCAAAGGGCCTTACCTCCTCTGCCCGATCTCTGGGGAAATAAGCAGTCATGTACTGTTTATAAATTGCTGAGTCGCTGGGGGATCCAAGCACCAAAACCACGGCATCGATATCGCCGTTCATCTTCTCCATCCATCGCCGCACACTGCGTAGCATTGTGTGCATCACAGCGTACTCGCCTCCCAGAGCGGCAGTGGTGTTAGGATCCGGCTCAGAAACGCTGCCGTGTCTTCTGCTTTCGCTCCTTTGAATAGACGCGAGTTTAGGGGGAAGGCAAGGAATCGCTATTGTTTTAAGACGCGATTCCTTCATCAAAATAAAGACCTCCCGAATGCTGCTGTTCAGCGCATTATGCGTCGCTGTCACGTACTTGTTTGTAAAGCGGGGGGTCACCTGCGCAAGAACCGAATAATGAGACGAAATTTCTTCGGGTAAAGCAGCCGACTTTCTACATATCACCAGAAGGCGCACCGTTTCAGCCAAACTTGCTCCCTAATGCTGCTTTATCAATTGATCCATATTTGTGTCTTGGCGACATAGTTTCAATGAGTACTGCTTTATAGTATGCAGCCTAGCACCCTTACCGTATACGCGATGTGTGTTGAGGGCAAGTTGAATGAACGACAGATACGAGCCTCTCCAGCACGGCAAACGTCTTGGCATGAAAGCTCGGTGTACAGATCCTCCCCTCCAACTGCAGTGAGCAAGGCAGCAGCCATGCAAAGCTGAAGACTTCAACGTTGGTTGCATATATAGCTGCGCAACGTTGGTTGCATATATAGCTGCGCACACGAGTATCCTGCCAGTGCGGAACTAGATCGCTTCTTACGTAAAAGCAGCCTGGAGGCAAGCTCGTCAGAGCCGTTAAATCCGTCTGTCGTGAAGCACATTACGCAATCTGTCCTAAGAGAGCATATATCTCCCTCGAACAGATACAAGTGCTTGTTGACATCAGAGTTGGCACGAAAAGGCAATGGGTCTTCAACCAGATTGTTCGTGACCGCTGCCCTATAATTCGTAGGAGTGTGAGTTGCAGTTGATCCTTCGGGAGTCTTATTTGCCGGACTATCAAATCCTCTGCAGGCCAAGTTGGACTCCTCCCTGCAATGCAACAGCCGAAGCAATCCCATTTCGCTCTCGTTGTAGCTGTTAAACACTAAACAATCTTTCGTTGAACCCCAGGCTATCCATAGTGCGGCAAGAACCAAGTTTGCAGGCGTACCAGTTCGTCAAGACGTCCAGAGATACAATTTTGGCTACAGGCCTGCCGCACCGCGCCTGTCGGTGCTGCGCTGTCGCCGCTGGCCATTGCCTTTGCTGGTGTTCTGGAAGACCAGGATCGGAAAGGTCGTCTATGGACTTTCGAATTTCCTCCGATACCCAGGCAGCAGCATCTTGGATGAGATCGCCGAACGACATCGGGTTTTGTCTTTTCCTTCGAGAGTCTGGCAAACTGCCCCCTTCTGGTGCTCACAGTTTTCGTTGTGCGACTTGGAAACACCAAGCAAAGGGTCAACACAGAACTATCGTGAGCAGCAGAAGCCAAAGCAAAGATGCGGTGCCTAAAGTTAATGCTGAGCGTCGCAGACACCCCAAGATTGAAAAGAGCTATTCGTTGTCTCGGAGGACAGAGTGAAAAGGAAGGGCAAAGACAGCTCAATACTTCAGAGGTAATATACACTGTATAAACCTTGCCCCCTCAACCAGCACGCACGCACGGCCTTCACTAACACTCCCATAACCCTGGAAAAGTAAAGGGGAAAACGCCGCCTCCTGCAACTTCTGCACAGTCTACATGCAGAATGCAAAGTTGAGACTCTTTGAAAGGAACAAAAACATCTCGAATTCAAAGCAACTGTCCTAGTTTCTGCGTCTGCAAAAGTGCTCTAATAATATCTACTGACTAACGGCAGTAGTAACACTCGTTGGAAATACGCAAGGAGGAAAGAAGCATGCAACTCTGCCTGTTCTGGAGATTAGTCACCCTAGAAGCTACAATCCAGAACAAGCTGCATTTCCCTACCTGCCGGGAATACGAAACAATGAAAGAAAAAAGAAAATGAAAAGCGAATGCTGATATACCCAGCAAATGACACAAGAAAAACGTACCAGTCGGGATGCCACTATAGCACTCTAATCTGAACGCAGCAACACTGTTCAGTGAGCGCCGTAAGTCGTGTGCTGAACAACAGCTGCTGGAACTGATCCAAAATGATCACACGACACTAGTTAGTCAAATTTGCACTGCGTATATCATCAAGATTCCGTCACTATTTTATAAGTGGTTTACATTTGTTTCGGCCCAGTAGGAAGAGCAAGCTGGGCAGCCTCAGTGGAGCTCACGGATACTGTCCTAACAAACTGGAAGTGTTCAGGGCATACATTTTTTAAAGGTCTATGGAGTATGCGACAAAACTTTTGTACTTGCTACGTGGTAGTGGCTGGTAGAACAGTGGGTTCTGTACTAACGAGCTGTATACCTGACTCAAGTCTGATCGCCGACTCTCTAAGCTTATTTAAGACATTAATTCATATGCATACCACGAGGGTGAATTCTTTTGAAACATCCCGATTTTCATGACGCATGCACCTGCCATATAGTAGACAAGTGTCTTCGTTGATCTCGCCACCCAGCAACAAAACTGCCATCAGGCATGACGAGCACCTGCAATGAGATCGTTGACCAAAACGAGGCAGCATATCAAATGGCAAAAGGCATCATTCCCACTAACGTACCATCTAACTAGCCGTTCGCTTACTGAGCCATGATCACGTTGGCCTATGGAGACTGCAGCAGTAAACGGCTGCAGCAGTCTACACTAGGCTTGTCTTGTAAGTTCATCTATGGCAAACTGCCTGGAGCCACTACGGAAATTTTACATGTTACCCATAGTGTCACATCTATGAACGACAAGATACAGCTTTCGAGAATAATCAGTGCCCTTGAGTATCCAACTAAATTGTTCCTACCGGTTCAAAATCGTCAGTCGCTGTATGCACCCTATGAAACTAAAAATGAATAAATGAAAACGGTTTTGTGGTGCTACTAGAAACGGTAGGTGCTATCCACGCAAAACTCTTTCCGTGCAGTCGGGCGCAACTTTTCTAATGCCCTTCCCAGCTAGGGCGAACCTGTTGGTGGGCTGGCTTTTTCTGCCTTGGGCCAGCCTCCATTGGGTTCTTAAGGGTGCACCTTGCCTGGGCCATCTGGGCCATTGGTCTTTGGCCGAGCCAACTTATCTGGTGGAAGCGGGCCCTTAGTTTTTGGAGGGGGTCCCTTCGGTGCAGTAGCATCCCCTTTGCCTGCTGGATGGGAGCCCTTACATACCAAAGAACCACCTTCCGCTGATAAAACTAGTATCTTACCTGTTTTGGGATTCCCTTCGCCTGATGGGGCTTGTGTCGTAAGTGGGGGGCGCACTTCTAAAGTAAAGCCTTTGCTGGTTGCGCTGTTCTTTAATGGGCCGTTTGAAGCCGGCGGCGGAGATGCCGCGAAAGGTAGCACTTCATCCCCTATCGTTGGTTGCAATCCTTTAACTTAAAAAAAACCTGTACGGGCTGTGCGGAGTCAGGCAAAAATTAATTGCCGGTGCCAACAACATCTCCCCTTGCCTGCCCACCAGGGAATCCAGGGGGATCTGCGTCAGATCCAGGGGGCGCAGGCGGTGTGTTCCTGAGTGGATTAGACTTTGATGATTTAATGGAGTGCTGAACTAGCTCAGGGAAGAGCCAGGGCGCTTGTGTCACTAAGTCGTCTTTGTTCCGCTTTTGGAGTTCATCTTCTCGGGGGGTGTCTAAATACTCGGACATCGTTGACGGTCGACAGAGTGAGGCAAGATTTGGCATGAGCATCTCTCTTACTATCAATATTTTGTGTAGCACAAACTCCCATCTTTCCTCCATATATTTCCGCTCTTCTCTTGTCTGCCCCTCCAGCTGCAGGTCGCCTATTTGAAGTATCCTTCCTCTCTTACCAATGAAGGCTTCCCACATTTGTAAGAGCAAGTCCGCTGGAGAGAGGCCTCTGCGAGACTGCTGTGTGTAAAGCCTGCCGTTGCAGTGCTTCATCAGAACAAGGAGGGTCTTTTGTGCGTTGTCAGTCCTTTTTAGCATCGTTGTAGGGAACATAAATATTTCCGAGTTTTCTGGCGATGCACAGGGGAAACTCAAGTCCACCATTGCTTCCTGAGCTATATATGCATTCGCCCTTGTGTAAATACCGAGTTTTGCCGACTCCTCAGAAAGGCCCGACAGGGCAATTTCCACTCTATCGCCCTCCCAGGACAACCCACAGAAGTGCATAGTGACCTGCCGCGTGACCCCTGCTGCCACGGCATGCAGGACCGTAAGCCCCTCTGCTCTTGTGGTCACTGCAGAGTCTGCACCGCACTGTAGCAGTAGAGTACAAACGTCACTGTGCAAGTTGTAGGCTGCCATTAGCAGCGGTGTCTCGCCTCGAAGAGTGGTAGCGTCTACTGGTGCTCCCCGGTCCAGCAACACTTTCACAGTGGCCAAGTCCCCAGCAACGCATGCAAGATGGAGCGCAGTTGCACCTTCGGCGTTGAGGGCACCTACAAGAGTGCCAGCAGACAGAAGCTGCCAACACATTCTCGACTTTCCGGTGCTAGCAGCGAGGTGAAGGGCGGAGCTTCGGCCGAGCAGCTTGTGCGTGCATGCAGTCAGAAGGCGATTGCGATGGGAGCGAACTTGGGTCCCACCTGCTGCTGAAAAAACAGGCTTTACCTTCAATATGCCTTTTCTTCTCTCCAAAGGCTTCTTGCCTTCCCTCGAACTCTGGCCTTGGCCAGGTAACACTTTAAACGTTGTAGGGTCTTGAGAGTCTAATTCGCAACAGCGCTGCAGCAACAGCCTCAGAATTGCAGCTTCCCTTTTTGATGAATCCTCGAGAGTATTCTTCTCCTCGGCGGCGTGGAGGTTCTTGTATCCGAATTCTTGGGGGAGGTCTGATTGAGGCTTCATGCCCGCACACATGGCCAAAAGAGCCGTCATACCGAGAGCTGTCGTGTGAAACATATCGAAGCCCATCTTGAGCAGCCTGTCCAACATAAGGTAGAAAGCCACGTTGGCATTATGCAACCATACATAAACACTCACTTGCATAGATCTACCGTTCACCAGGATTAAAAACAGTATATCTCGGTACACTACAATGAAAACGCCACAACATAACAGAATGCAGACACCACTACATCCAGATATGGGAACATAGCTAAAAAACAACTAATCAGGTCTTGCTTTAGGCGCCTAAGTGGCTGGTGTAAAGGCTTACTCTCTGACTAAATGAACTTGCTTGTGTATACAAGCGAGGCCGAGAAGCGTTAAACCCGTCGGCAGGTGTGGGACATTTTTCATTGCCATAAAGAGTTCCAGCGTTAAAGGACAGTGAGACCCTCTTCGCAGTAAAGCCACGGCCAAAAACATTGGGTCCTGCGTTAACTGCTCAGCGATGTCCTGATAGATTCAAAAACAGATCGCAGAATCTTCGTACACTAAGGAACCGCAATCGCACTTGAACAATATCCTTTAACCCTAAAATCGAAAACGGAGGAAGTGACCCGAGCTCAAACAATACCCTAGATAGCTTTGTTACAGGGGGTTGCTCACTTCGTCAGACTCTGTCCTAGCGCCTATCACCTGGCGGTAAAGGTCCACAAAGATATCTACCATTCTGAACACAGGCCTGAGCAGCAACGGTGGTGTACAAACATGAAGAAGCGCGGCGTACCGCCGCAGTCTCTGCTGCAAAACGATGGCCAGACTTGACTCGTTCCCGAAACAGACGCAGCAGTTCCACAACGCCAAGTACATGGGGCCCATAATAAACTCGGACGGTAGCGAGGGCCCACGGCGGCAATATTGGTCGAGCTGTGTTGTCTGAGTCAGATTAGGAAAGCACGCACTGTCCAGAATGACGCCAACACAAGAAATGTGCATTTAGAGAGCTCGTCAGTTGTACATACGAACGATAGAAACCATACAAGGGTAGAAACTGCAGCAGCACTATCTAATGCATAACAGTCTGTGAAACGGTCAACGGCGAACCTCGAAAGTCAATTCTGCAAGCTTAAGGTACAAATCCATCTTGAGCCGGGAACTGGGAGGCAAGACTGTTTCTGCAGCAAGAGCTGCCCGCCGTATGTAAATAAGTGCCTAAAAAAAAATGAGGAAGACGATGAAAAAAATTGTTACCTGCTCGAGTAGGTTATCCATGACTTCCAACCATCAGTCATAGATATCCTAACTGCCGCAGGATTTCATTTCCAGACGGCAAATGCTGTCTCTTACAGAAAGAAGTTACTGCGTGAATGCTTTCAGCGTACTTCCTGAGGATCCTTCTTTCGTTGAGACGCCAGCAGACCTGCCAATACTGTGTGAGAGTTGAACAGGATTGCATGTTGGGGATGAAGTTGGCTGCTGAACTGCTGGACAAGCAACTTATATTCCTTACAAGCCTTCACTCGAGCCCCGCTCACGAAAGCCTTTTCTGCCAAGTCTTGCTGCCTTTCCACCGCCCTCTCGAGTAGCATACAGTTCCGGCTCACTGCAGCAGAAGTCAAGCCGCAGCAAGAGCAGATCCATTCTTCATAGAGCGCCCAATCGTCCTCCTGAGGCAGCGTTCCGGCAAGAGGCCCTTCATTATTCAAGCCTTCCGGAAGCTTTGGAAGATTTTTTCTTTGCAAACGCAGCTTCTCTGCCGCAGCTGAATACTCATTGTTCTTTCCAACCGCTTGATCCGAACCGGAGGGGTCCAACGAAGTGGCAAGGGAAGCGCTGTAGAAGTGCAGGCGCGATGTGAGAGGGTTGCTTTTGCGGGGGCACAAAAAGCCTCTTACGCATTTGAAACAGCGAATGCCGCGCAACCGTCGGCCTCCTTCCGTGCTGTCCCTACACCTGATGCACCCACAGCCGAAGACCCTTGGCGGCGCTGTGACGCCCTTGCGGTCCTTCTGCGGCCGGAAGAGATCGTCTTCGAGGGACAAACATAGGGATCCCCCAGCAGGAATAAATGTGAGAGCTCTAACAGCGATCATGCCGTCTTCTTGCAAGGTCAAGACGCATGTCGGTACGCAGCTGTGATGCAAGAAAGCCACCGCTGGGGCTAACACCTGCCCGACTGCGCCGTCAGGGTTTTTCCTCTGTACTGCGGACGGGATAGAAGGAGCCGTTAGGAAGGGAGAGTACTGCCATAACACCAGCATGAGTTCAATTAGTTCGCTCTCTTGCAGAAAAAGCAACAACTGCGGAGGCAACACGCGCTGCAGTCGACGAGCCAGGATTGTCAGCTGGCGGTACAACTCAGGCTGCCCCTGCTCCACGGCCGTGCGGTAAGAGTTCAGCTTTAGCAGCTGCTCAATGATATCTGCTGTCGGCCCATCAGGGTTTTCGGCGTTCTGCTGGCCCTGTCGAGACTGCCTCTCGAGCCCCGCCTTAGCTATGGTACGGAAGATGTGTAACACAGTTGTGGGGCTAAGCTTTGACTCTTTTGCTGCTGCCAGTAGCAATGGAAACGCTTGACATTCCAGAGCATGTATGCGACTGTTACGCATGAGGCATTCCCACGAACAAAACACGAAGGGACAAGTGTACGGGGCAATCGGGCAGGAAAATCCATGCCCAGGATCCTCTCTGTCTTGCAAACAGTAAAAGCAGCTGCTGTATATATGCGCAGATCCCAGCATTAGAGGTGTTAGCACGAAAGGTCTTTGTCGGAAGATCACGTCTCCAGGCTCCAAGTTCCTATCCGTCAGGGCCATCACATAGTTGCCCTGGCGAACTACTACCACAGGGTGCCTTTCTGCAATAAACGCCGACTGAACTATATCTTCAAATGGAATCCGACTTCCTTCTGGGCTGTTCGGGATTGTTAAACATTTGCTTAGGAAACGAAGAGGCAGTTGACACTGCTGCAAAAGGAATTGTTCCTCTGAGTCACGTAACTGGCGCAGCAACACTCTGTTGCCAGGGGAGCTGTAGATGGCTCCCCACAAACATTCGCAAACGGCCGCAAGGTTGCCGCGTTGCGAGTGCACTTTTGCAAGCAGCAGGAAGCCATTGACGTCCCTGGGGTTGTTGTCGATAAAGCAGCACACTGCTCCCTCCGCTTCTTCCAACCGGTTGCTCTGCAGTAAATATGAAAAGGTGCTTTGCAGCAGAAAAAGCTCCTGTGCTGCCCTTTCGCGCTGAGACTTGCGAAGGTCCTGCTGTTTTCTTTCCTCTTCCTTTGAATTTACCTTATTGTCCTGAGGATGAAAGCCCGTTTCTCCAGCTGTGCGCTTGGCAGCCGTCTCATTTTTCTCTGAATCGACCAAAATAACATCTGTATCAAAAGCCAAAGCCTCCTCAGCAGCATGCTGAGAAGTTACATTTTTCGAAAGCTGCTTAAGTGGGCTCACATATTCTAGCAGCTGTGTGGAAATCATCTGTGCGCGCTGATGCAGTAGTATCCAAAAGGATGGTAACCCGTCAAGATGCTCTAAGCCTCTGATATGAATTAGGCCAACCGATTTGCTTGAGGTAAATGAGGCATAAACAGGGCGCTGCCCTGCACGGACCACCAAACTAGGGGAACAACACCAATCAGCGCAGTTCACTTCATTAGCATTGAACTCAACTCCTCAGTGCCAAGTAATAAATTTAAACATTAGCTACAATTGTGATATTTCAAAGTTAACTTGAAGGACACGCTCAGCGCAGCCCATCATCTTGTATGGCTGCTGGTCAGGACATCATGGCTCATGCATGGACCACTCAACACTTGAAATTCGTTCTGTTGCTGGCAAAACACGAAAGCTTAATTCTGCTTAACCCACATCTTTTAAGTGTTTTGAGGTTCTAAGCTTGTGTGCCACAGAGTAGAGTGGGCAAGAAACACCGTCAGGAGCGGATTTCGATTTCGTACAGCAACACCACATACTATGAAGCGTACTTGCCCACTTCCCCGCCGCAGTTTATTAGTTTAACCGCGTGCTTTTATTAATTTTTTGTTAGTTTTAACCACAAAAACCGCATAAGTAGCTCTAATAAGATTTTGCTTTATTGCAGTCCTGGGCTTCTAGACTGTAAAACCTTTGACACACCACAAGGGGAAGTTGAAGCAGGCAGTGACACTACAACCCAGATATTTTTCAGTTTTGAAAATAACAAGACTGTAATGCCAGGCAACAAGTCAAAGAGCAACACGATGCACTTCTGTGGGTGTTTGGTTATATGCAGTAAGATTTGGGTCCTGATTATGTGCGGGAAAGTACTCTACAACGCTTCAGCACAAACTAGAGTTATGGTACACGTCTAAATCCAGAAAGTCCAACGGCCATTGCAAGAGGAGTTGCATACAAAAGATTTTGACAACAGAAAGCCCTGGAACAGCAGGTTGAACACTAGACAGCGTTATTGACTAATCAATCAATGGGGCAAATTGTTTCAGGTTCAAGTGGTAATACGGCTACATAGATCTACACTTGCCAACGTGTGCTTGTTTGCCGTCCCCAATAACTCGTTAATTCGACTTACTAACTAACTTATATTGGTATTATTTCACCAGAGGTCGGCACTGAAACATGCTACAAACATGTTCCGAAACGGGCCTTTCTAAACAGCTTTCCAAGAGCAGGACCTGATGACTGCGAATGGGTCTTTACTAATGGCGAGTTGCAATACAAGGGGCTGGATTTCTGAGAAAGTAGGTTTGTACGTGGTTGGCAAATACATCACGTTAAAAAGGCACATGTAGAGCTTCACAATCCCGTAACGCTACAAAGCGTTTTCGTAATTTCGGCTACCCTGAACTACATGAGCATTAACAAGGCGTTAGTTCAACCCATATCAATATTATGACCCACAATGACTTGACCTAAATACTCAATCAAGATGCTGTTGCGGATACTAGCCAAATATCTTTCCATATGCGGCAAATGGCGCAAATGCCGCTTCGTATTTCAGGCTTACGGGATACAAATAGCAAGTACAGTGCACAAAGTGATACGCTCTTCCACTGTCACAGGCATTTCGAAATGAAAAATATTCCTGGACAAAAAGCCCTCAAGCAGGAAACGGGCGTTTCACAGTCATTTTGCACGGTTACCAGCCTGGCATTGAGATATGGAGTACCACACCGATCCACTAAGAGTCAATAAAAATCCGCATGTTTCCATGAGGGAGAGACGCTCCCCCCACAAAACCATCGCAACAGCGACTTGCAGTAGTGTCTTCACGTAGCCAGCGACCGAAAAAGAGAGCGGCGAAGTCAGAGAAACCGTCCAAAAGATACTAGTTCCGAGAAAGAATGTGACTGCCCCTGCTCGAATGCAAGCACAACATGCAGCCAGTAAGGATACAGGGCATTACCTGGTGCTTCTGCTTTCTTTACTTTCTTCTGTACACTAGCTCTGAAAGCCGAGCTCTGATGTACGCCTCTTTATTCATAGACTGCTAATAATTCCATGACCCACCGATTCCGATGACTTCTACAAGCACTGTAGTGTTGAACACCGATTTTTCTGCTGCGAGTTTCCAGAGCACTTGAGGCTCGCCTGACAGTATGATGACTATCGGGAAAATACACAGGGCATTAAGCATATTATAAAACATGCAAAGGGGTTCAGCTCTTGGGGAGCCGTTGTTCACACTGCTGCTGGCCTGTGTGTCAACGCGGACTCGATTGCTGCCATTAAGTTCCCGAGAGACACTTTGTGCTTTGAGCTCAAGCGACTGAGCACTTCTCGCAGTACCTTGTACGCACGTTCCTCTGATTGGTTCCTGCTTAATTGCTTGGTCCTTCCCCAAGTCGTCAACTCGTTTATCTTTAGCTGCGACAATTCCTTCCTCGATGTGCAAGTTGTTACGCTCCGAGTCATTTTTCGCCAATGCAGATGGGCCGAATGACGGCTCCACAAGAATCATCATGCAGCGTGACGGCGAGCATGCTCCTCTAGTATTTGGAGTAATCCTGGTTCCTGCCGCTGGGGTTGTGGCGCTGCCTCCTGAACTTGTCTCTGGCAAGTCACTGCTAATTAGTTCGTAAGCAATTTGGGTCTTCGGTGAAGGTAGTAGGGTCTCTGCGTCCTGTTGAAGGGAATTCAACGTGGCCTTCATTTGAACTGTATATGTGGCCTGGAACAGCGACGCCAAGGCCCCCATTACGTAACCGCCTAATGACGCTGCATCTGATCCAACCGCCGTCATTAATGTAAACCCTAGAGCTACAAGAAGGCAAGAGAACACTTCTCCTATCATCACTTTTTGTTTTAGCCAGAACACTGACAAAAGCAACGAAAAAACCAAGGTAAGCGACCGTGCCACCTGGTAAACGCTAATCTGCACGCGCTGCAGGCACAGATTCGCAAAGCCTATCATCCCTACGAAACAAAAAGAGAGAGGCAGTACGCGTAACATCACCCTGGCCCGTATGCGTACCATGGGGATGGCCGCGCTTAAAATCCGACCGAGGGATGAACTCCGGCCAAAAAAAGAGCTGATAGCAGCTGATAAGACAGTGTGCAGAATCAGACCAACAGCTTGCTGCATCCAAGACAAAAAGAGCGGAGTTGGAACTTTCCCGCCAACCAAATGTTTTGTCCAAAAGACGGTTAAAATGGAAAGCGCTATGTATAAGTTAAGACACAGGCATGCGCGGCCAAACCTCACCATAAGGTTTGGAATCTCAATCGCCCTGCCTCTGTTGACGTCTTGATACAGGTCAGCTGGTTGGGTCGTGGGTGCTCCTTCTTTCGTACTAGCGCCTGGAGGGGTGTTTGCCCTGGTATCGATGACACAAGCACACTCCTGCATGCCGTTCCTTGGAGAACAGGAGTCTGAAAATGCATATGGACTCAACTGTCTCGTATCGATACCATTCGTATCATTAAACATGGGAGAAGACCACTTAGAGCTATTTCTGCGGCCAATCCGTCCGGATCCACCGGAACCAGCCATTGTCAAGAACCAGTGGAGACAATGGATTTTCGGTTTGCCAGTACCCTGAAACGTCCTTGTCACACATATACCTCCTGCATCACTTTGCTCGACCGTGTGGTGCGAGAGTCCGGTTTAAAAACAAGTTAACTCACTGCCATATCTGGCGGCCCCAAAGGACCGCCAAAGGCAGGGTTGCTGGCCCGCCTCCAACCTTCAATCGCTCGATCATACAACTCAATCAAACAGCGCGATACATTACCGCTGGACTAAGAAGGCAGGCAAGATTGCTGTTACATGAGAAAGTAAAGAAAATGTTCGTCTCCCCTAGGACAGAGATGTGAATTGGGGTAGAAGCTGTCTGTGGCTGGGTATATACTAACTAGGCAGCAGTGGCACAACTCAACGCATTCATTTGCGACAAGCCCCCGTGATAACAGCGGTCAACGTTTCTTTACAATAAGCATATTCACTAAGATTTATCATGTTTTTTTATCCAAAATAAACACGATTAAAGTTGTGCCATGGTGCAGTGGATTTTGTTTGGAAGGCACGGGAGTGCGCCCACCCCACCTCTTGAAGGACCCAACGCTCCAGACAGTTTCCTGAATATACTGCATAACCTTCCGCACTGTTCATGAAAGAAAGCTTCACAGCACTATTCTTTTTGCCTGACACCCTTGCTTTGGCAAGCGCTAGAGGTAGCCGAATTCCTAGAGGTATGCCTCTTGTAGCAGGTCGTTATGTTCGGTGGTGATCGGGGACCAAGGGAACTTCACTTAAATCTTTTTCTGGACCCCTACCTAGGCAGTCAATTAGCATTTTGGTTTTCTGCATTTTAGAGCCCGGTTGGTCTAACCCGTCTCTGATCAGCTAGTTACCGAGTCATTTTAATAGCGTTGTATTGGCCTGTTGTAATGTAACCTGGAGCTCCTGGGCTTGCTCTTTTTTGTTTTAACACCGGTTCAACTTCTTTAGTTATTTAAAGATGCACATAACTCATTCTGATCCAAAAGATCTTGTATTGATGGTTGCTTGTTAGCAATCTCTAACAGTGATGTAGCTTTGCTCAGGATCTTTAACTGATTTACTTCGTTCTTCAGGGTTATAAGCCGTCTATTCAAGTTAATATCTGTATGTTTTTTGTTTTCTTAGCTAGGGTTTCAGCCCCCTGGTTCTTTTCTTTAACCTATCAGGATTCCGTTAGCCTTTCCTAGTCCTCCATTACTCTAGCCTCAATAGGCTCCATCTTCCATTTATCCCATGCATGTGTTCATCCATGGACATTCTGTTTATCTTTAAAGTTTTTAGTCAGCTGCGCAGAGTGGAGGTGTGCTGCTACAAACAGGTTCTTAAAGGCAACATCCTTGCTCACTAGTTTGCACGAAAGCTCTGGATACCCACATCTTCCTATACAAAATTATAAGGGAGAATGCCAGCTTCATTTAAAGGTTTCGGTATTTGCAAACCATCGTAGTTAGAAATAGCTGTAAACGTTTGTCAGACTTTAGAGGCTGTCTCAACCACTAGTTGACTTCTCAGAGCTGCTTGCTGTTGAAATCTAATCGGAAATGTCAATTGAATCCCCAGTAGGTAGACCCCAACGTCGCAGTTTCTGTTTCTCGGTTTCATCCATTTGGAAACTGGGGGCACTATGTGTAGTATACTAATGTTTGGGCCCACTCCAAACAGCAAATGGATCATCTTTGGTAGTGGCCGACGAACGATATGGGCCGGGATACCTTGGACAGTCCAGAGCTTTCCTGCTTTTGCGCGAATGTCGGTGAAGGGCCACAGATGCTAGAACATCCACCACATCACTTATACTACCAAAGATGTTTTGCTTGGTCGCACAAATATTCCGAAAGTGTGGTTGAGAATAACTTAAAGGGTTGATAGCACGATCCCAAAGTTTACCAGTAAACGCACATGCCATCGGGCGCACTGTCCTCTGCACACCCCATCGGGGAAGAACCTGTCTCAAGACTTGCGCTAGGTTCCTAAACTAGTGTCGTACTGACCTCCCCTGTAGTGAACAACACTACACTCCAGCTCAGCGGAAGCGGAGGCCCCAGCCTGTGCCATGCTCTGTGGCTTTAAGCAAAGTAGTACAAACGTAAGAGCCTAATTAGCCACGCTAGCAGTTAAAGTAACAACTAGAGAAAAGGCAGAGGGACACTTAAGGGCTAACTAGGAGGGACTTTATAAGGAGACTCGAAAAGGGACAATGAGGACATGTTCATACTCGAAACTCATGTCTCGAACAACGCAACCAAGGCCTCGGGGAGTGAGCTATTCAACTTCACAGAAGTACAATTGAAAGCTTTTCGAGGCCTTTGACGAGTTTTCGTGGACTGAGCTATTTAACTCCACAGAAGTACATTTGAAAGCTTTTCGAGGCCTTAAACGAGTTTGTGGGCTATTTGCAGCAGGTGTCCATCTTGAGTGCATGTCATAGGAGACATGTGTAGAGCACCTGTACAGCAATGGTATGCCTGGGTTTAGGTGATTAATGCATTGGTCTTTGTTTGGGAGTGGCTTATTACGTGTGCAGTTTTGGAGACATTGAGACATGGTGAAGATATGCTATGTCTAGCAGTACCTGGTTATAGTAATTG
This sequence comes from Eimeria falciformis, assembly GCA_002271815.1. Lineage (NCBI taxonomy): Eukaryota > Apicomplexa > Conoidasida > Eucoccidiorida > Eimeriidae > Eimeria > Eimeria falciformis. Next base: position 254,257 of record NPHX01000315.1, read on the forward strand.
AGGTAGTGCGGAGAAACTGATGGCCACACTACCGGTAAATAATAGGGTAGCGGCCTTCTAATCTTCTACTGCCTTTCAGAGACCGGAGTTGGATAAGCAAAACACTAAAATTAAAGAATTGAAACGTCAATTGAATATCCTGGAAGGGCTACATAAAAGGAAGTCCTTTTATCTCCCCCCCCAACACCTTAGATGTGGCCGTTGGTCTGTGGGGTGCGTCTCTCGCACTCCAGTAGCGTGCATATAGGAAAGGCTAGCTAAGGCTGCTCTATCCAATTGTGCATAATGTGTGTATATAGGTGCGGATGAACTAATCACTAGGTGTTGGCTGAATATCAACAACGCTCAGTTTAGCATGCTACATCAGCTCAGGCAAGAAAAGTCTTTCCCAGGAGACCCGAAGTGAATCCTCACATGAATGCATCTTGAAAGCCCGACGGCTAGTTGAAGAGTCCTCAAGCGTACTCACGGAGGCAGGTATTCGCGGCACAGATCCACATCGATGAAGGAACTTCTCAGCATTCGGCTTGACGGAGGCCGAAAAAACGCTCAAAAGTGGCTTTTGCGTTTTCACATCGCCGTTAAGGTGGGGTGAATGACTGTTCAGCTGCTTAAGAACATACTACTGTTATTCGTCCGCATGCTTCGGCTATCTCCTGACATTATAGATGCTTTGTTGGACAAGCTGTCAGACGTCACCGAGGGTAGAACGTAGGCAGCATCCAGTGGAAGGCACTCAATGCCCAAACCGACAGGCGAGTGATCACTCGCAATTAGAAATGCTGCAGCAACACAGTACACACAGCGCTGTTTACCATAATTACGATGGAAGTCCCATTACATTCACTTCAAAGAAGAAGGTGGAGTACAGACTCTCGCAGCCAAACCGTTTGTCCCAGTGGTGCACAAAAAGTGAAAGCTACAATCAGTGCGCTTGAGCTGAAGTCCTGCTTACATGGACGGCTTGGCATGGCAGCAAAGTACAGGTTAGGCTGAAAACGGACCAGCGAGGATACCTCCGCTATAGAACACTTGAATATCCTGTCAGTCCACTGAGAACCGAACGCAACCACTGAAATGGCGCAAGTAAAAGAACTAGGGATACGGAGAGAAATGCCACAGTAATGTACTGGAAGAGCACCGTCACTAAGGGCCAGCTGGTCTGCAAAAAGAAACAACTGATTCAGACAAGCCCCATATGGGCTTGACTGGCTTACCGATGGAATCCGATCTTGGTGTCGAGCGCCTTTGTACCACTGTGTGACCATGTGGGTCTGATATTCGTCCTCTACCCACTTCGGATGTGCCATGTTGGCAGGCGGACGACCGTCAGCCTTCTTGTAGGTTGGCGGAAAGGAGATGGGAGCCTCAACAAAGCCCTGAGGAATACAGCAGCAGCGATTATAAGACACATGGATATATTAAAACTTGCATGGAAATACACAAGCAGCTATGAATAAACGTATACGCACAGACCCATACACCCATATTGTTGCATACAAGTGAAACTCGTACACAGATAAGAACGTGCATACGACACACTACGACTGCATGTGTGTATTTCTATAGATACGAACATAGCTGCTCATACGTACAAATTGCATACACGCACACATGCTAAACGCAGAGAATATACACAGGCCCATCGATGTGAACAACATAGTTGCAGTTGCAGACGGAGGTACAATAACAATTGCCAATCGAGAGACGTAACAGCAGGAGACTGCCACTTTTGCTGCGTAAAATGTGTCCCCCCTTGTTGTAGTCCCACTCCTGGACAAATGCACCGTTCCCACATCCATTGGGCGTCGTGAAGCCTTACAGCCATGCGCATGTCTTCCCCGTGTGGACCAATCCATTCGTCGAAGGATAGCAAGCCAGTCGGCGACTGCTTAAGCAGACTTACTGCACGCAGGCAGCTAACGAAACGAAACGTGAATAAGGCGCACTATTCCGCCTCGCGTCCTCGTGGTACTGAAAGCGTCCCGATGGAGAGTAGCAATACGGTAGCTTACCTGCCCGTTGGTTCGTCACGCGTTGCGTCCGGAAGTTAAAATCGCCCATCCACACGACGTGGTGAAATGCCTCTCGCCAATTAGTTGCACCACCGTAAGACTCCAGCAGGCGCTGCTCTATCACAGCTCTCGCTTTGCGGCGGTCCTTCGTTCATAGCACACCATCGCATGACATGAAAATATAAGCATCACACGCACGGGAACTCACATAAATACTTTGGCATTCCCGTGCCTTTAAGGATTTTAGGTAATCACAAGCGTTGTTAAGATTAGTAACGGTTACGAATTAAATCTTCAAACGGCCACAACAATAAAATCCATTACCCTCGGGAAAACAGCCATAGACATCTATTATGAAATATGGGATTATAAAAAAGAGTCGGCTAACCTCTGGAGAACTCGACGGCATATGGCATCCAATGAAACAGAAAAACTGGTTCCAAATCTTCAGGCATACGCTGACGCCTCCTTTACTCCCAGAGAGAATGCCTGACAGGAGCCAGCCAATAACCAGCGCCCTAGAGCCCTAAATCCTAACGTAGTGGCCGGGTGTGTGCCAAAGACTGCTCGCTGGTGACAAATGTAAGAATGCATCATGATGCTCACGAAACCGCCGTGTATGCGGCGTACTGTCGGCACCGTCGACGTGATGGTGGAAGTGAAGTGTCACCACATGCTGCATGTAGCTGGACTCACTCACAGACGTCGCCTTGGAGCCAACAAGGCTTACTGGCATCCCCTCTCCCTCTAGATCTTCCCTTGCCCACACCGCCAAGCCTGTGAGGACATAAAAACCTCAATTTTCATTTTCAGCGGGACTTACAAATTCCGAAAACGCACAATGGGATTGTTGGCAGACAGTCAATTACCTAACAATATGTGGATCATCAAGCAGTTTCTAATTGCAAAGCGTGAAAGGCCTACTGGTGCTCTTAAATTGCATCCAAGCACCATCTCCCAGCCCTGAAAGTTTGTCTTCCGGAAATTTGATTCTCTTGAATGGGATGCCATTTGCAGTTGTGAGATAAGCTGTAACCGTGTCATAGAAGCTATGTCCTGTTCAATACGAAGCACAGCTTTAAAGGCAACATACACTTCAGTGCGTCAAGATACCAGCAGGACAACCGCACAAACGAGGAGGGTAGCGATCCCAGCCTTGGCCTACATGACTTGGGCGTGCGATCATATGCAAATTGACACAAGTATGCTTGACTGACTAACCGACGGTTTCTTGAAGCGAGACAACGTAGATATCATAACCCGGTAAGATCCATTCTCCCAGGGGCTGATCATCGCCCTCTACCGCTTTCAGCAGCTTCGTACTGGAGCGTATGAGGTCACCTCGTTTGATGGTTCCTCTGCGAATTGAACGGTGGGTCTTCACATGAGATGCGTCTGTCTGAGAGTCCGAATGGGATCCTCCCTCTTCAGAGTCATAAAGGTTTTCAAACTCGCCATCCAGCTTAGCAATAATCTCAGCAGGTACCTCCTCAGGCAAGCACTCAGCGGCCTGCCGGGATGGAGATAATGAGTGCGCCGAGCTCGCTGAAGCGCCTGAACCGTCCACGGTCCCCAATAAGCGCTTTGCAGTAGTTTTGTTTGTGAGTACGTTGAGTGGAAAAACTTGGTATTGGCAATTCCTGCGGAAACAAACGAACGAACAAACAAGTCAGGAAATTTATTGAACCACCAGTACCACTTTGTGTTCGCAGGAAAGAACTAAAGACAGCCAAAATTCAACCAGCTTCATGCAAAAGCCACGTCAATTGCGTCATGTTTTTATCCCTGCTTAGAAGCAAGCACGCGCACGTCAATACATGTATATACGTTGTGCACGCCGTACCAGGTGCCACAAAAAATCTTCAACGGTGGAGCCCCTTCCATTGACATATCAGCAGTTCGGCTGATAGATGGAATACGCTTTCTAGAGGTAGCCGCATTTATTCGTCCAAGTGCCTTCAGATATACCGCAGCAGGGAGAAATGGTCCGCTACCTGATACGCCAGCCTGAGCATTGGGCAATGCAGGCCTGCTGGCAGAACTCTGGCAATATTCGCCCGCAGAGTGCCCCACATCATCATCGTGAGGCGTCATGGTCGCGTGTGTATTCTGAACAAGGCGCTTCACGGACTCCACATTTCTACGAGGGGAGCCGGTCGGGGAAGGCGACGCAGCAACACCAGAAAAACTTTGTTGCGGCGGCGCGGGTTCAATATATGCGTCTGACTCGAACAATTTACTTCGCAGTGCAGGAGGGGCATTCACGTTCTCCAACCTCTCCTGGGACCCCTGAGGTGCCTGCAGGGTAGAAGGCAAAAACAATGTGTTGCACTGCGCCAAAGGAGCTCCAGGTGATGCTTGTGGAGCTTGGAAATGAGCGCCCGGGCGGGATTTCCTTGTTCGCGGACTGCTGTTGGTGCTTTGTTGAAAGGAAAGACTCGAGCTGTCCTGCTCACCGCTGTTGGTGCTATGTCGAATGGTAATACTGTAACTGTCCTGCAAGCTGTCTGACGCCTGTGGCTGGGTATTACCGGCTGTGCTTGGGCCAATGCTCTCTTTGCCTGGAGACCGAGAAGCTGCAAATGCCTTGAAGAGCTCACTGCGCTTTTCCGACGACTCCATCCCACTTGCTAGTCAGAGCAGTTCCTTCCGCTTGAAGAATGGATCACGTACAATAGACTTTGCACCTCACTTACGCTTTGGTGTACACAGTGGCCGAACAGAGGGTATCAGCAGACGCTAACGGGGCATGCGGTGAGGATGTCACTGAAGCGACGACGCAATATGCAGCCTCAGCCAGCCTTAAACCTAGCCTTGTAAGCTGCATAGACGTGCATGATTCATGGCAAACTTCGCGTGTCAATCCGTATGGAAGTGCCCCGCTAAGACGCAGCTGAAACTTTTACCAGAACGGCGGAACTCAACACACAGTAACAAGCCTACGCGCCAACATGGAGGTATGCACGTGCTCGAGGCAGCAGGGTCCAGACAAAAATTACATATAACGCAGCTCATGGGGGAGTTTGGACACTGGTAATATCCCAGCTTGTGCAGCCAGTTAGCACAATCGACCCTTGGATGGTCGCTTAGCACCAATGCGGCTTGGTGGGAAGCTGACACTCCGAGTACGTTATCAGCACCGTATATCACACCAAATGTATAAGATAAGTAATTCTAAGACATCTAAGCTGGCTAGGCAGCTCCGCCACTTTCCATCCAGAATGATGAATGCAAGTTTCAACGAAAGCTTGTCCACATGCCTTGCCAAGATGAAATCTTCTTCACGTTTCAACCCAGGAAAGATACAACAAATCCCCTTCAAGAGCAAGGAAAGATAAAAAAATTGTGCGTGCGTCAGGAAGCATGCAAACCGTCTGGCTCGATCAGTGGTTAAATTATCTGCTCCTACCCTGATGTCCCAGCAGTCTAGTGTACCAACAAAATCAAGAGGACGGCCTTCATAGAGCAGTGACCAAAAGCGAAAATGATAACCTGCAATACATTCAAGCTTGAATGTAAAGTAGCAGTCAGTTAGCCCGTGACCTCCATACCAACAGCAACAAGAGTGCAAGCCTGGATATATAAGGAGGGCCCGTCAACCTTTTGAAGGCTACTACGACTCAGTACACTCAATATTCCATCTTAATGCAAAAAAGAACAAAAACACAAAAAAACTGCAATGTTGAAACCACCTGCCGTCAATTCCCCACAGTTTTACTGGACTGTATCTCAGTACAGCAGCAATCGTGCGACTATTCTAGCAAGAGCTCTCTTGTGAATGATTTTTCATTCTTCTATGCGCCGTTTAATAGCGACATGCTATTGAGGAAGGGAATTATGTTCGAGCGCGTACAGAGGATAGGAAAGGAGTAGTGTGCACTCTGCATGGTACTAAGAATCGATACTGGCACGATACAGTACAGCATTTTAAACTGAGTGTGAGTAATACACAGCTAAAACCGGAGAGATTAGCCAATAATGAGCACACGATCTACTTACGCTATGCACAGTTGAATAGAAAAGGACCAGCTAGCCATAGCTAGCCGCAAGCTGCGAAACTGACGGAGCTGGGTTCGAGCACACTCCTCACACTGAGGACCATACACCTGAGGCTACGCCTAAGGTTGGGAACTAGGGAGAGAGCTATGAACTGGCAGCTACTCCGTTTACCACCACCCTAGTTAAAGCGGTATTTTCAAGTCTATTGTGTCCTCCGTCCATGCAGAAGCGCACTCGGGTAAGGCTGGAGTTCGCACTTCGTGCAGCAAAGCACATAAAACGACTTACCATAGTAGTATGATTTCCAGACACTAATACAACTTTTGACAGCAGATGTCATGGGCGGATTATCGCATAATGCGCAGGAAAAGGAAGTATAGAGCGGCGTACTTTCAATGTTGGTGCTGAGCAATTTTCTGCATGACTGCTCAGTGAAGCATCTGCGCCATCACGTCGTGGCGGAAGGAGTGATCAAATTTCAAAATTATCTCACAGACACATGGATGTGCTCATCTACTCGGATGAGGTCTTTGCGCTCTAGAACTCCCACATGCTGCGCTCCGGCTTTCTTTTGAGAAATTTCCACCCACACCATGAAAAATTGGGTCCATCGCTACACACACTTTGTAGCAGGTAGTCAACTCCTCATTCCTCTCGACTGTGAATGTTTATCAAGACGAGTGACGTCTGGTCTATTGTTTTTCCATTAAAAGCTTTGCTTTCCAAATAGCCATGGTGCAACAGGAAATCTATCAACGGTTATCTGGTCGGAAAACTCCAATGACAGAAAACGCAAACTGGAAGCAGCAAATGTTTCAAAGATGTTTCGGATTTTACGTTACTGCACTCGGGAGTCTGCAGGTTGGGACTGCTGGGGTCCCGTTGTACAGCTTTCCTTCAAAGCGGTCATGGCGCGATCGTTAGGAAAGACTTAGTACCAACGAAAAACTGAATACTGTTGTTCAACTGAGAATTCCTTGCTGCCTCAGGAGGCGCCTGAACTGTTGAACTTCTTGGCGGGCTACAGGAACGTCACTGTCGTCACCCTCCCCGGCAGACAACATGTTCTTGGGAGGTGCGAAGGAGATCCCCATTGAGGTATCCTCTGTGTTGAAATCGGCAACGACAGAGCTTGCTGTTGTAGATGTGATGGGGCTCCTGCTAATGTTTTGACGTTTGAGCTCTGGGCGCGGCATCGCCGTACCTCCAGAGGCCGCTGATAAGATGGGTACCGAATCCAGCGTACTCACGGGGCTAACGTAGGCAGGAGAGGATGACACAGAATGCGCAGAGGGATGCTGCTGTAGCATCAAAAAAAGCCGGTGGCGCTGCTCAGCACTCTGTTGCTCCTCTTGTGCAGGAGTCTGCCGCAACCCCTGTGGCTCGAAAAGTTGATCATCCGTTTTCCTAAGATGAGTGTTCCTTGAAAAGGCATTTTTTGTTTGAGATCCTTCAGCGCCTTGCCCTGCCATTCCGTGAGATGTGTCCACACCTGGGGAGGCGCCTAATGGGGCTGGCAGCTCCAGGGATTTTAAGTTACTGCACGGGGGAGTCTCCAGGTTCGAGCTGCTGAGAGCCCGTTGAAGCTTCTCAAGATGTTGGAAAACCTTTCCTTCAAAGCTAAGCTGTCGTATCAGTATCTGCTGCATTTGCTGTTGAACTGGTTGTTTTAAGTGTTTCCCTACAGCGGCTGCAGGTCCAGTGTCTGCAAGTGCGGACCCATTTGGGTCAGCACTGGCTTCGCCCAGTGGATTTATCAGGCCAACAACGGCATTTTCGACTAGAGGCGTTGCATCCTTCTCCACGTGCTCGGAGCCAAACGCCTGCTCTACATCTGTGATAGGTACCTTTTCCTCTTCACCGTCTTCAGTGTCTATGGCATCAGCAAGTAACTTAAGCCAGTCTTCCTTGTTGCTGACGCTTTGGGACGAGCCCTCCTCTTCTCCAACAGCGATTCCGTCTGCCTGCCCTTGACTCTGCTGCTGTCGCTCCACGGCATCCAAAGCTGCTTTTTTTACGGCAGCAGCGCTAGTAGTTACCTGCTGCAGCACCGCTGCTGCTGCTGCACTAGCCGCCTGCGCTGCTTCAAACGGAAGAGGAGCCTGATACATGGAAAGTTGAGATTGGTTTGGCACTTGTCCAGGATGCACCAGCATGGCTTGCTGCTGCCGCACGTGGAGCAGCAGCTCATGTTGATATCTCTCTAGTTCAGTGATGCGCTGCTGGAGTTGCAACACGAGATGCTGGTAGTACGCTTTGTCTTGGCTGAAGGTTTTCGCCTGAGTGGACAGGGCTGCTTTTAGTCTAACAATGAGCTGCTGCTGCTGTGCTGCCTGACGGATAAGCTGTTGGTGCTGCTCGGTGTCCTTTAGTACGCTTTTCCCGTACGGCATAGGAGGGCCCGCCTGTATCCCTGCATCTGATTTCTGCAGAGGTACAATGGCCGCAGCACATCATACTGCAGAACGCCTTCTTCAGTCATTGAAGACTCGTATAGCCACCTATGCAACACTGTTTCGGAGATCATTACATCGTGGTTTCAAGAAACACTGTCTGCAATTTATCTTAGAAGAGCTACAGTACTAAAACGTTTCTAGTAGTGGTAGAGAGCTCGTTTTTACCTCAACTTTGTCTGTGGCTGTTGAGGCGTGCCGAAGAGTCTTGCGTGATGTTCTCTCTGTCTGTGTTGTAATGGTGGATTTTTTTTGAAGTTCTTGTGCTTCTTCGCCTGCTGCTTCTCTTGCCAGTACTTCAAGGATAGCTGCGGATTGCGTTGGCACAGCCAACTCCTGTTGCTGCAGAGAAACTTGCCGCTCCCGTTGCTGTTTCAACCCTTCGAGCTCATGCTCCATAGAAGCCATCTGTTCTTTGTGCTCTTGGAGACACTGTTTCAGCAACTGCATGACCTCCAAAGTCTCACGCAATTGGTCTTCTGCCTCTGCACGAGCTCGCTTTTCTGCGGCAAGTGCGCCAACTTGAGCCTGCATTGCTCCAAACGAACGCCCTCAGCATGAGGCGGGTTTATGCGCACTGGCTGACCTGCCGCAACAACTATTGTGTCTAGACATTCTGCACAAGTACTCTTCTATGCAGACGTACCTCCGCGTTGGCGTTCCTCTGATGCATAAGTTTTGCTTGATTTTGTTGCAGCTGCTCCGACAGTATCTTATGCTCTGACTGCATGTTCTCAAGAATTCCGTTGAGTTCTTTGTTCTCCTGCTGCAGCCGTGTCTCGCTCTCCTGCAGCTGCCGGAGGCGCTGTTGATCCTGTTGCTGCGCTGCTTGGCTGTCAACAACGCGTTGTCGCAGTTGTTGCAGCTGCCACTGCATTTGCACCAGCTCTCTGTTTTGGTGTAAGACATGCTCGAGTGCTGCCGCCTGCTCCTCGCGAGGAGAAACTGTCGCGTCACGCTTGTCTTCAGCTCTTTTCGCGTGTACCGCATGGAGGACCAGAAGTTGGAAGGCCGCTTTCTGGGCCCCCAAACCAATTTGCTTTTTCTGCTGCAGTAGGGATATATTTTCTTCCGCGAGTTTGTGCAGCTCTGTGTGTAGCGTCTGCAGACACGTCAGATAGCAACATTCTTGGAGGGGCTAAGCGTCTGCTGTAACATGAGGGTTAATAGAATTCGAATAACTGGAACGCGTTTTGCTCACATCAAGGTGTTTTTCAGTTTCGTGGTGCAGCGCATGCTGCTGGTCCCGGAATTGTCGTAGCTTTCGCAACTCCTTTGACTGTTTCTTCAACTGTTCCTTAAGCCTGCATCAAAGAGAGTAAAGCATAGCAGCAACACCTTCTTGCGGGCTGCTATCTAGGGACTGTAAGCAACACATTAGACAACATAAGCTACCGCCAAAGAAGAGGCTCACTCCTCGTTCTTGACAGCTTCGTCTGAAAAGCGAACTCGTGGAGTTTGTCGCGGAGTTGGTTCAGCTGTAAAACCACGCCGTTTCTGCTCTTGTTCCAGCTGGTTTAGCTCCAACTGCTGCAGACATTGCTGTTGCTGTTGCAGCTGGTGTTGCTCCCACTGCTGCCGCCTTTGCTGCTCTGCATGCCGATGTAGCTGTTGCTGTAGAGCCTCCTGCAGCGTTTGTTGACCTCGTCGAGCATCCAGGTGGGCTGGAGTAAAGTCACCCTGGGGCTTCACCAACTGCAGATGGGGCTGTAGGTGGTGAGGCTGCGCTTCATGGTATTCCTTTTTGATGAAGGTTGGTGCTGCTGTTCGATCGAGTTGAACACGGATATTCGCGCGTCTGACAGGCGGAGGTGTTGGAAGGCGCTGTCTGGGAGCAAGTTGTGCCTCAATCTCGTGCTGATGGTACCTCTCCAGCAAGCCGCTGCCTGTCGTGTAAGTTGACCCTGCTGGAGCCGACATGCATTTTCCAGATGCCGCTGCTGCTTTTTCTGCTGCTCTTTCTTCGCGGATCCGCTGCAGATGTTGAAAGTGATCGAGTTCTCGAGGGCTCAGGCAAGGTAGTGAAAAGCCCGAAGAATTCTCCTTGGAGGCCTTTTTTTCTTCTGCTGCTAAGACTCTTTCTGCCTCCAGGGCGGCTGCCTCTGTTGTTGGTGCGGCAGCTACTCCTGCCTTTTCTCCAATAGTTGCTTCCTCTGTGGCACTTGTGCCTTTTGAAGGCGCCACTGGCGCTTCTTCAACGGGTGCACATGCCATGAGATTGGCAGGAGCTTCTGTCGTTGGTGGAATAGAACCAACGACATTAGATGCTGATTCAGTATCTGGCGTACCTTTTGCGATCTTTATGAGCGGTACAGCATCTTGTGTTGTTTTTTCTTTAGCAGGTGGTTCTATTGCTGCCGCTTTTTCAGGAAAATCCGTTTTTTCTTCCTTTTGCGGGACTCCAGTGCTTCGCTGTGCGGCTTCCACGGCTCCGGCCGTCGACCCTTCACGGCTTACAGGTGACTGGGGTATGTCTTCTTCCTCTTGCTGCCCTGTTACGCTTGGCCCTAAAGCCTCTTGCTGTTGGTCCTTCTTTTTCTTTCTGAGTGCACTGGCTGAACAGGATTCTTTATGCGGTGCCCACCACTGGAAATCTGATGGGACGCTGCTGGATACGGAGGCTACACTGCAGTTGCAGCTCGGCTCTGCTGAACGGGGCTCTTCGGATTGTACGCCAGTCGCATGCATCAGAAGCTGTTGTTGCAGCCTGGCGTTGCCACCAAGGAAGCTGTAGAGCGCATCCGCTTCCATGCTCTGCTTCAGATTCTGAGACGCAAAAGCTGCTGCTGCGGCCAGCATTCCACTGCAAAACAGCGGGGGAATGCTAGCACCCCTGTCACCTAAAGGGCTAGCCTGAGCCGTCTGCTTTTGAAAAGAACGCTGGGGCTTGGGGTGCAGCATCCCCAGAGACAGAGCCCGCAAGGCTTCTACTGTCAGCTGATCGATGGCAGCGCTGTCCTTAGTGGCTGCTGGTTGCTGCTCCACCTTTCTTTCCTCCTGCACAAGGAAAGACTCCTCCTCATACTGTGGCTCTTCATCGGCTTTTGCTTCTTCGTCGACATCGGCATCTACAACTTCTGGATTCCCTGTGTGTTTTCCATTTTTAGCCTCGTCTTCCACGTCGTACCAATCCCCGGTTGCTTCTATCTCGGGAAATTCTTCTTCCACCTCGTCTCCTTCCGCGGTCGTTAGTGCCACCGAAATATCTTTCTTATTCTGTGCGTCTGTGTCTGCCATATATTTCTCATCCTGTGCGTCTCCTTCGGCCATATCTTCTGCATTTTCGGTCATATATTCCTCATCCTGTGCTTCTGTTCCGGCCATATATTCCTCATCCTGTGCTTCTGGTCCGGCCATATATTCCTCATCCTGTGCGTCTCCTTCGGCCATATATTCCTCATCCTGTGCTTCTGTTCCGGCCATATATTCCTCATCCTGTGCTTCTGTTCCGGCCATATATTCCTCATCCTGTGCGTCTGTTCCGGCCATATATTCCTCAACCTGTGCGTCTGTTCCGACCATATCTTGCTCACCCTGTGCGTCTGTTTCAGCTTTATCTTGCTCATCCTGTGCGTTTGTTCTGGTCATATCTTCGTCATCCTGTGCGTCCTTTCCGGCCATATCTTCGTCATTGTATACGCCTTTTTCGACAATATCTTTGTCATCCTGTATGATTTTTTCGACCATATCTTCCTCAAAGACAGATTCAGCCTCCTCGGTGCAAAGCTCTGCTACCGCGGGATAGTACTCGCTGGCTTCCGTTTCATGCTCAACTTGGTCCTGCTCTACCACAATCTTTTTCACATAGACATCCTCGGTGTCTACTGCTGCATCATTTTGAACCAGTTTTTTGATCTTAGTAGGTCCTTCAGATTCAGCAAAATCTTCACTCGCTGATGGCTGGAAGGACTCTGCGTCGAGTTTATCCATGGTCTCCCCTCCGGCGATCGCACATCCCTCTACCGTATCCTCCTGTTCACCTTCCTTTCTGTCTTCTGCTTCAACTTTTGTAAAATCTTCTCTTTCCTCTGCCTCGTCTGCCTCGACCTCTTCTTCTGGGGTGTCTTCACGCCACTCTACGCCCTCCTCCAGCACTTGCAGTTTTGGTTTGGGGGCCTTCTTGCCCATCACGCCGAAGAAAGCCTCTTTTTGAAACTCAAGCAAATCGTGGGTTAGAGCTTCTCTCAACCCTTCGTCTAGCTGACGGTGCAGGTCACTTCGCCACTGAACTTGTCTCTCGGCTTCTTCCCGTCTCGACACTGAGGTTTGCTTGAAGCGAGCCGCCATCTCCAGAAGCCTTTGCCTTCTCGGGATTGAGAAATCAAGTTCCTGATCTCCCATTGCTTCGTCTCGCCCCATGGTTTGACTTTCATCTGGCAAAGCCGTTTGTTCGGGGTATACTTGTTGCTCCTCTCTCGAGTACAAACTGCGTCCTGGAGAGTCCACTGCAGTAGCGACAGTAGACGCTGAAGGAGGGAAAGAATTCATTCCGTCTTTCCACGGCTGCAAGTAGCCTATTCCCTCCCGGTCATATTTTGGGGAAGCCCTGCGATTTCCAAACACTGGAGAACGTCGCGGCTGCGAGTCGACAGAACCTTGTGATACCGGGCTTTCAGGTCGGCCGAACCGCGGAGATGCAACGGGACTAATATGGTCGTAGCGGCTGGTGCGCTGATATATCTCCGATTCTTCTTCATGTTCCACAACTTGTTCGTCTTCCACCTCCCAGGAGGGCTCCCGCGCGTTCCATCCGACCTTATACTGACCCCTCCTTCCATGTGAAGGCTTAGAAAGTTCTAACTGACCTTCACGGTAGCGCCGTCTGCGGCCTCTTTTCTCTTGCCCATCCCCGCCGTCTTCTGGCCTATTCTGTGCATGGGAGTTGTCCTGAACAGCCTCCAAAGATGTTGGGCCTGTTTCTTCTTCTGCGCTGTCAATGGTTAGCGTTTTTTGTAGCTCCCCAAGACATGTCCAATGAGGTTTTTCTGTCTTCTTTCCCCCTCTTCGCCGCACCTTACGCTGCCATGCCTGCTGGACTTGCCAATCAGAAGGCTGCTCCAGCAAATCCTGCTGTTGCGTTTGCCATCGTTTCTCGTGCCGCTCGAACTGCTTGTGGTGCTGCTCAAGCTTCAGTTCCCAGTGTTCCTGCGTCATCTGATAATTTTTTCCCATGTCAGAGTTGTGATGCTTCTTCATTTGAACGGGATCTGCTCGCAGAAATGTATCCTGCAAGTTATTTTTTATACCAGACAAGATCCCAGTCATGGAGTGGTCTGGAAGGCCTCTGGATTCCTCGGATAACTGCGGCCATTTATCGCCTCTTCGGCCTTTGTGACGTCCTTCTGAGACACTAAACTGCCACGAGTGGTCCATTGCTCACTGCTAAACGTTTATTTTTGCACCACTACCTGAGATGAAAAAAGAATGTCGAATGACTTGCTTGCTGCAGCAGGATTCTTTGCACAGCATGCAGCCGCTTAGTCCCAAATAGCTAGAAAATGAGAATCTAAGGCATGGTTTGCTTTGGCGAGAAGGCAGATTTGTCCTTGTTGAGATTGGGCCTCAGTTATCCTTCAGGCCTCTGGAGGGGTAGTCACTGCGTCTACACGAAAGGCCTACGGAAGAAATACAAATGGAAAAGCAATGCAATATTGCATTTAATACTTGAACAGTTGCATAATCAAGAATGGCTGGCTGGTGTCGTCTGCCAAGAACTCCCAATAGATACCTGGGAGGACAGCTCCGCCAGAAACTACTCTCATAGGTATGCCAGGCTGTCGTTAATTCTAAGGTTCCGCTTATTGAAAAAGAAGAATTTAAAGATTACTTTGCATAATACATATTTTTATATGAGGGTGATGAGTTTATTTTGATACAAATTGGTGCTTATTAACGTGATGGAGCCATCGGGGGCACTGAGTACTTAGGAAACACTAGCGGGTTCTAATTGGCGCCATGCAAAACCTCAAAGAAACAAACCATAATCTTCTCATTACACTTAGACCATTTTAAACGTGTTTTTATTTGTTCAAGAGATTGCTGCCGTTCATGGGTAGTTGACTAACGAACTGTTTATTTTTGAAAAGGAGGTCTGAGTGGCCCTATGTCTTACGCAAATCCACAGAAATCTATGTCCCCAAGATTGCTGTGATTATGTTTTTTATTAATAGCACGTAAGCAATGGGGGATTATTTGCATAACTGTAAGCACGAGAGTACCACAAGTAGTTTTGTATAGTTATCGGCGATTCCTCATCAAACAGACAGAGTCGGCTGCAAGAGGACCAGCGGTCGGTCAGTGCTCCGCAGTCCAAAGCGCTATTTTCTGCTATATCAGCCAACGAACAAAAGGCTAAAGCTTAACTAAAGATGGAAAAGCAAATGGGAACTTTAAGCATAACGACTCGCGCTGTACAAAAAAGCAGAAGCCAAGGAAGTGGAAACAGCAAAAAAACAGTCCAGAGTTCGGATATATCTAAATATCAAAGCTACTCCACATTTCTGACTGCTTACACTAAAATCTTTGAGGATTAAAGCTAATAAGGCTGAATGCGTGAAGCATAGCAACGGCCAAAAGCCCTTCAGTGGCTGAAGAGATAAGGCACCGCCTGATTTAGTGAGTAGCGTGTTTTGTAGGTAATGCGTCTCAGATGCAACAGAACAAAAGGGGCAAGCTTTAAAAGTACCGGCGCTCATAAATGCTCAGATCCTAGACATGGATGTACAAGCGACTACTTGTTGTGTAGTGCCTGATGTTGACTAGCTGGATAAGCAATGGTTTCTACGTTGCCTCAGTAACTTCTCCGGTATCTCGTTCTCGTAACTAGCATGTGGAATACCTCAGCGTATTCATGAAACTGGTTTTCACGCCGTTAGGTTGTGTAGCAATACCCTATGTCTGCCGATAGCACGACACTCCAAAATTTAAACGTTCGCTGATTGTCGGAGGAAATGAAGAAGGCTTCTC
Organism: Eimeria falciformis; assembly: GCA_002271815.1. NCBI lineage: Eukaryota > Apicomplexa > Conoidasida > Eucoccidiorida > Eimeriidae > Eimeria > Eimeria falciformis. The sequence continues at coordinate 269,690 of NPHX01000315.1, forward strand.
TCACCTAAGCTTTGTTTATGTCCTAAACCTACCAAATAAGCATGTGCACACGGGAGGATAATAGTCCCAAGTTGGCATCCATACGCTCTGACTCTTCCATCGAAATCCCATTAATCTACTTCAAGGAAATATAAGTGGAGACTCTTGGAGGGAAATAAGACGCGCTTTAGTATCTTTGCACGCCAGTAAACCAACATTCAGTGTACTGCATGCCCAACTTTCTATCTCCAGTGTAAGTGGAGAACAATTCTGGACACTATCCATTCTTAAAAAACAAGCAAGCCTACTAATTCGCAGCGACCTGAGAGAGCAAACTAGAAAGTAGGAAAGATGTGCTCGCTAAACTCTCGCCAACGCACTAGAATTGAGTCAAGAGAGAATAGCTAATTCCACCGGGAGGCAGCTCAACAGGCTGCCACAATACAGCTTGTGTATTGAATCATTTGAAGCATCTTTTAATCTGGCTAACTACCAGAGCAAAATCAAACGCCTGCCAGGTAATACAAATATTAGACGCAATAAACTTGCATCTAAGTCAACGTGATAAACCTCCAGTATGGGCTCTTAACGATCAGCAGGGGCCTCCTCACCTTACCATCTGGGGAAAGGAAAAGAAGTCTGCCCTGAAAAACAGTTCACCGTCCCATCCCTAATACGCGGCATTAACAGTGCACAGCTTAATGGACGAACTTTATGGAAAAGTTTGCAAGATATCTTGGCAGAATTAGTTAGCAGCTAGTATCTATCCTAGGGGTATTCTGCTGCACATCTTTTCTTCTCTATTTAGCCCGATAGGCCCAAGTCACATTTCTACGCTCTCTTGTATTTCTTGGGCAGATCGACGAACGCAAACAAAGCAAGAGCAAGTATTGTATCCAATTACCACTCTGGCTGCAGTCCACAAATGTGGAGATCCCACGGGCATATACCAAACCTAGAGGGAGCTTCCAGTCTCCCTTTCTAGCCATTCTTGACGCTCACACTCTAGCTAAGGTGCTTTCAACCATTAGGCTCTTTGCACGAGCAAAGTTTCTCCATGGCTTACTGAACGTCCCTCAGGTTCTAAAATACCGTGAAGCCTGACATCATGGCTTACTGAACGTCCCTCAAGTTCTAAAATACCGTGAAGCCTGACATGTCTATCATCGGAACTAATGACCCGCTAGGATACGACAGACAAGCCGCCTGTATTTCAGTCAGGCGCGGATATGAAGGGGTGTCAGAAGTGGGTGAGTGTCAAATAAATTAAAATGCAAGGCGTCAAAAAAGAGTTGTAATGCGAAACGACGTTTGTCCCCAGGCCCTGACGATTGTGCATAGACGGCAATGAACCAACGGCCTCCGAGCAGAGTAGGACGTACACGAGTATACAGCACATATATATATATATATATATATATATACATATATATATATATA
>NPHX01000315.1:271265-306615 GCA_002271815.1 Eimeria falciformis
AAAGCAGCCCTGACAGCAGCAGCAAGAAACAGCAAGACACAGACTGTTGCTACTGCATAGGGTAGGCTCGTACTAAGATTCGTTTCCGTTCCTCTGTCTCTGCGGGCATCTCCAGTTCAAGAGTGGCGACGATGCTCCTCCGGCTGTTGGGGTTGGGATCGGGGTTTATGCTGAAAAAGCCCCTTAGATTAGCTGGTAAACAAACAACAAATTCAATGTAGCAAGAAGTGAGCAACACACGTAATACACTGAGGCAAGCACATGCAGAAAAAAACCCAGGCAGCAGCAGTAGCAGCAGTAGCAACCAAATCGCAGCAGTAACAGCAGCAAGGCACTGTTGAGGCATAAACTGGATGAATAGCAGGGACCCTAAACCCTAAACGGTAAACCCGAAACCTTGAAGACTGACGGCATTCTGGTGTAGCGCTGAGATTCCAAGTGTTGCCTGCCTCATCCTGGACGCTCAGCAAACACACGCTGCAGGTGGAATGAAAATCGAAAGCTCAAATAACACAAAAGCCACAGCAAGGCTAACATCATTAACCCCAAACCCAGAGGCTACAAGTGAAACTCACAAGCAAATGTAAGACTGTCTGCTTCCAGTGGGTGGGTTTCGTAAGCGGGCTCGTGCTCATCACCACTGCCCCTTCTGCGGGCCTCCCTGCTGCAACTGCGCCTGCTGCAGGTGTTTCTGATGCAGCAGCAGCAAAGGAAAACAGTGACGGGCCTCCCGTAGCCTGGAGAGGCTCAAAGAAGCAGTCGAAATAAAACACCAAACTGCTGCATGCATGAGGAGGAGGAGGCAGAGCCACCTGCAACAGCAGCAGCACCAGCACCAGCACACCCAAGCCATGCATCCTAGTAAGCAAGGGCATGCACACACATCCAAGGGTGGATTTGTTTAAGGGAGCCGGCAGAAGTGCTGAGAATAGACAGAGGGTGATGGATGCTGATATGCGGTATAGACGGAGACAGACAGACAGAAAGAAAATGAGAGATACAGACAGAGACAGATAGAGATAGAGAATGACAGAGAGAGACAGCGAGAGAGAGACATGGAAAGAGAAAAATAGACGGGAGCATGCAAAAGTAGTGCAAAAAGGTAGGAAGTGCTACGTACGTCGATAGGACATCTGAGCTCCCTCAGCTCTCTCTTCGTAACCGTTTTTAAATCGATCACGCAAAGAGGCTGTTCCTGCTGCAGCTGCGGATTCAGCTGCTGCGGCTGCACCAGCAGTACCTCAAGTTGTCCAAAGAGATGAGCGTCTGGGGCGTGTAAGGCGGAGAAATCCAACCCGTACAAAGGAGAGGCGAAGGGGCCTCTCCGCTCCTGCTGCTCCTGCCGGAAGTCAGCCGTGCACACCTGCAGCAAAAGGGAGAAAACGTGCACACTAAAGCTGCTTCTGTTTTGCTGCTGCTGCTGCAGTCTTTGTGGTCCTGCTGCTAGTGATGCCTGCTACTGCTGCAACTTAAAACCGCGTCTACGCTGCTCTCTAAGCAGCACCAGGAGGCGGGATGAGGTTGCCTATTGGTTCTGTTGCATTGCAGCAGCAACCACAGCAAGAGCTGCTGCCATTGCTGCTACTACTGCAGCTGCTTGGAGTGTACGTACGCCAAGAAGTGCCTTATTAGGAACGAGGAGGCCGTCTGGCTTCAAATACCTCCAAACAAAAAACACAAACACGTTGGTGCTGCCGCTGCTGCGGCTGTTACCCTCCCTCCCCCTGCTGCTGCTGCTGCCACGTCAGCTGTCGAGAGTAGGTTAGAGTCTAGGGTTTACTTGTCTCTAGCACGGAGTACAGAGAAGAGCATGCATTCATACAGCAAGCAGTAGCCCATCCACTCCGATACCAAACAATCGCACTGGAAAACACGCGCTCCAGGAGGCGCTTCCGATCCCGCTGGCACCTGCAGGAACCAGTCAATATCGACACCTGTTGCTGCTGCTGCTGCTGCTACTGCTATTGCTGCTGCTGCTGCTGCTACGGCTGCTGCTGCTGCTGCAGGGGAAGAGGGTCCGAAGGGACCTACTGCTATGACCTCGGTCTCCTCCGCATCATGCCAGTACAAATCTACAGACTCAACCTGCACAATAGCCAACAAACCCCAAACCCTAAGCCCTCAACCCTAAACCCTCAACCCTAAACCCTAAACCCTTACCTTTGCGTGCAGAACATGAATAGTTTGTGAGAATCCGTTAGCAGCGACAACTCGTCGGGCGACCGAAATAATAGGCCCAGACGCATCTAGGGCAATCACCTGCACAAACCCTAAACCCTAAACCCTAAACCCTAAATGGTTTGCACCTTCCATGAAACGCGATGATGCTGTAGGCTAGGCTTCGCGTAGTCTAGAAATTCTATAGTTTAGAGTTTAGGGTCTACAACTGAAGACTGACCTTGCGGGCCCCCGCCTGAGCCGCAAAGAGACTCAACACACCGCTGCCGCACCCGACGTCCAGCACTACCTTCCCACGAAGAGTGTCTGTACACACAGACCCTAAACCCTAAACTCTTAATACTGAGGCGGCGAGACCTTGGGGGAGACCAATCACAAGTTGCAGCAACAGCAGCAGCAGAAATACTTCCACCAACCACAACAGCAGCAGCAATACAGGCAGCAGCAGCGTCAATGCAAGCAGCAGCTGCAGCAATACAAGCAGCAGCAGCAGTGGCAGGACCTGACTGTTGCAGGAGGAAGTTCCTGTAAGCTTCAGTCCTAACGGAATCGCTGATCATCTCGCGGTGTATTGCCAGCTCGCCATAGCCTGCGAAGTACCCTCTTTCTTCGGCAGTTTCATTTACGTTAACATTTTCCTTTTCTGCTGCTTTTGCCTCTTCTCTCATGCTGCTTCCTGTTGCTGCTGTTGCTGTGGTGGTGGTGGATGTGGAGTTGCTGCTGTTGCTGGTGCCGGCAGCACTTGCTCCCCTGCGGTGCTGCAGAAGCTGTTCATACACCACACTGTTTTGAGGTATAACAGGCGGTACAAATCCCTCACCCTTTCCTGCCGTCTCAGCTGCTGCTGTAGCACCGCTTGCTGCTGCCTCTACACCAGCAGCAGCAGCCTTAGCAGCCACAGCAGCTGCTGCTGCTTCTTCATCGCTGCTGCAGTCGTCTCCATCCCAAAGGAGAGGGTCTTCAGGGTCAGCAGCAAGAAGAAGCTCCTCGGGACAGCAGAATACACCGGAGTCGGGTGTGAGCGCCCTTAGTGCCTCTAGGGCTGCCGTATATTCTTCCTGCTGCTGTTGCTGCTGCTGCTGCTGCTGCCGCTTCTGGCGCAAAAAGGAGACCAAGGCAATGCGGGTGTAGTGGTTTAAGGGGGGCAGCTGCTGCTGCCTGGCCTCACCTGTATCTAGCCATCCACTTTTGGCGGTCAGGTCTAGCCCGTGCTTCTCCTTCATATGCTGCAGCACAACAGCAGCAGGGGTCCTTCCGCCGCTCGTGCTGCTGCTGCTCTGTTCGCTGCTGCTGGAGCGGAATGTGCACAGGAGACAGCAGGCGGCAGGGCTCTCCTCCTGTGACTCATACTCTTCCAGTGTACATATACTCGAAACATCATCGCTGCTGCTCCTGCTGCGGCTGCTACTGTAGTCGCTGCAGTCCCCGTCACTGTCTTCTCTCTTCTGTAAAAACTGCTGCTGCTGTTCTTGCCCTGCATGACACTTTGCTGATAATTGCTGCTGTAGTAAGGAAGCCCTTTGGGATCCTGCAAAATTAGCAGCAGCAGTAGCTCTTCCTGCAATGTTATCAATAGATGAAGACATTGCAGCGACACTAATAACGGGTAGAGAGAAATATGTACGAGGGCCCCTCCGTCTCCCCAGGTGCAGCTGAACTCGCTTAGTTTCCTTTTAATATCTTTTAAAAAAATAGATTAAATAAACAAAATACAAGAGGTTAGGGAAATGTACAAGTTTGGAACCTACATACAGTGGGTCCAGCTCCTGTGGGGCTCCCTTGAGGTCCCGATGCCTTCTGTTAGAATTGCAGCTTCTCCGCCAGCAAAAGGAACAGAAACTCTAAGAGTTGTTGTTTATGCAGCTTATCTTTTTTTAAGGATTGGGGTTTAGGGTTTAGGGTTTAGGGCTTAAGCCTTGTGGATTTACGGTTTCTGGCGTTTCCTTGAGTAGTAGAAGTCACAGAAGACTGGAGCTGATGCTGCTGTGCGTCAGCAACAGCTTAGCGCGAACAGCAACACCAGCAGCATCAGAGTAAACACTACAACTACAACAACAGCAGCGGCAGCAGCGACATTCTTAAGGGTTAATGACACACCAGTAATGCGACAGCTACTCGCTACTAGCCCAGAAACAGCAGCACCAAAAAGAACAAAGGCACCAGCAAGAGCACCACCGCCACCAACACCAGCAGCAGAATACGAAAGCATGAACAGGCCTAGCTGCTGCATTTGCAGGAAAAGCGTCATCGCCTGCAGCAGCAGCAAGCCACAGCAACAACAAGCTGCAGAAGCAGCAACAGCAACACCAGCAGCAACAGCAGCAACAGCAACACCAGCAGCACCAGCAGCAACAGAAGCAACAGCAACAGCAGGAACAACAACAGCAACAGCAACACCAGCAACAGCAACACCAGCACCAGCAACGGCAGCACCAGCAGGATTGCTACTCATGGCGACGTCTGCGGTGGCACGGGCGGCGGTGCCTGTCTCTTCCCCAGCAGCAGCAGCAGCAGCAGCAACCCCAGCAACATCTGCAACGTTTGAATGTGTTATATGCAAGAAAGTCTCCCCTCCATATCGATGTCCCCTCTGTCTGCTGCGCACCTGCTGCCTCTGCTGCTACCGGCAGCATTTGCTGCTGCAGCAGCACATGCAACGCACCAGAAGCCAAGACCCAGTGCTGGCTCATCTAGAGGGTGAAGCAGCAGCAGCAGCACCATCACCAGCAACAACAACAGCAACAGCAACACCAGCTGCCGCGGCTTCTGTTGTTGGGGTTGAGCCTCAAGCATCACCTGCTGCCCCTTTCCTAGCAGCACCACCAACAGCAGCAGCTGGTGCAGGTACAGCAGTAGCAGCCGCGTCTCACCCTGCCTCTCGCGTCCCCCTGCGTGTTTCTTTTGTGGGTTTGCGTGGGTTTACCTCTAAGGAAATGGAGAAAGATTTGCTGCTTCTAGAGAAAGCAGCCAGGGCCGTTGAGGCTGCGCAGAGGCAAAGGCTAGAAAGCACCGAATGCAAGAAAAGAAGAGGGTAGCCCGTCGAAACCACAAACCACAAACCTTAAACCACAAACCTTAAACCCTCGAGACTGAACCGATGAGACTGACGCAAAGCCTACAAATCCTGGAAACCCATATCGTTCCGCCCTTTTCCATAAGTATGTTTTTCGTGGTTTAGGGTTTGTGTTTTAGGGTTTGTGGTTTTGGAGTTTGTGGTTTGTTTCTGCAGGGCGCATCCAGTGCAGCTTCGCGGGATCTGCTTGCGGCGGGGCATTGATTTTCTGTTTCTCCCTCCCACGCATTCACGCCGCCTTCGCAACAGAACAAAAATATATCAGCAGCAAAGGCAGCAGCAGCAGCGGCGACAAAAGCAGCAGGAGCAGCCGCAGCAACGGCAGCAGGAACAGGACCAGGAGAATAAACAGGAGGAGGAGCAGCAGCAGCAGCAGCAGGACCACCAGCAGCATCAGCAGCAGCAGCAACAGGAGCGGCAAGAACAAATTCATGAACCGCAGCAGCAGCAAGAGCAGCAGGAGGAGCAGCAGGATGACAGCCCAATTGTCCCTGTGCTGCGGCAGCAGCAGCAGGAGCCGGACGGCTGTGAAACAACAGCACCTGAGCAACAGCAGGATGAGCAACAGGATGACAGCACAGTTGTCCCTGAGCAGCAGCAGCAGCAGCAAAAGGGTCGTGATGCGGTGATATGTTGGGATGTTTGCTTCCGCCTTCCTGTTGATTCGGGTATGCCTGTACACCTCGTACTACGGGAAGATCAGCAGGTGCAACAGCTCGCCTTGATGCTGCAGCAGCACTGCTGCAAGAAGCAGCAGAAGCAGCAGCAGCGGGTGCAGCAAATGCTAGAAGAAAAACAAGACAGCTCAAAAGACACTGAAATGCTGCGCCGCTGTGCTATTGGCCCCTTGCTACCAGCAGCAGCAGCAGCACCAGCAAACCCACCGCCTGAAGCAGAAACAGTTGCGCCAGGATCAGTTGATTCTGATGTCGCAGCAATCAAAGATGCAGCCGGGGAACCACAGGCAGAAGCAGAGCTAGCAGCAGCAGAGTCAGCAGCAGCAGCAGCAGGAAACGGATTCTATCTCTTGCTACCTGTGACTGCAGCTCACGCAGGCATCTCTTTGGACCGTAGTTCTCAGTCCGGAGCAGCAGCAGCAACGGCAGGAGCAGCAGCAGCAGCAGTAGCAGAACAAGGTGGCAGCAGAGTCCCCACACAGAATCCCAAAAGAGCATTAGTGCAGGCGTATCTGCTGCCTTGGGATGCAACCCTGGCGGAGTGCTTGAGAGGCACGACTGTTGTAGAGGTAAGAGAAGGTTGTGTTTTTTGTACCATTTTGCGTCTACGTCTTACTACCTACCTGTCTCTTTTGCTGCATCTCTTTTTTGTCTGTTTTTTGTTTTTCTTTGTCTGTTTCTGTCTGTCACTCTCTGCCTGCGTTTCTGTCGGTCTGTGTTTTTCTACCTGTCTCTGGCTGTTTTCCGCTCTGCCTGTTTCTCTGTGTTTATCTGTCTTTGTCGCTATCTGTCCTTCTCGGTCTGCCTCCCTCGCTCTCTTTTGCTGTCTCTCTCTGGTTGGCTGATTTTTGTTTTTTCCTTTGTGCTGTCTCTTCCTCGGCTTGACTGACTTGCGGGTTTATCTCGGGTTCAGTTCCGCCTGTTGCGATTTGCCTCTGTCTCTGTCTTTCTCTATTTTTGCGTTTTTCTGTCTTCTTTTGTCTTCTTTTGTCTCTCTCTTTGTGTCTTTTTGTCTCTCTCTTTCTCGTTTTGTTTCTCTCGTTCTTTCGTTCAGTCTTTCTTTTTTATGTTTCTCTGTCTTTCTCATTCTCTCCCTCTGTCTCTCTCTCTTCTCAACTCTTTCTGCCTCTCGCTCTATCGTTTTTCTGTCGCTCTCAGTCAATGTCTGCCTCTGCTGTATTCGGTCTATCTGTGTCTCTGCGTGTCCTCCGCCTCTTGCCTCTATCTCTGCTTGTCTCTGTCTCTCCCTCTCCTTTTCGTTGTTGATCTCTCTCTCTGCCTCTATACTTTTCCTTCTTGTTTGCCAAGGAGCTGTGCTCTTTTGTCAGCTGTTTAATTTGCTGCTGCTGAAAGAGGGGAGGCCTCATGGGCTTTCCCATGCGTTAGCTGCTGCTGTTGCTGCTTCTTCATTTGCTGTTGCTGCTGCTGCTTGCGTTCTAATGCTCTGCAGCACCCCGAACTAATTGTTGCGATGCCTGAGGAGTTAAGCCGATACACCTGGTAAGTCTACTGCTGCTGTTGCTTTGTGCTGCTGCTGCTGCTTCGTGCTGCTGCTGCTGATCAAGGCAGGGTTTTTGTTGTGTTGCTGCTGCAGCTGGCCACCCCCTTGCAGGGAAGGGCCTCCTTCGCGGCTTTTTTCTCGGGTGCCGCCTCCTCCGCCCCCACCTCCTCCTCCAGCAAAAGATTCCTATCAGCAGCAGCAGGAGCAGCAACAGCAGCAGGCAGAAGGCACAGTGGAGGATCAGACCTTCCAAGCGCCTATGCAGCAGTACACAGTGCAGCAGCAGCAGCCTCCCCAGGTTTATCAGAATCAGCGGCCACGTCCCCCACTGCGATGCGTACGCCAGCAGCATCGCCCGCAGCAACACCTTCAGCACCACCAGCCGCGGCACCGACAGCAGGAGAAGCAGCACGAGCAGCAGCCTCCTTGCAACGGACAGCCATATCCTCAGCAGCAGCAGCAGCAACGGTCCCTCCAGCAGCAGCAGACTCTGCAGCAACAGCAACAGCCTCTGCAGCACAAGCATCAGCAGATATTAGTTTCTCAAGGACAGCAAGGGGTGCCGCCTCCCCCTCCGCCGCCTCCCCAGCAACAGCACCAACAACAATTTCGGCTGGTGCAGCAGCAACAGCCAGTGCAGCAGTGCTATGCCACACAACAGCAGGCGTACATCACTCAGCCACAGAGCAATCACCAGCAACAATATCAACAACCGCTTACATCGCCTCCTCAGCAGCAATACGTGCAGCAACAGTATGTGCAGCAGCAGCATTACCCACCTCAGCAGCAGCAGCAGTTTCCGCAGCAGCAGCAGCAGTTTCCGAAGCAGCAGCAGCAGGGACTTCGAGGCCTGAAGCGGCAGCAGCAAGGTGGCATGCCTGCTGGGGGGAAGCGTCGGGGGGCTCGCCGCTAGTTACGGAAGGGGCTGAGGAGTTTGTGGCGTCTGCGTTTCTCGCGGCTATCTCTCGCATGCGGCGCCGAGTCTAGAGGTGCTGCCAGTGGCCTTAGAGGCGAAGCATGGCCCCTGGCTGCTTTAGCACATAGAGGGAGGGACAGGGGCCTCCCGCTGAAGCGCATTCAGTGTTGCATTGAGCACATGCGTGTAAAGGAAAACAGCCTTTCAGTGGCTGTTTTAGGTTCCAAACTCACAACCCGACAGTCGTAGTGAAGAGGGCTTCGATCTCTGAGGCAACTGCTGCTGATTAAGTAGCAGGCTTGGATTTGTGAGGAAACAATGGAGTGAGTAATAGAGCAGCCAAGGGTGTTTCAGCTAAATTGGATCTGCTTGCTAGACGAGACGTTGAATCGAAACAATAACTCAAGAGCAAGCAAAGAATCAATTGTTCTCTTGGACTCCAATCGGCTCCGTCAGTCGTTACAACTTCACAAGGCTCGCGAAATCGCACCTCAGCTACCTCCACATCCTTCACATGTATACACACACGCCTTTATTCGGGTGGCTTCTACAAGGCTGAGCCGAGACGGCCTCAGCTGTCCAAGGGGACGCACAACAGAGAGAACGGGAGGCAGCAAGGTGTTGCACACACATTGCTAGAGCAAGAATCAGTCTATGGAGCATCTTGATGCGTGACAGCGACGATGGGACTACCCACGGAGTTGCTCTGAAGTCTGCCGCGGCGGATATAGATGTGGTCATCAGCAAGCCGAAGTACAGAGAAAAGGGAGGTTACTCACGTACTCGTAGTTTTCCCCACGTGAAGAAGATCGCTAGCTTGCGAGCAAGCGAATTATGCACGCTTTCGTATGCGTCGGCTTTCCATTTAAGTATTTTCACAGCTTCCCCGATTTCCTTATCTCTGTCAGTTCTCGAAGCGTAATCAGCGACGAAACCACAGAAAGCTGGGAGCAAGAAAAGGGGCAGGACTCAGCTGCACGCAGCCCTGGCTACGACAGCGCCACTGAGTACAACGGCCCCCATGTGGAGAGAGAGGGTGCTTTCCGTGACCAGGGCTCCTCGGCTCTTCTCTGCTGCTATTGCGCAAACGATCTCGCGCATGCAGCTAATATTCTGCTAGGGGATAAGCGGTCCGAACAAAATGTCTTTTCAGGCTTGGACGTTTTCTCAGTAAGATCCGCCAGGCCGACACACACGTTTTCGGTTTGGAAGTGCCAGTGAATCAGATGATAAGGCACTAGGACCAGCGCCATGGAACTTGACAGACAGAACGAGGTACGTAGTAGTTGTCGGCGTGAATTGGAACGGAGCGTATTCGAGCTCGAATTGACACAACAAACAGTACTATCCTAGTGGGCATGATTGTGACAGAATGTGGAGAGGTGCGCGTTCAACAGTTACCACGGTAGTGGGGACTAGACGACATTATCGGCGATCCGTGAGAAAGTCTTGCATGTCGCCACTGTCTATTTGGCTTGATGGAGAGAAGCTACAGACTTTTGGAGACTTTTGGCACAGTCGACGTCAGCACGTGGCAAAATGAGATCGGCGATTGCTTCGTTTGCCTTCAGACTCACAGGGCGACGACTTTCGAAGCGTCTATCGACAGATCCGTGTATTTAGTATCATGTCGAATGTAATGTTTTTAGTAATCGTCGCTTGGCAGCTTGTGCACGCCCACGCCGTTAAAATGATTTCGGCCCACGTATGCACACCCGATTTACTCACGTAGGCCTGTATATGGGTATGCACTTGATTAAGGCAAAACTTTCGTATTTTTGCAGCCTCCTTGCCGTCTGACGCCCTGACTACCTTGCGGATATGGGGACCGCTCCATCCGTTGACAGGCGAATGTCAGCGTTCCTTGTGCACATCACTCTTGCTTTGTAAGCCTGCTCTTAAGATGCTGGATGGCATCGTATAGCTCTTTCTGTTGCCTGGAGGCTATGGAAAAGCAGATGACACTCAGCAGAAAGACTGCTTATTTTGAGTTTTGGCTTGCCCCTCTCTACAGCGAAATGGGGCTGCGGCTGCTAAAAGTGCGTCACTGGAAACGTCTTAGTGTCTTATTTTCAGTCCGATTTTTCAGTTACGCTAGTAATGCCTGACAGATGCGCTTCATGCTCTAATGGGTCCGCCCATGTCTCGATGCATGCAGTGCACAGAAGTTCCTGTACAACAGTAGCTTCCCTTATGCACTCGTGAATCCAAGCGTTTAAAATGCTGCATTTTGTTGTCCAGCAGAATTTTGGCTGCCAGCTGATTGCTGAGTGCAATTAGCTCAGTGGGCGTCTGAATTTTGCCTGGACCCAAATGCGTTGCATCTTCTGCTGTGTTTTCCGATTGAGCATTTCCCGCATGCAGTACCTGCATGATAACACAGTCAAGAGGCCAGACAACCCTCCCTGTACCGCAATGGTTCCTGTTCTGAACGCACGACTGGCCACACCTTCCTCACCTGTTTTCGACAACCTCAAGCCCCGAATACTTGCAAAACAGATCTTCAACCTCCTCTGGTAACGTAATGCACGCAAACATCATACAAGTGCCTCATGAAGTAGTTGTGTATTAAATATAGATGTGAACAGCATACTGAAAGCTGTATAGCTCTTGAACGCCGTCAATAGAGATGGCAATTCAGAGATAGTATTTCCTACCTTTGAGGAAGTAGTAGGCGAGAGTGCCGTCGTATCGCGCATAAAGGTTTTGTTCAATCTTGGGTTTCCCTTGCTCAGCGAACCTTATTTGCGCCATATCGAGTCGCCCGTAGTCCCTGAACAGCACCATTCCGCCTGGCTTCAGCAGCTGTGCAAAAGAAATAAACAAAGGAGCGACACCGTCTTGTATTGCTGCTGCTGGATTATCGGTAAGGCAAAGACTTCAAGTCACAGCAAGCTCTGGGAATCCAGTTGGGAAAGGGGAATTCTGGCACGAACACAATACAGGAACAAGGAGTCAAGTGTACGGCGTATTATCATTTGCGCTTTGAGAGAGTACACAAGACGCTTTACGTTTCAGTATTATGTATTCCACTGTTCAAAGTTTATCATAGTAATGCCATACAAACTACCTCGGCGCATCTCTTGGCGACGGTAACGTGATGGCATGGATGCAGGGCACTCAAAACGAAGATGAGCAATGCAAAATCCCCGCTCCCCTTTTCCGCTATTTTCCCTGGGACATCACCAGCCGTTATATCAAACGCCGCCACTGTATGCAATTGCCCAAAAGAACAGTGAAATATTTGCGCCTCTCCGTTTGCCACGGCCTTTGCAACTGAAGCAGCGACTGGTTTTTGTACAATAGCAGCTGCTTCCCCGCCGCAGCCGTCTTGGGAAGAAGTCCGTCTCGTAGCAGCACTGCCAATTGAATCGGTAGAATCAGGACAAGGAGAAACGGAGGCGGAAAGTGCATCACACGGATTAATCCAGTGCTGAGCGATTACAGTGGCGCCTTGGCCCTGTTTTTCGTTCAAAACCGCAGACCAACGTTCCTGACGTAGCAGTTACAGTATATGCACGGCAAACAAATAAAGCTTCGATTCAACGGGATGAAAATAAAACTTTCCGTTAGTCTGGTTTGCGTACAGACAGAAGAAACCATTCCTCACCCGCAAAATGGCAACGGCTCGCGGCGAACAGTCAAAGGCGACGGCTTGTATTCGGGGATTCGCTGAGCACAGGGGAAGCAATACAATAATAGATGCACCTACAAAGCGTTTAATGAATTGCGAACCCGTCTGCTGAATCAGAATGTGTCAAATAGTAAGTAGCACAAGGAGACAGATTTTGTTTGGATGCAATTCGCAGGTCTTCTTACCGAGTAAGATGGGCACGAGGGAGTTGCCTACGCCGCACCCCACATCAATGAGCAGGGGTGCCTCGCTTGCTCCTCTCTCCTCCACTTCTCTGCAAGCCGCCGCTATCTCAGGCAGCTCCTTTGCCAGCCACGCCCGGTCCTTAAAGAAGTTATCTGCGTTTCTCTGAAGGAAACGACGCAAATTAGAGTTCATGGTACAGTCTGAGATCCTACGAAGTACAAATAATTCAGCAATACAACAATTCTCAGAAAAGCTCGCCCACGTACTTTGTAAAAGAGGTCCCAGTTGCGCACCGCATCCTTCAGGATTCGCTCTGTAAACATCCAACCATATGGGAGCACGGCACACACATTAGGTAATGCACTCATTAATTGAAAGTGTTGTGGAAAGATGCTACTTTACATGCTGTACTATGTGTCGGCTTACTTTTTTGTCCCTCTGATATTTCGTTGTTGTTGCGGCAAACAACTTCATTCTTCGCCGTAATATCCTCTTCAGTGAGAGCAAACTTACGGACTGAAAAAAAGGCAAAACGCCAAAAGAGAAATAAATTTGTGTTGGAGTCCAGTGTGTCTGGTGTACGATGTATATTTATTGAACAAAGTTATCTATATACATAGACCGATATTTACATAGCCAGTTAGTTAGCTAGATAGGTAGATAGATGCAGAGACCGATAGGTAGAGGTACACACATAGCTGTGAGGAAAATAAACGCAGACAGAAAAACAGACAAGTAAAAGAAACTGTGCACGCAAAGCCACCTGTGTCCGTGTCGTAGAACTCCGATGGCCCATCGGCTTCGTTCATTGCAAAATGTGTCCATGTGATTCCGCGAGAATAACATGCGTAAAATCTGACGAATCTTGTTTCCAAAGATGCCCACTAAACGCAGAAACGCACGAAACAAAAATATTGCAAGACTTTCCCAACCTTATTCGTAAAGTTCAGCGGAGCTCTCCATCAGAAAGTGTAAGTCCGTAAACAGTCCCCTTCCTTAGTGGTAGTTCTAGCTAGCTGGCTTTAAAAGATCTGTTTGAAATGCGGCATCCCACATGGGAATAGCTCGGGAGCTTGGACGATTGTCAAAAGCTCGTATCCACTGACAGTGGGAAACGGTATGTGATTCCATTAGCATGGAAGTTTGACAGAATGTTGTGGGGGCAGTGCCTAATCCTTTTAAATGTTAGCATACTACTCTTGACGGTGGTGATACACGACTATCCACGGGGCATATATAAACGCACAAAAAAAAGATAACATCCCCCTACACGCTATAGGCAACGGAAAGATTAGTTTCTGTTAAAAGCACACCAAGAGCTCCCTGCCTTGTTTTGCGATCCCAGAGCCCCGCACCCATCTTCGCATGCGCAGCTGGAAGACATCTGCTTAGATATCCAAACAATAAAACAAACAATGTAGGAAATAAAAAGCAAATAATGACAATTGAAGTTTTTAAAATCAGATGCGGAGGAAGTCACGGTTTTACATGGGGAAGGCAGGCCGAAAAATTGCATGTTTGTGAGAATACACCACTAAACATTCCAATTGTACATCATTTTTTTTCCCCCCCGATAAGGCTTCTCACGATATCCCGGCCAAATTGTGTGCTACGTCAGTGTGCATTTCCCGATATTCTGCAGAGTTTAATACCAGTATATTTTGTTAATACAGCCGCTCCTCTTTACATTGTCCAAAAGCGTTGTATGGCTTGCTGATTGCTGCCAAAGCGCATTTTTCAGTAATAACTGGAGTAATGACGTCGCTATTTCTGTAAACTTACATGTGAATAAGAACCCAATAACTGCATCCCGAGCATAAACAGCCAAAGCCATCCACCACTGAATCTAATATTCCTTTCTCGCTGGCACAGGGCAGCTATTTAACTGACACATTATATCTGATACAAACATCCGTCCTTTTGCAGTAAAGCCGGTGCCCTTGCACATCAGTGGGTGCGGCGCGACTTTTGACCGGCCTTGGTGCTGCACCAACGACGCTGTGCGCATTTGTTTGGTATGGGCAAGGATGTGGGCTTTGTTACAACGGCAGAAGGAAAAGCATAAATCCGCTAATGCTGTAGGAACCTCTCTGCTCGAGCGAAGGCAACGGCAGGAACAGCAGAATCAGGCGGCGGCTGTGCGTCGGCAATGGAGCAAGACGTATGGAAAATTACGGGACGTAGAGAAAGCCCTCTTTTATGATTTAAAACAACTTCTGACATCGCAAAACTTGGCTGGTTTTGGGTGTGGCGTTACTTTGTTAGAGGCAGAAACACAAACAAAGGAAATATTGTATCAAAGAGTGTCACCAGACCCACTTAATCCACTCGCCATTAGGGAGAAAAAGGGCAAGCCAACAGTTCAGTCCACGGCATGCAACACCATTCAAGACTGCATAGCTGCTGCTTGCCCGGTGGGCACATGTCCCACCCGAATGACTGAGTTCGCACTTGCAGTTGATAAAGTAGCACAATGCCGTATGAGCCAAGACCGCACAGCATCACAAACCTCATGGTCTACATATTCACTTGGCTCCAGTGCACGCTTAGTGTACGGCTTATCGTCAATAATACATATGCTGGAGAGGTGGAGTCATGCGGCGAGCGATTCCTCCGCCTATCTCACAGACACTAAATCTGCCTGTCCGGCAAGGCTTACGCACACAGAGGACATTCCTTCATTTAAACTTTTAGGCAAGTCATGGCTCAATCACGCTTTCCAGATGGCAGTATGCATCTTCCAGTCCGTTGCCTCAACTCTTGAAGAGGAAGTTGCTGCACTGGAGCAAGCATGTGCTGTTGCAACAACGGAGGTATCTGCCGCACTTGCGACTTTGCGAAAAGAAAGTTTTTTTCGTCAGTTGGATGCCCCTCGCCAGATGCGCAGCTATTGTGAGCCGAACTCTCTAGGAGACACAAGGAGTTTGACAGATACAGAGGATGCTATTCTTAGTGGTGAAGCGCCGCAGGTTCAATTAGCAGCACAGGCTGCGTCCGAGCTGACAAATGTTTTGGGGCACAAAGCTGCCAGTACAGCAGAAAAGCAGCAGGAAACAATAGAACAGCCTCCAAGTCCCCGCGTCGTCCCATTAATTGAACATGAGGGACTTACAACGCTTGGCAGAGCAACGAAGAACCCGGAAGACTTCATCTCAGCACAAGCGCCGCAAAACAGCAAGAGCTCTATGCACCCCTCGTGGGAAAGCGTGTTGCGTGAATACACTGAAAAATTACTTGGGTTAGAAGAACAACACACAAAAGAGCTGGAGCATTATCAACACCAAGTTCGTGTTCATAAAAGTCTTTTGAATCAAGCAGTTGCGGGGCTAATCTCGAAACCCGTTATTGCCCAACAAGCTATCGTGCTTGCCTCTGATGAATCGACTCGTTTAAAGTGCAGCGTTGGTCGGGGTGATGAACTGAGTGCTGAACTTCCTCCAGCGGGTCAGACAGTTCTTACATTGCAGAAGGAAGTGTTACCTGCGGCAACAGGAGTGGGAACCGAAACTGGGATCCAATGTATATCTCTTCCGTCGGCAGAGGGATCACTGACTCCAAACGAGCAGATTCAGACTTCTCCAAAATCGTTTGTTGATCGCCAGGCTGGACAGAGGGGAATTAGCGAGGAAGACCGAACTGCGGTTGCAGCTGCGCTAGTTACTGTACGCTGGCTTGTAATGACCACACTTTCCAAAAGCGATGGTGTGGAGGAACAAACAGAACCTCTTTTGCAACGCCTCCAGCTCGCTTTTCCCTCGGCAGGCTTGAATGCCATCAGGGCAGTAATAGAGGCACAGCGTCAACTCACCCTGTTGCAGCAGAGGCGCCTAACCTCTAGGGGGGTGTGGACACGAAAACGGCGCAGCGCGCTTTCCGATGTACTGAACAATCTTGAAAAGATGGCTCGTAAAAACCGAGAACTAGCAGAGAGCTACAGAGCTTCGTTGATGCTCCAAAAGCGCCGCAACCGCCTCTCAGAGAAACTACGACTGCAAAGAAAGCTGAGGGAGCAACAAAATCGTAATTTAGGTGCAGCAGAAAAGGAAGAGCGGGAGGCGGAAGAAGGACGAAAACGTAAAAAGGCGAAGCAGGAGAAGTTAAGGAGAGAAAAAGAAAAACTATTGCTGGCTGATTTCCGCCAGAGAAAGCTACTCAGGTTGCAGGAACAGGAAAAAGCAGCACAAGAGGAGTACGCTACAAAGGAGCCGTCATATGTGAAACTCGTGAGAGCTGCACGAGTATCTAGAAGGCAGGAGCAGTACAACCTCCGTGTTTTAGAACAACATTTAGAAAGGCAGGAACGCCAGCTGCGAGAGGAACTCTTGAGGGGTCGCCTAGTACTAGCGGCAGACAAGCTGAAACCTTCAATGGAGCGAAATCCCTTGCGCCTACATCAACAAACTGTAGCTTCCCAGTCGTATAAAGATGCGGCGGCCAAGCAGCGTCAGCAGCACCAGGAGCAACTGAAACACAGACTCTGGAACTTTGGAGTCGAACACTGCTACAGCTGCGCTGCATTAATGCAAGATATTCGCTTTCGCCTCAGCACCGCCCTAGCTGAAAGCCAATTGCTAAACTCAAAAGCAGCACAGGAACTTCTTCTCAGCATGTGCCACCCGGTAGAAAACTGCGCGAAAGGCATTTCGTGATGGTGCTTGCCTTTGCGCAACGGTACCGGCTATATTTAAACCTTTGTATCACAACGGTAAACCTCTCAACTGATATGTATGACGGCTTTTTCTCTGTGTTGTTCCTTTTACCTACTTTGTTACATGCTGAAGGCTCACGAATTATTTGTTTGTTTATGCCAACGATTGCGTGTTGAGCCCTTGCCGAGGCACCTAGTCAAACAATTTTTCAATTTGCCGGCAGCCTCTGCATCTACACGCAGTTTGCAAATGAAAGTGTTTTCGAAAGAAGGGGGACGAAACAATCAAATGAAGTCTAAAGCAAAAGCCACAATATTGTGGTTTCCTGAGTTTCCTCAGTGGCTCCAATACAGGTATGCCAGCTGTACCACCGATGTGAACTCGGGGTGACTTAAGCGTAGAGGGGAATGGTCTTAACAACAGCTAAGGGAAGCCTGTGCCCGCTGGGCAGCGGCGGCAATATCGATTTCGCCATCTGCATTGACTACAGCAGGTCCGTAGTAGGCCATAGCATTGCGAGACTTGTAATATTCGTTGCGCATGGCCGACTGAGTTAAACGGACATCGTAGTGGTGGCTAATAGGCTCAAAGAAAAGTGACCACAGGAACATCACGCTCATGGAAACGCCTAGCATCAAGGTGTACGCAGCATCATAAACAGGAAAAGATTCATGGCCCCAGGTAGCTAGGGCAGCAATCTCTGCACAGCGCAACAAGGGCAACACAAAACAGTCAGCACCTCTGGAAGCGGCTTTAGGGCTGCGCATTAACACAATGCACACCATGAACCACGGTCTCCCCCAAGTTGCAGCCTACCTGCAAAAGCAGTTAGTTTGAAGCAAATGGCCCCCAGCCATCCCCAGGCCTCGCCAGCACCCGTAGAATGGTAAGCCTCCAGGAAAAAGATGGATCTGCAAGACATAATTCATCTGAAGGCTATACATGCGCATATAGGAAGGGTAACATGAAGTTGACCAGCTCACAGTACTAGAGTAATGCTGGTTTTTCCCCAAATAGTATCAGGATGAACGGAAACGTACCCGGCGAAGAGAAGCATGGAAATTGCGTCACACAGACGGGATGTGAAGAAAATAAGCCACGCAGATCCGCTACCAATATTCTTTTCCATCCAGGGATCATCAAAATAATAATTGGCTGAATAGACCACAAGCAACGCCAAGGTGGACGAAACCACACCGAACGAAGAGGCTTGCTGTAAGAACTTGGTGCCACTCCGAAACCCACGTGATTGCTTGATGCTGCAGCCAACCACCACACAAGGCATTTCAACTTTTTATTACAGCGTAAATTCTAGGCTATTCTTGCTCATTTAAAAATGTTTTGTTTTAATGAACCTCGCTTCAGTGTAAAAAGACCGCCTTACTGCTCCCAACGCCGCTGTTAAAGATAGCAAGCTACTAGGATCCGCCACACCATCCCAACTACGAACCTGCTATCGTCATCCGTGAGGGATTGAAAAGCCAAAATGGTTAGGTGGCCAAGGATGAGGAGACTGCAACCCAGCTGAGCTGCCCATAGAGGACATTTTCCTGAGACAAACACCCAGAAATCGATTACACAGGTGAAACCTGGACTCTCTCTCACCAGAAGATGAAGGAGAGTAGTCCAGCCTTTTCATGTATCTACGACCCCAAGCTTTTTAAGGGGTTGGATGTTGCTCTGGCTTCACTTAAGGGGTTGGACGTTGCTCTGGCTTCACGAGTGCTCCACGACAAGCATGGCCTTACTCCTTTTAATCCCTCTGCATGCAACCTACCTGCGGACTCATGAGTCGACCTAAGGACGTTAAGCAAAGCAAATGGACTGTCATTTCCAGAGGATACTGTTGTGAGGTGGCAAGCGTAAGCACCGAGCAGCAGGAAGGTCCCTAGTCGAAGGTTGCAGTGCACCAGGAAGCTCCAGAAAGGCTCAAACTGAGGTCCACGTCCCTCGGGAGCCTCTCCCGGGCGGACCACGTATGTAAAGTACATTGGATTGAAATGCGTAACAAAACTAAAATGACTGAACGGATAAAGGGAGGCGTGGGCAATCGGCGTCCTGAGGTCTGGCCACAAGCATCAGCTTGCACACAGGCACACACGAGGAAAAGCAGACACACTCGAGGATAGCCTTCGATAGTATTTAATATAAAAAAGAACAATGCTAGATGAGGCAAAAGAATACGAACATCAAGAGCAGATTTCCAATGGTATGACTGGTGCAGTGCCGACAGAGCTGACCACCGCCGACTAGCGAAAACATCTCCCTGTGCTGTGAAAAGCTCTGCCCCATTCAAAACCCATTTTCTACCGTAGTCTGTTGATTTTATTTATCCAGAATATGCTTTTTTGTACTTATGACATTTCGGCGGCTTTTCTGCAATAGGATTGCTCTTGTTGACAAGCCACTCGACAACAGCTTCCCAAGCAGTGCCTGGTAAAGGCGGGCATAAGAAGTGGTAAAAAACGCCTCATTTTATAAAGTAGACACAAATCAATCTCAGCATTAGGGAGGTGATTTTGCGGTATAAAATTGCAGGCACCACAAAGTTGAGGCGCGTCTGCCTCATGTAATCTTACGAGTCAGTCAATATCTGGTTTCTTCCTCTAAAAACCTATACCCTGGCAATCTTATATAAGCGTCCTGTATAATAGCACAGGACTGTCTAAAAATGGCTATTGGTATTGCAAAGGGCTAGAGTATGCGAGAAGTGTTTGTACTTCGGAATAGCTTTGGCAGAACCTTGGCTAGCTGACACACGCAACCAAATACATGAAAATGGGTGTAAGACACCACTGATGCATTCCCTACCCACGTAATCTCTGAGGCGTGTACTTTTTCAGGGCTGGCTGTCTGCAGCAGCAAGCTGGGTCATGTCAGGTCGGAACCCCAACAATAATTTACGTAGTTTCCTATTTGCCTACCCCTATAAAAACAGTGTGGTTAGTTGCGGCCGGAGTGGGTGTGAATGCGATAAAATGAGCACATGAACGCAGTTCCTGCTCGCATAGCACGGCTGCGGCAGCGACGGACTGAAACGAAAACACAAGGGGCGTGGCCGCACTGCTGCTGCTGGTATTGGTTGGTTGGAGGTCACGCGTGTGTAGGCGGGGACGGTATTCAGAAGCCTAACACTGCAAAAATATGCACAAGGAATTCCAAAAAACTCAGAAGAGAAGAGCCGTATTATTTTTTTCTTTGGCTGTTCCTTGAGGTTGAGATTGGGCGAAGGGCGAGCGGCCTTGGAGCCAACGGGCCCCCATGCTTCTGCTGCTGTCCCGCGAGCTTTGGTGGGGCATTACGACAGCGTATTGGAATTAATAAACGAAAAGTGTGCTTCATTTGTCTGTCACGAGCGTTAGACCGCTTTTCTTGCGTTCCGCATTACCCTCTCCCGTCCAGACACTCAGCTGGGCTGGCTGAAGGGCTTCTGTCATTTCAAAATAATTGTTTCTTTTTCCTTCTACTACCTGCCCATGTCGCGCTCATGCGGCTTGTGGTTGCAAAAAGAATGCAGCTCTTCGCAATTCAAACAGTACATCGAATGGGATAGACTTAAAGGGGCCAAATAGTTCATCAGGTAGATTAATGGCATTAGTTTTCTCATTTAAAGGAATCCAAACTGGGTTCGCCTATTAAAACGTGCAAAGCCCTTGTTCCTTGTCTTCCTTCTATCACCGAGCCCAAAAATCGGCTAGCTTGATGGCTTAGACCTGGAGCTGCTGCTGACTTGTCCAAATAGCTCCAAGGCTCTTTTCCCATTGCAGCACGCAACTTTGCTAGCCAATGAATAAACACATCGACAATTCAGGCTAATTTTTGGTGAGTCGTAAGACAAGCCTACTCCCATGCTTTTGTTAATGCTGGGGCCTCCAACCGCTGCGGCAGCCCCACTCTATGCCTAAGTTCGCATACGTCTTGTGAAGTTTATAATAAGTTTTGATCTGTTTTCTGAAGCCCCTGATGCTTTGTAACAAGTACCGCCTCCGATTGTCCATCGACTGGTGTGCAGCCTTCGTTACAACGGTTAGCTCGAGTTGTTAAAACCTCCCGACCTTTTCCTTTCTTCATCCTTTTGTCAAATAATTCTGCATTTTAAGTGTGTTGTAGAAACAGAAGTCGTCTTCCTGAACCAGGCGGCACTTGGGTCAGGCCAGACGTTCCAGGCCTTGCTTTTGGCATTCACAGTACACAAGTAAGCAGCAAGGAGGCTGTTGTGTTCGCTTTTGTGTGTTTCTTCTTCATTGTATTGTTGTTCATAATATATTTTTATTTGCAATGGGAAAGGCGGGGGATTTTTAAAGTACCTTTTTGGTGTACCTTCGGATGGCGTCACAGCACAGCAGGCCTACCTGTCTCACTACCGTGCACACATCCCAATAGGTTGCATGGTGTATGTGGTATTGGAGATGCCAGAGTTTGACGGAATTTTAGACTGAATGCAGCTAAAGGTGGCATATGAGGGAGGAAAATGGATGTGCAGAGACTTTTCAGCTCTGATAGCAGATGCCCAATCAATGGGCCATCGGGTTCGCCCCACCAGATTTCAACGTTTCGGATGAGTTCCTTTGATTCTGAGGTGAACAGAGGTTTTTGCTTTAGTGGTGAAGTTTTATGGCTCTTGCCTGGCACCACAAAGGACTCTTAACCGTTCCCCACTATTGGGGGAGTGTATCCATTTGGAAACGAGCTAACATGCAATCGATAACCCCCGCGCCCCAATTACTTCCCAGTTTGAACGCTGCCGAGAGAAATGCAATCATGCAGATATAGTGAATACGATGTTGTCCCGGCGTTTCCGTTGCAAATTTCACCTGTTGCACCAAGGGTTATACATTGAAAACGGCTACCGGAAAATATGGGAAAAACTGAAAGGAACATATTGGCAATGCCACTTTGATTTGTTGTGTGGTCTGTCCTTATGTTCAGAATCCGGAAATGTTGGAACGTCGGAATACCCTGCACGTAGGCGCGGAACGCAGGGCGTCACAGATGTCTGTGGCTCCCACAGCAGTGACCGGCCCCCTTGGAGCAAAACCTTTTGACGTCGATTCAGTCATGCGGCTTGGAGGATCCGTACGCATAGGTACAATTAGCGCCGCGCCGGAGCCAGTGAATTTCCCACTCAGATCGCAAGACACAAGTGACGCCCAGATGATCTTCAAGGCGGACACTTTTGCTTTCAGTACGGAAGACTTCCTTACCAGCGATACCACTTACGTTGCACAGCTTCGCGAAGAGCTCTGGCAGGCTCTTGCCTCGCATGTTGCTAACCGAACTCTCCAAAAGGTTGACGCAGCGCTCAGCTGTTTAGAGCAGGTGGGTGCAAACAGCATCGTGGTCCGCGACGCATCCAAAGCCCTTATCTCATCTTTTCGTTTCCGAAGCGTTTCCGGACGTGGAAAGTTGTTTTGGTTCATGGCAGGTGTCAGGTGCAGCTGAAACTTACGATGTGCTTCTGGATCGCTTCACTGCTTGCAGATTGAGTGGTTCTGGGGGAAAGAATGTGTCGAGAATGTCGAAAAGGTTCGTTCGGATTTGAAGGATGGCAAATTTGATTCTGCAAGTGCATTGATTAGCAGCATCGTTGGGTCGATGTCTTCAGTCACAGGTGAACGATGCTTTAATACAGTAACGCTACCCGCAGCCCAAGTCAATTCCAACCTTAAGACTATTGTTTACATCTGATGTTCCATATTTTTGATTCACTGATGAATTTCGAGATGGAATCAATTGGAGTGTTATACACATTATCAACGTACCGTGTCCATTCTGCACAAGATTTCACGCACTTGCAACTTATATTGCAGTTCCGAATGTCCTGTCTGTTTTCACGTCTTCACGCGGACGTTTTCAGAAAGCATGAGTGGACGTGAGCACATGTTTTACGTGCTGGTCGTTGTGCCTCCATGCTCTTTTCTGAAAACCGACTATCGGGTGAACCTTGCATCGGAGCTGCGGCGGATTGCAAACAGGGAATCGAGGGACGGGGTTCTTGCCTACCGAATAGTAGAGGTTGAGACCATTCGGAGGGCGCTATTAGCGGTGATAGTCAATCCTGACATTCTTGCCGTGTGCATTCAAGACAATGTACCGATCGAGTCAACAGTGGTGCACTCGCTTTCTGGTCTTGAGGGTTTCGTACGTGGAATCGATCGGTTCGTGGAGGGCCCCATAAACAAGATGAAACTTGGAGCTCCACTCGTTTCTACACTTGTCCGGAGTTTGAAACAATGCCGGAGATCGTTGGACATTTACTGCGTTTGCAGCGGCATGGGCTTAGCCTCTCTGGAACACGTGGACCATCTTGTGAAGCGCGCCTTCCTGCCAAACGACGATCACTCCGACCTGCACGAAGCGATATTGGAAGGTGTCCGCAGCAAAATGCACTGTCCTTTTTTCCAAGCTTTGAGGCACTACGCAGAACGGCCAATTGGGGTGTTTCACGCCCTGGCTATATCTAGAGGGAACTCAGTGCGCAGAAGCAAGTGGATCCAGTTTCTGATCGACTTCTACGGCACGGCTCTTTTCAAAGCCGAAAGTTCCGCCACATGCGGGGGGCTCGATTCCCTCCTTGATCCCCACGGCTCGTTACTTGAGGCACAGACACTTGCAGCTAGAGCATTTGATGCGAGTTATGCATTCTTCGTTACCAACGGAACGTCAACGTCGAACAAGATCGTGATTCAGGTATTTGACCTCCCTCTACCTGCATTCACATCATAGCTAGGTCAGTTACACTTAAACGCTGTCGTCATGTATGCTCCGCGAGCTTTCTACTTATGCTGCAGGCTGTGACCCGTCCTAACGATGTCGTGCTTATTGATCGAGACTGCCACAAGAGCCACCATTACGCCCTGGTCCTTGCTGGAGCAAGGCCTTGCTATTTGGATGCGTATCCCCTGCACGAATATTCGATGTACGGTGGTGTAACGCTTCATAACATAAAGAAGACTCTCTTGGGTTACCGGAGTGCCGGTCGCCTGCATCAAGTGCGTCTTCTGGTGATCACAAACTGTACTTTCGACGGTATAGTGTACAACGTCAAGCGACTGATGGAAGAGTGCCTCGCCATCAAACCGGATCTTGTTTTCTTATTCGACGAGGCGTGGTTCGCATATGCCGGATTCCATCCTATCCTGAAGACCCGAACCGCCATGCATTGCGCCAACGCTTTAAGGAGAGAGGTACTGAACGATCAGCTGTGCTCCCTAGTTATTCCTAACCAGACAAACTGTATCTAGAGTACCTGAAAGGAATAGGAAGGTTTCGCTCGTATTTCAGCCGCCGTGATTACGTTAGCATGGAATGTTTGTGATTGAGGAAGCATGCACCTGGCGTTTTTTGCAGTTGACAGAACGAAAATATCATCATCTCCATGCTGCACTTTTGGATACCCTGCATGTCTCGTCTTTGGAAGAAGCCAGTCCCAAGGCGCTTCTTTCCACTCGTCTGTATCCTAATCCCCGGAAGGTTAAGGTTCGAGTGTACGCGACTCAGTCGACTCACAAGTCTCTCACTTCTCTGCGTCAGGGATCCATGGTGTTGGTGAACGACGATATGTTCGAATCGCACGTGCATACATCATTCAAGGAGAGCTATTACACTCATATGTCTACCTCTCCTAACTATCAAATCTTGGCCACACTGGATGTCGGAAGGTCGCAAATGGAACTAGAAGGATACGGCCTAGTGGAGCGCCAGCTGGAGGCAGCGTTTCTCATTCGCAGTGCAATCGGAAAGGATGCCTTCATCTCGAAATTTTTTAGGGTACAAAGCCTCCCCGCTGTCTTCGGTGGTCCACTACTGCAGCTAACGATAGGGGTAGAGATTATTCGGCTACCTAACAATCCACTTGGATCTCGGGTAACTGCTGACTAATAAAGGCCTGGTTTTGCGCTTTGCAGATCCTTGGACCTCACGATATGATCCCTGCAAACCTTCGCCAGGGCTCGCTTAAAGAAAGCGTGAATGAAATATTGAACGAGCAAATGAACGTTCAAACGCTCGAGGGAGCTTGGCTATCCGATGATGAATTCGTCCTAGACCCAACGCGTATCACCCTCTTTACAGGGTGAGGCCATTCGATGGCAGTCCGAGCGCCGTCATCATCATTGCATAAGAGCACTTTGCAGCTGAAATAACTGATAATAGCGTCTGTATTTTTGTGAGGGTGTTGTTGCACTGCTCCTCATGGTCTGGTTTTCTGGATTTTGACAATCATTGGGTATTTGTATTTCTGAGTGCTGTGGGATCGTACAGACATTCTGGGTTGGACGGCGACACGTTCAAGGTGAAGTGGCTTATGGATAAGTATGGTGTGCAGATCAACAAAACATCACGGAACAGCGTTTTGTTCATGACAAACATCGGCACAACAAGGTCTTCTTGCGTTTTTCTTAGAAGTTGCATCAGACATTGCGCACAGGTGAAGAAGTCACACATTTGAGCATTTGAGGATTGAAGTGTAATCAGTTCTCATTCACAAAATCTCGGGCTTCATTTGCATACACGGTTCCTTTTGGAGGTTGCGAGTTTTTGCTGAAAAACGTGGAGTGCGACTGCGGGTGTTATTGCGTGCAAAAGGAACTTGAAATGCGCCGACTGCTGAGCAGCCGGCGTGAGCTTGAAGAACTTCAGCAGCAGATCAATCAAGTCGTTTGCGATTGCCCCGCCTTGCCTGACTTTTCTGGATTTCATCCTGCCTTTGCTCAAGCTCAACGGCAGGCAGCTATAGGATACAAGGCTCCTGAAGAACAGCGGTACGCTTCTGCATCTCATGCCCCTGGGCACCTTGATAAGTCGCCTGCCAGCGACGCTGACGATGATGAAGGTGATTGCTCCGCGTGCATCCGTGATGGAGATGTAAGAGAGCCTTTCTACTTAAGCTACGACGAGGAACATGTGGAGTATTTCACTCTGGATGAAGCGATTGCACGCATTCGAGAGGGAAATATGTTAGTTGGGAGCACCTTCATCATCCCATACCCTCCAGGCTTTCCAATTGCCGTGCCGGGCCAAGTAAGTTATTTGGGCTCTTCGTAGTGTAAAGGACTTTCCGCGCAACAAAACAAACGATACAGGCTGCGTAAGACGGGCCGCCACGCGCTGGGATAGTGGCTTTGCCGATAGGCTTACCAGGTTTTGCGTGTGTTTTGCAGATTCTGTCCGAGGCGATCGTGGAGTATATGATTAAGATTGATGTAAAGGAGATCCACGGCTTTGACGCACATCTTGGCCTTCGTTGCTTCAAGGATTCGCTCTTGCGGAACATGATGCAGGCTCGCGGCATCCCTTTGACTGACTGCATGCTCCGTCAGGAGCAGGAAGACATGAAGACCAGCGTACCTTCCCCATCCTCCACTAGCGTTCCTCCTGTTTCTGTCGCAAGTACGAGTTGACAAAAAGCCGACAAACAGCGAGCAGCGAACTCCAACGCTTCCATGTATACCGTTGTATGCATAACGTTTCCAGATCAGCTGGACTCCAAAAGCACTGAGTTCTCCTGCTGTTCTCTTGCTGAAATATGAGCATTGCAGTAGGGGGGTGCTTCAGTTTGTTCCCCTGCAGGGCAAAACGTTATCAACTAGTACCTGCATATGGAGCGTTTCCATGCTTGCAAATGTGCCGTTGCCCGGATAAGGCAACGTGTTTCAGCTTGCTACGTGTTCGTACGGTTGAACATTAAGCCTGCCATACTAGGCTTGTTCTTGCAGGGACTGTCTTGGGTTTTTCTTCTGAGGGGATCAATCGTGTACCATTTCCACGTTCAACTATTTGTTTTTGTCAGTGTACGCTTTGTCACTAATTAAGGGTGTGAGCGTTTCTAACGGATCCAGCTGCAGTCCACGATACTTTCCGAGCGCTACCCAAATGCATGTATAACGCACTGAGCTATGGCAAAACGTACTAGTAGTACTGGCCTAGAGTTCTCTAAAGTTGAAGCAGACGGCTACCAACGCTGACGGATATAGAAAGCAATGCTTCCTTAGAATGTCTAAAATGTTACAGCTGGGGGCTGGACTGGCCACAGCGCAAACGAAGTCTACAGTGGCAGGCTCTATAGACATGTACAATAGCCCGCTTCTCCCCCCCAAGTCTATCATTACCGACAGTAAAACCCGAGGACAAACAGCAATTGGCAACCTTATGCTGGGAAATGATACTTGCCGCAGGAGAAGCTCAAGACGCTCAAACCGCTCCGGTGTCCAATAGGAGCGTCCCTCCATAGGCATATGCATGCCTCAAAACATATGACTATGAGCATTATTGTCTATGGTGTACAGCGGCATCGATATATTGCCGTTTATATACACCTGTGCAATCCTAAAATCGGAACCCAGCGCATCCTAGACGTCGGCACTAAGAATGTCTCATGAAGGTATTGCATGGATGCACAAGAAAAGGTGCATTGTCACATCATGCCACCATATCCTAACGACGGAATTAGGGCTTGAAACCTGCAGACGCACTGCAACACCAGTGAAGCAGTGAAACAGCACTCAATTGAAAACTCTATTAAAAGATTATTAATGCCCACACCTGGCGGGGCAGAAATCCCGCGGTTACGCATTTGGCAAAAAGCCACTGCGCAATAGAAGTCACCCGCCTTGTCAGTGCAAAGGCCTTATCAGCTGCCCCGCGTTGAAACCTTGTCTCTCTGATGGCCTGATCTCTCAGCAAAGGTGAGTAGTGCACATAATCTCGAACATGCAAGGAAGAAGTGGCGGCTGCCCACATGGCTTGCTGGCGAAATACAGCAACCACCGCTCGTATGTACTCCCGAAGCAATACGTGTTGAACAAGAACAGATATTTTATCTTCACGTGCAATATCATCCTTCGCTTGCTTTTTGAACTGCAGCCACATTCTTGCGGCAAATACCTCTAGTTCCTTGGCAGAAGCCTTCCAGCTTTCTGCATTCGCTGCTTTGCGGCGTTCTCTCCCTGCAGGAGTGCAGCGGAAGCAGCCGCCTGCTGCTAGAAAGTCGTCTCGTTACCGAAGCTCTTCCAGGTTAAGAAGAAGAAGACGAAAGTGCGAAACGGTAAGATTGCGCACTGCTGGCAGTTTTATTCAACTACATGGTGTGAGGGCGTGTTTGAGGCGCATTACACATGCCTCCAAACACTTAGGAGTGATCTCATGGGACATGTAAACAACTTTCTCTTCATATTCTTCCTCATATTCATTTTCATAATCACGCCAATGACGTTCGTTGCGGTGCGGAGGTGCAGTTGCAAGGAATTGCAATACTGTTTTAGGAAGCATGTTGTCCACCACCGTCTCCCAGGGAGCGCTTTCAGTGGCTAAAACAGCCGCCTCTCGTGCGGGATCAGGCATAGCGCCAGCAGGCAGGCTCTCCAGCGTGCTGCTATTTGCATCGCTGGAACTAAAAGGCGCCGAGCTCTTAGCGGGACCTCTGAAGAACCTGACATATTTGTATGCTACAGCTGTGAAAGAAATCAACAGGAAAGGATAGCAGAGCTGGAAAAAAAAATAAAACCTACCATTTGTGCACAAGATTGGCAGTTCATAGATCGCAGCATCTTTGTCTTTGAGACATGCCTCAACAAACAACTGCGATACTGCTCCTCACAAACATATGCTTATCCCTTCAACTCATGGATCACTTAGGACTTTTCATGGATCACTTAGGACTTTAATTAGGACAATTATGAGTGCCAACAACCAAATGAACACCGGGATATCGAACAGGTGCATTAGCATCCTGCACTTAGTGTGTAGGGAGTGCTGGACTTCAGCTTTGCAGATTCAGGCAGCTTTCCGCTAGCCATGGCTGGCTGGCGCTACTCGATCTAATTGTGCAAAATGTGCGAATATACGTGCAGATGGACTAACAGCTAAGGTGCCATTCGTTAGACGTCAACAACACTCGCTTCACCACGTTACAACGCGCATTTTGGAATGTTACATTGCACGTTTTGCCACTCTGTCTTTTTCCCTTTTTTCGGCCTTTGCTCTTTTTTGCGGATACAAAGCCCTAAAACGCATTCTCCAGTGGTATATCCAGTATCGACGAGATTACGAGGCAAATCTCTCACAGGAGATGCGCCCTTCTGTCAAGCCAGTGCAGTTTTTAGCAGACGCAGCAGACGAGTACTAAATAGTAAAAACAAATATAAAGATGAGGTTGAGGCCCCTAGAAACGAACCTTTAAAAGGCTGCAATCAGAAGCACACAGGTCTACAACAAGTTGGGTGGGGTTGTATCACACGATGGGTAGCGCATGCAGGGGGAGAAGGAGTAAACTTCTCTTTAAACTTGGGCGTGAATTCATTGCGAAAACCTTTTCTTCAGTGCCCATCGGCCACTGCTCCCCAGACTGAGTAGAGAGTCTTTGAAGAAAGGTCGATAACCCGCAAACTGTCCGCTCCAAATTGTTTTCCATCGGCATATTTCTCCATGCTCTGGTGTATGGTCAAGCAAAAAAACATTTAAGCATTTTTCCTTGCATTGTCTGTTGTTGATGCCCAGGAGCTGCACTGAGAGGAGCCGCGAGCGAGGAGATATCAGGAAAACAGCAGACAGACAGCGAGAGGGAGACAAAACGAAAACAGTCGCTCCACCGCTTTGCAATCTGTGCCGTAACTGCTTTAATGAATAGCGTAACTCAAGTCATTCGAGCCTCTCCTCTGTTTTCACGTTATCGCAAAAATGCCGCCACAAAATAATTCTACAAAATAAAACACTCCCGAAAAACCGCACAGCCAACAGACACCCTGAATATTATGAGAAAAGATTACCACCTCATTTTTGCTTGCGCGCCCCTCTTTAAAATAATAACTAGAAACTGTGCAGAGACAGTGTGATCAGTATTAGTGGTGCATGCGCTGCTCAAGCAGCTCCTCTTGCTTCTCCTCCCCAAGCAGAGCCTCAGGCGGGCATCCCCTGCCTCGTTTTGCAGATCTCTGCAGCGACGAATGCCGGCCAGAAAACAACCAAAGGCCGAGGAAGTCGTTCGGGAAGCTCCTTTGATGCTGCCAGCGTGGAGGGTGCGTATTTTAGGCGTATGTAGGGTTTATTTTAGGTGGATGTATGGTTTATTTAGGGTGTATTTACGGTTTATTTAGGGTTCATGTAGAATGGTTTTAGGATTTATTTAAGCTGTATTCATTCCCCTGGCCCCTTCGGTTCCTTCCGAGCAAGCGCCGTGTGACAGGCGTTTTTGAGGTTTCGCTTTCTCTCTTTAGGGAGGCTACGCGATGGCCACACGTTAATGGTCGTCCTTCCCCTCCAGAGCCTTCAGGCTAATTGAAAGAGACGGGGTTGGCAATCCAAGAGCAGCATTTACACCAAAAGAATTTTTGCCCCAGAGTATGTCACATCACAACATCACAACATCTGAACCCTATCACTTCTACGTAAGAAAAAGTCTGCAAAGCCTGTTCCTCATCGGCTTAAAGAAAAGTGTTTTTGTTGCCCTGAAGGAGAAAACGCGGAGGTTTTGTTGTCTCAGCGAGCAGAGGATGCAGCATTACGCACTTCCGAGTTCTTTCTTATATTTGCAACTCTTTTCGGGTGTATAGCCACGCAAAAATTAAAACCATTTTGCTTGCTAAACGAACTTCGTCCTGCCAACAGCCTCGGGTTGCAACATGCAGGCACTGGTACGTTGCTGCGTTCGCAAGCGCGAACTGCGCGTAAGCTTGTAGCGGAAGCGACGTAGTGGGTACATTTTGCCAGATGAGTCCCCGTAGGTTTTCTCGTTCATGCCGACATTGGTTCTGATTAGTATCCGAAGTGGTGGCGGCTGAAGTAGTGAAATCAGGAGGATGTTCCCTATTTGCTGAAAAGATCAGTAGTGTAGAACCTAACAAGCAGCAAACCGATTGCTGCAGCAACCGGAGACATTCGAATGCGAGGCCTAAACCTTCAGGCCCTAAGCCTTTAAAAGCTCCTTGAGAAGCAGCGCCGTGAAATGCAGCACCTCATTAGCCGCAGTTTCTCTGGCCCCTTCCTCAGAAACTCTAAATACACCCTAAATACGACCTAAATACAACCTGAACCTAAATAAACCCTAAATACACTCTAAATAAACCATAGAAAAGCACCTTTTAAACTATCAACCAAGGAAACACTCCCCTGCCTTTCTTGATTTGCAAGCAGATGTTGCTTTTTGCTGCATTGACAGCAAGATCCCTGCTGCAGCACAAGCATCGGCAGAAGCAGCAGCAGAAGCATCAGCGCCTGCTGCAGCAGAAGCCCTGGCAGCTGCAGCAGCACCTGATGAAACAGCTGCAACACCACCTGCTGCTGCTGCTCATGAGAATGCGCGTGAGGGGGGAGGAGGGGGCTCGCAATGCGCGGCCCATACGCCCTGGCAAACCCCAGCAGCCACCCGCACAATCGCCCGCTCGTCGCACAGCGCCTCCTGCAGCAGCAGCAGCACCTGCAGCAGAAGCAGCAGCAGCAATAGGCACAAAAGGGCATCTTCCATTGACGCTTCTAGGGCAGGGTTTGGGGCTTGTGGCTTACCTCCTGTGCAGAGGGATGCATGCGCTGAGGCGCGTCTTTCTGTAGGGCCAGCCAGCGCAGAGCCTCTAGAGACAACAGACGCAGCAGCGGTCGCCTTTCACACAGAGACAGCAGCAGCAGCACATGCAGCAGCAGAGGGGCCTCCCTCAAGAGGAAATCCAAACCAGATCCTCCTTCAGAAAGGACAGACACGCTGCACTGCTGCTGCAGAGACAGACGGTGCTGCAGCAGTTGCAGCAGCAGCAGCAGCCAAGAGGCAGCAAAACTCTCAACCAGAGAAAACTCTGCGGCTGCCCCGGCTAGCAGAACGTCCTGCTGCTGTTGCTGTTCACCTGCTGCAGCACCAACAGCAACAGCAGCAGGAGCTATGTTACGCCGTGGTTGGTTCTTACAACCAAACAAAGGAGCAGCAATCGCTACCCCTGCAGCAGCAGCAACAACAACAGCAGCAGCAGCAGCGCCTGCACTCATCTGCTGCATCCGCAGCAAAAGCGTGGCCGCTAGCTGCTGCTGCTGTGCAAAGAAGAAGCAACCCCAGCAAACCACCAACTCTAACAGGCTGAGAGAGCCAGTGGCCGTGAAATGCGGCTCTGCATGCAGCACATCCTCCATGCTGCTGTTGCTGCTGCTGTTGCTGCTGCTGGTGTTGCTGCTGCTGTTGATCGTCGCGGAGCAAGCAGCAGTGAGGCAGCTCAGCAGCGGCAGCAGCTCTGCGATTCCCTGCTGCTGCTGCTGTTGCTGCTGCTGTTGCTGCTGTTCCGGGATGGGTGCAGCATATAGCAGGCGGATTGCGCCACGCGGAGCCGGCAAAGCATTCTCATCTTCTTCCACTCGAGCTGCGGCTGCTGCTGCTGAAGCAGAGAGCAAAGCACCAACTGCAGCAGCAGCAGCAGCAGTGCAGCGAGGGTGCAGCACCTCGAGACAGAGACGTGCTGCAGCAGCCCGCTTTCTGTGTAGCACGCTGTCAAACTGCTGCTGCTGTTGCTGCTGCTGCTCTCTCTGGTCATCTTCTTCGATGCCCGTGAGCCACGGCCGCCCCGCAGGTAGTACAGCGAAGAAGGGGAAACAACTGCTGCTGCTGCTGCTGCTGCTGCTGATGCTTCTGCTGCTGCTGCTGCTGCTCTTGCTGATGGTAGGGTCGATAGCTAGGGCAGACTGCAGCAGAGCATCTGGCAGCAGCAGCCCCATGGCTCGTGCTGCTGCCCACTGTGCAGCACACTGGCAGGTGCTGCTGCTGCTGCTGCTGCTGCTGCTGTGGTCTCTTGCATGCGGCGAAAAGGCACGTAGAAGCATGCCTTCCAGCATCTTTTCGGCGGCTTCGCTGCCGCTGCTGCTGCTGCTGTTGTTGCTGCTGCTGTTGCTGCTGCTGTTGCTGCTGGTGCGCCTACCCCATAAACCACATAGAGCAGCGCCCTGAAGCAAACCCGCAGTGCGTGCATTAATCCTTGCTGAAGCCGCAGCAGCAGGTGTTGCTGCTCGGTGCGGTGTCTGCTGTACGTGCGCTGCTGCTTTGCTGCAGCAGCAGCAGCAACTTTCCATTAGCAGCGTTGCTGCCTGCTGCAGTACGAGGAGCGCAGGGCCAATGGCGCTCTCAGGCATTTGCTTCAGCAGCAGCCGCAACACCTCTAATGCCTCCTGCTGCAGCACAACGCCCCCAGCTGCTGCTGGTGGTGCTGCTGCTGCTCGAGAACGCAGCTGCTGCAGCATGAGCTGCTGCTGCTCTTGTGACAGCGAACTGCAGCAAAGCAGGACGCACTGCTGCAACAGCTGCTGCTGCATGCAGCTGCTGCAGGCGCTGTCTTCTTTGACCTCCTTGCAGCAGCAGCTGCTGCTGCCGATGCTGGAGGTTGGCGGTGCAGCAGCAAACGCTGCAGCAAGAAACAGCAGCAGCTCCTGTTGCTGCAGCGTTTCCTGCAGCAGCTGCAGAAACAGAGCAGAAGCCTCTTCCTCGGGCAGCTGCAGCAGCAGCTGCTGCAGCAAGAGTCGCAACGACGAGACAACAAACGCCAAGCCTTCGACTTGCTGCTGCTCCTCCCCGTGCTGCTGCTGCTGCTGCTGCTGCTGAACATATGCAACCCCCACATCCCTCAGCAGCGCTATAATCCGTTTGCTGCCAAGCAGAAGCAGCACGGAAGAGGCAGGGGCCGCGCTGACATGCTGCTCTTGCTGCAGTTGCTGCTGCTGCCGCCTCTTTTGCTGCAGTTGCTGCTGCTGCTGCCTTATTGTGGTGTAGATACACAACGAGCTGGCTAGGCCATCCACTGCTGTGTTCAAGAGCCGCAAAGCTGAAGGAGCAGCAGCGAGAGACTGCTGCTGTTGCTGCTGTTGCTGCTGCTGCTGCTGCTGCTGCTGCTGCAGCGGCATCAAAGCGCTGCACAGAATGGAACAAAGTTGATGCAGCATGCTCTCAGGCAACGCTATGTCCAACACCTGCTGCTGCTGCTGCTGCTGCAGCGCGCTTGTGTTCCACCTGCCTATGAGGACGCAGGCGCAACTTATCGACACCTCTGCTGCTGCCCTTGCTGGCAGCAGCTGGTAGACTGGAGCCTGTTGCTGCGCATCGCTGCTGCTGCTGCACCCAACACTCGCTGCTGCTGCTGCTGCACAAGAATCCAGGACACCCTGTGCAACAACACGTAGCAGCAGTTGCGCCTGTTGTTGCTGCTGCTGCTGCTCTTTTTGCTGCTGCCGGTGCTGCATGCAACCGGTCGACAGCAGAATTTGCTGCAGCGAGCGGACGCAGCAAGCGTAGGGGCTGCCCCCCACACCCTTCTCTGTTGCGGTGTCTGTACTGGCAGCAGCAGCAGCAGCAGCAAAAGGTTCGCATCTGAGGACGGATGCAACACCCAAGCTGCTGCATTCGGTGGCAATCCGGCGGTGGAAGGCAGCAACCACTTGTTGCAGCAGTTGCAGCAGCAACAAACGCTGCTGCTGCTCTTGCATACTGCCTGCTGTCTCCTCCGCAGCAGCAGCAGCAGCTGCTGCTGCTGCTGTGGTAGGCAGTGCGACGAATCCAGAGAGTATAGACAGCACATATGCTGCTGCTGCTGCTGCTGCTGCACCAACAACCTCTTCTGCAGCAACGAGACCCACGAGCCTTGACAGCAGCAGCAGCACATCTGGGGCTTCACTGGCAAGCGTAGCACCCCGGCAGAGCAGCAGCTGCAGCAGCAGCTGCAGCAGCTGCTGCAGCTGCTGCTGTACTAGGCTACGTAGGTGCGGCGCTGCAGCTGCTGCTGCCAAACACCCGCTGCTTTGGGCTGCTGCTAACAGCTGCGACAGCAGCAGCAAGCCTCCCTGTATCTGCATTTTGTCGTCGATAATCAGACAAAAGTTGCTGCTGCTGCTGCTGCTGCTGTCTGCTGCTAAAATTGGCAGCCATAAAAAATATCCAGTCAGAGCCGACAGACACCTGGCGCTTTCACAGCTGCTGCTGCTGCTGCTGCTGCTGCTGCTGCTGCTGCTGTCACAGACAGCAGCAGCTGCATTTTGCTGCTGCTGCAGCGGCTGCTGGACATCAGCATCAGCAATGTTTAGTATTTGCTGCAGCAGCGGCAGCGCCGCAACTTTCAAGCAGCAGCAGCAGCTGGCAGGCCCCGCTGCTGCTGCCTCGAGCATCAGGTGTAGCATGCATTTGCTGGTTGCTGATGTGATTTGCTGCAGAGACAGCAGGGGCTCTGCCAGCGGCTGCAGCATTTCCTCTGCTTTATCCAAGGTCAGACACTTTTCTTCCTCCTCCTCCCCCTGCTGCTGCTGCTGCTGCTGCTGTTGCTGATGCTGCTGAGATTGTTGTGGGGTGTCTCCCTGCTGAGCACGCCGCAGCAGCAAGCCCCACAGATCCGCTATCTCAAGGGGCAGCAAGTCGTCGGGCTGCTGCTGCTGCTGCTGCTGTAGCAGCAGCCCCAATTGGTGTGCAGCAGCAGCAGCAGCAGCAGGCGCGTAGTGTGGCAGCGCTGCAGCAATCAAATCCACCGCTTTTTGCAGCAAACTGCGACTGCTGCTGCTGCTGCCGCTGCTGCTGCTGCCGCTGCTGCTGCTGC
>NPHX01000315.1:309383-325138 GCA_002271815.1 Eimeria falciformis
GCAAGAGGATAGAAATGATAATAACAGCGGGAAGGAGGCAGTGGTAAGCCGCATTCTCTGCACTTGTACAACTGGCTGTTGTTGGCTCGCCGCATCTGCTAGCTAACTATCTTCAGCTGTACTTACACCTAAATATTTAGAGTGTACATTCCATCTCTACTTATTGTCGTCTTCACCGTTTTTTACTGTTTTTTCTTGGGTTCAATTAGAAATGTTATTCTTTGTTTTTTCTGTTTATTTCTCAGTTATTGATCATTTATTAATTAATTAATTAATTAACTTATTTATTTATTTATTTGTATTTTTGTTTTTGTGTTTTTGCAGAAAACTGCTCGATTTATTCTTTTTGTGGGAAACCTTCCTCACACGGCAACAAGAGATGAAATTCGCTCTTTTTTTGGACAGAAACTTCGTACGCATGTGATGAGTAGCCCTCGTGTGTGCACTTTAGGTGTATGTACAGCTGAAGATATATACACATATACATATACATATATATGTACAGATATATATATATATATATGCACACGTATGTAGAAAACATGGAACTTTGGTTTTTCTCTTCTCATTTCGTTGATGCTTTTCTTCATCATCTTTTTCGTGGCAGCAAATACATGCGTAAATGGAATTATTTAAATTCAGTGTTTCTAAAATTAAAAGCTCGAAAAATCACAAGTTTACAGACTGTACAAAAACACATTTTAAATATCTTTTATTTATCCAAAAACATAATTATATTAATCCCCAGCTGCACCAAGTAAATGCATTTGTCATTGTGTGAAAAATACAAATTTGTGTTGTTTAAAATACATCTGAATAGCAATGTGCCTGCAGCTGCGTCACGCGGGGTGTACATACAGGTACTTTTCTGGGATGTCTATTCACTTTATTTGTTTTGGGTTTGTTTATTTTCTGTTTAGAGTTTTTTATAAAAGATGTTCGTCTGCTCACCGACAAACAAACGAAGAAGGCAAAGGGATGCGCTTTTGTTGAATTTAAAAACAAAGAGGCGCTGCAGGTAC
Source organism: Eimeria falciformis (assembly GCA_002271815.1). Lineage (NCBI taxonomy): Eukaryota > Apicomplexa > Conoidasida > Eucoccidiorida > Eimeriidae > Eimeria > Eimeria falciformis. The sequence goes on from NPHX01000315.1 coordinate 310,406, forward strand.
ACCCCAATTTGAGTGCATGCGTTTTGCTGCTTTCTGCATTTATAAATATAAATATATAAAATAGAGAGGCAGAGACAGTATCCTTTCGTCTGTACTTTCCTCTTGGCTGTACACTGGCCTGTGTTTATTTCGAGGTGTATAGACAGAGGCCCACCTCGCTTGCCGCTGCTGAGTTTCATCTGTTTGTTTTTTGCTAGATTGCATTGACGTACGACGGTCGGGTTCTTGGAGAGAGAAGAATCCGAGTGGAGGTGACGGCAGGAGGGTAAGAGGTGTATGCTGTCTTTCCCCGTAAGAATCGAGTAGCTGGGTGTACATACACCTGAACTTTTATTGTTGCTGGCATTGAAAGTGATTTGGTCTGCTTATACATTCTGTTTATTCTGTTGGGATTTAGGGGAGGCAAATCCAAAGAAAGAGCCAAAAAAATCAAACAGAAAAATGCCGAAATTCGAAAACGCAGGGTGGGCTGTTTCTCTTAGTGTGTTTTTCTTTGTCTGTACACCTGAAATACAGCCATATAAGTCCCAAGTGTGTTTTATTGTTGTTTATTGATTTATTTATTTCCCTGCATTTCTACAGACACGTAGGGAATGTGAAGAGCATCAATAAGACGGCTTCAAAGCTTCAGCTTGTTACCCTCTGTTGTTTTACCTTAGGCTCAATTCCTGAAGAGAAAAAAACAGACAAAAGACAGCAACACAACAAACCCTGCGCCTCCTCCCGCTGCGGACAAACCCAAGGGGAAGAGGCTCCTGCCAAATTCCTCTTCAGGGCAGCAAAAGAAAAAGTTGAGAAGCGTTTAGTTAACTCTAAAAACAAAAGACCAATTTTCTGTTTTTTTGGCAACAATATGTAAATATACAGAGACACATACAATATGTAAATAAATCTATATACAGATGTAATATATATACACCTGTATATATATATATATATAGATATATATATATATATATATTTAAATATACAGATGTTGCTATAGAGGAAGGGATAAGCACTTAGCTGCATCTGCACACATTTTCGGCTACGAGGAGACAGCACGTGAATATACAGAAATAAAAATACTTATTTGACGGAGGTGCGCAGAGAGCTGAGAGAATATAAATGAGTAATTAAACAAATGCATTTAAAGTGAAGAAACAGCTTTTTCAAGTTTCTTTGTTTGCTGCCTCAATTCCCTGGGCGGTAGACACTTTCTGCTTCGTAGGCAGTGGAGAGGGCCGATCGGCAAGGCTTTGAATTTGATACTGAAGTCATTCAGACACCCCAAGGGCGCCTTTGCTAGCTGGACTGACCATTCACTTTGCTGCAAACAGAGACCCTTTCCTTTCCTCGTTTACAGCTGCCTGTGGTGGTTGCCGTGCAAAGTAGGAGGGTGAGAGGACGGTGGGGTTCTGGTGATACTCACTTCGAATGAATGTGAGAGAAATAAGTTGTTTGCGGTGGCTATACACCTGAAAAGATGCAGGCATGGCATGAGGAGTAGCGCATTGATCATTCCTTGGTTTTTAACTGCAACAAACTGGCGTCCTCCACTCGAGGATGTTTCATTCCACATCCACCCCAAACTTTTTAATTGTTTTATGGAGTTTTCTAGTTCATGACTTCGTCACGCAACTAAGCCAAGCGTCTTCTTTTTAAGTAGCACTTTGTTGTCTCTGCAACAAAAGAAGTTTTAATTCATTTGTTTATTTTGCTTATTTGGCAGTTCGGCAAAAAAACATTCTCACCCTTGCTGAGCTGTGAGACTCAAGAGAATCAAATTTTGTGGCCGGAATTTGTGTGGCTTACGTGGAAGAAGCTCATTAATAGAATGCCATCAAACAAGTGTTAAATCTTCCAAACCCTTTAAACCCTTAAAAGCTTCAAAGAGGTGACCCTAGGGGACTAAAGAAGAACCGATTCTGGAAGGCATGGAGAGGAGAAGAGATATAAAGCGTCTCTTTATCTGTCTATACACTTGAACTTGCATGCGGGATAGAGAGTGGCAGTTTATGGGGTTTAGGTCTGTGTCTGTTGCCTTTAGCTGCAAACGGCGGAGCTGGAGGCTCCACCGCCGCTGCTGCACGAGGGCATGCGTCTTATTACGGGGTTGGGGAGACGTAAGAAGCTAAAGTTTGTGTTGTTGAGCAAGCAGCGAATATCTTACTGATTATTCTATATGCACATCATGTAAATACACTAGCCACGATTGGATAGAGCAGCACTCATTAGCATTGCTAGCTGCAGGCTGCTCAAGTGGTGGAGGCGCTAGGCGCTACCCCAGCAATTGCAGTGTACAGACACCCAAGGCTACTACTCAGCCTGATGAGGTATGGCAAGGAGAGAGAAGGTGAATGGAAGATCCGTAGACCACAAATTACTGGTTTTAAAAATGTTTTTTAAATGAAATATTTTAATTATTTCTGGCATCCCGCAAGGCAAAATTAGTCTCCATAAGCCAGAAGTTGGCAGCAAATATCAACAGAAATTTTAATAAATGTTGCCCACTTTAACATGTTGCATGCGGCTGAAGAAAAGAAGAAAATCAAAGAACCAAAAAGAAACTTCAATTATTAGAGAAAAAACGAGGAGAAATGCTTCGTGGCTAGCCAGGATATTTGAAAGCGGAAGAAGGTCACCAGGGATTCTGTTTGTTACATATCATTTGCAGTGTACATACACCTGAGAGCTTTGACGTTTACCGGTGAAGAGCAGCCAGGCTATATACTGGGACGTCTTTTATTTATATTGACTAACATTTAAATATTTATTGTTTTGAATTTGAATGTTAGATTTAGCAGCACCTTGTGCGGTTGCTGAGTTGTGGGGAGCAGCTGCATGTTTGCTGCTACTTTCGGTGGGGCTTGCTCTAATCGAATTTGTTTGTGTCTGCAAATTAAATGGAATACTTCAGTATCTTTTATAAAAATTATTGTTATGAGGACATAAAGGTCACCTTTAGACCTTGTGGGTTGGGCGTCTGACCGCATTTTTATTTTCTCGCATTTCTGCGGTGTCTGTACAGACACTGGCGGTTGAATAATTTTTCTGGCAGCCTACAGCCCACTTTTTCCCTGTTCATTTTTGATTTTAAACGAAATGACGAAACGCGAGCGCACTGCCTCTGTATCTGAGGAGGCAGAGACAAAGCAGCGAAAATTAGAAGCAAATGCAGGCAAGGATGGGCCGGACGCCGAGGAGCTTTTGAAGCCCTTCATGGACGACTTGGAGAAAATTCAAAAGGCGTTGCGGGAGATCGATGAGCAGTGTGCGAGGAAGCAGATGGAGGTGCAGAAGGAGTTTGATGTTTCAAAGAAACCTATTCTGCAGCAGAGACAAGCTGTATTAGATAAGATCCCTGGATTTTGGGCTACAGCCATTAAAAACCACCATCTTTTCGCTCTCTTGTCGGAGGACGATGAACCCGTCCTTCAGCACCTGAAGAGCATCGAGCTGGACGATAACCTCGACGACAGCGGTTCCTACAGAATTAAATTTGTGCGTTTTAGATCTTTGTCTGTCTCCTTATCTTAAAACCAATTAAATGAATCGTAGAGTTGGCTTTTGCTTGTTTCGAAGTATCCCTGTGTTTATTGAATTGTATTGTTGATGTTATTTCCATAGTTTGTTTTTCTGCACGTCTTCAGGTGTTTGGCGAGGGTGCAAAGCAGCATTTCTCACCCCTTGAGTTGGTTAAGGAAGTCCGCTTTGGGCCTCCTGGCCCCGACGACGAAGAAATTGTCGAGGCTACAGAGATAGTTTGGAAGGACAAGGAAAAGAACCCTGTTGCTTTAGTGGTTGCGGAGAGAGAGAGGGGCGGGGATGAAAACCACGCTCTCTGGTCGTTCTTTGAATGGTTTACAAAGGAACCCTGGCCAGAATCCAGGCCAGATGTAGGAGAAGTTATTAGGAGGGAGATTTGGCACTCTCCTGTTGCTTATTTCCTGGGGGATGCGCTGAGTGATGACGAGGAAGACGGGCTGAGCGATGAACTCGATGATAGCGATTCGGACAACGAGAACGAGGAGGAGGAGTGAATAACAACAACCCCACCCTTTTCAGTTTTCTGCTGTTTCAAAGGAAATGCTCTATTCTGCACTATGAACCATTTGGCTTCTGTTTATTATCTAGGTTTTGAAGAGTTATTCTTCATTTTAATTATGGAATTAAAGACAATTAGATGCAGTTTTTGCCCGCACCAACGAGGTACATGCTGTGCTTACCCTGGAGTGTCAGGTGTATGGACAGCTCGCTGCTTTGCAGCGAAGAAAGGAACATAAAAAATAAATTAAAACAAATTTATTCAGCTCATCAAAACACAAAAACAATTTAAAACACATCTCTTTTTCACCTCTGCACTTGGCAAACAAAAACTGTCTTCTCAGGTGTATGTACACCTAATTTGGCCATTCAGAAAACACCCCAAAACAGAAACCACATAGATATTTAAACCTTGCAATTTAAAACAAAGGAGATAAAGCTTTTCACCTCCTCGAATACACATAAAAGGAGGGAGGTTGCTTCTTGGCTGGCCTAGCGAGACCTCCGCAGAAATCTGTAGGCTTCGCATCCCACAACAGAGGGTCTGAGAGGGCCCCGTTGGGGGCCCCCAGCAGCTTTTTCTTCATCACTCGCATTTCTGCTGCTGCCTCTGCTATGCCGGGGGCAAGCTGAGTGGCCTTTGCTTGGCCCAGACGCATGCGGCGCTCTGCGCTGCTCTCCCGGACCCTGTGTCTGCCGACGAAAGTTCTTGAAAACTCGGTGGGTAGCCCAGGGGTGAGAGGGGTTTGTTGGGGTTTGTAGGATTTTGCCTTTTGTTTGTCTTGCTGCCACTTTTTTAACTGAGGAAATATATCTTCTGCGTTCTTTAAAGTGTACGGGGTGTCTCCAGAGAGGTGTGCGTAGGCCGCACCCCGGCCTCTTTCAGGTGTACAGACACCTTCTTCTCTTGCCAAGCCCCTCCGCTTTGCCACAGGCCACGTGGGAGGGTCGGGAGACAAACCGTCAAGGGGCACAGGAGGCAAGGGCATTGCACGCAGACACTCATCAAACTCCATCGGACGAACCTCGGGCTTTCCATTGTGGAGAATCCACACGTCAAAAGTTTCTGCATTCTTCAGGGCTGAGCCAAACAGGGCAGCAAACAAAACCAGAAAATAAATAAATAAATAAACAAGTCCTGAAATATAAAAACGCGACAAAATAAAATTAAAATTCTTTGAACAGATTTCTGCGGACGCGTCAAGGGAGCTGAGAAGTGCTGGAGAAAAATAAAAGAATTAAATTGCAGGAAAAATAAAAGTAGCCCGAGTGTATGTACACCACACCTGGCATGATCTCTGATCGCATTTCTTCCTTAGATATCCGATCTGGATCTGTCTGTTTTTTGTCTCTCTCTAACTTTTCTTTCTTTTTATCGGCTTGTGCGTTGTTGCTGTTCTCTGCGCCCTTCTTTGAATCTTCAAAGGGAGTTGGAGCATCAATTGGTGGTTTAGCAATTTCTCTGTCGAGCTCGATAATGTCTCTCTCTATTATGAAATCACTTTTCTTTTTCTGAAACAAAAAATTGTTTTAAATATCCCAGCAGGAAACGCAGCAAACACAAAGCAACAACTCACTGTATATACACCGCGTTGTACAAACCCCCACCCATTGATTCTCTTACAAAGTCACACATCAATTCTTTATCACTTTTTTTCTCTGTTAGCTTTTTCAGGACACACATTGGTGCACTCAGCATTACTAGAAAAAAACTGGCTTTGGGGTTTAGGGTTTAGGGTTTGGGGTTTGGGGTTTAGGGTTTGGGGTGTACCTCCACCTTTTCTTCTTGGTTCATAAAGTCTTGGTGGGTTGGGAAAAGAGGCCGGAAGGTTGGCATTTTTGTTGTCTGTGGCTTAAAGGAGCATTCTTCTGCGACGAAAAACAGACAAATGAAAAGCAACAATTTAACAACATATTATATTTAAAGGTAGTTATCGATAATTATTCATTTATTTATTTATTTTAAACACTTATGTAATCTGCATTCAATCTGGAATGGAGACAGCATAAACCCGGTCGGCGTTTTTAGCTGCAACAGCCTGCAAGGCAACAACCACAGCTAGCTAGCTCAGCTAGCTAGCTAGCCCAGCTAGCCAACACCCGTGTGATTGGTATTATGGCTAGCTGAGGTCGTTAGTGCTTGAAAACCCCTCAAATAAAATAGACAAAGAGAAGCATCTGCATGCTGCCCACCCATCTCCTTTGATTTCATTTGATTTTTTATTGCTGCAATTTTCATCTCTCTTCGTTTTGCAGTGTTGTCGATGTGACACATCAGGTCTCCCTCCACAGCAGGCTGAAAAAGTGCGGAAGACGCACCCAAACAAACGCAGACAAAACCACTTTAATCGCGAGAGAGGGCTGGGGTGTATGTACACCGTGCTGCTGTTTATTTCTGGCAGTTTTTGAAACTTTAAAATTTTGATTTTGGGGTATTTTTGCTGCTTTTCATTTCGCGTTGCACGTACACCTGAATGCGGCCGGGGCTCTGGGTGTTGCCCCTTAAGGGCAGCTGGCCAGCTGCTTATTTTTTCCTCTTGCAATTCACGGAAGGTGCGATCTAAACCCTGAGGTACGTAGGTGCCTTTGTAGAAATCTCTGTCTGCCAAGTTAGTGCATGGAATCCCGTTCTTGTAGGCAGTAGAGACGATATTTGTGGCCAGTCGTAAAGAATAATAAATACTGATACCGCTTATGTCGATTTCAATCCACTCGCGAAGAATGCCGAGAAAATCGCTTTTCTCAATGACCCCTCTGAGGTGTACAGACACCAGAAACGAATCTATGCAAAATGAACAAAGCCAATCAAATGCACCAGTGCAGCTTTGAACTCTTTTCCGGGGAATAATATTTACGTATTCATATTTTGAATCATTTGTTTAATTTCGAGGAAAGAGACAAAGAGTTGAGAAATAGATGGTGCCTAGTGCAATTTACATAAGGTTATTTTCATGCACAGCATGGAGAGGCAGAAACCAGCATAAACAATTAAACAGATTAAATGCCTTTTTTTAAATTTTAATGCAGAAGAAGGCAAACCAAATGACAAAGGATGAGAGAGAGTCTTGAAAAATACTGGCAATAAAAAATAAATGTTTTTCCGTGTTCAGATGGAAATATAATAAACACTTTTAGAATACAAATACCATTTTTTAGAAACAGTTTTAAATGCAAGTGAATAAACACAAACTTCCACTTTGTTTTGATGCTTCAAGTTGCTGCAAACGCGAAGATTCTCAACCAGAAAATTGGACTGTACATACACCTGAAAACGAAGCCTTTTGTCTGCTGGTTTTTGGGTTTTAGCCTCACCTGGGCGAGACGAAGGGCAGCATATCTTCCAGCACATGGAGCAGAACCTCAGCTAATTCTTCGTTATCTTTTCTTACATTTGCAATGCATTCACAAGCTGTTTCAGGGTCAATATATCCAATATTTAAAGGATCGAGCAGTCCGTACACCTGAAGCACCGTGCGACACCTCATTCGATTCACAGAAGATCTGGCATTCTCGTGAGCAGATCGGCTGCCCTTTCCTCGTGTTCCTGAGGTCAATCCAAATAATTTATTTTTTTGTAAAAAGGGCAGAGTGGAAAGCCGCAACATCCGATCCATCATGGCTTCCAACCCCTCCTCTCCACCCTTTTCTTGGGCAGCTAACGCCTTTGCCTTGGCCTCGCGAATTGCATTTGGGCAAAAGGCGTCAGCCGGCACCAAGTGGCGGGGCCCCTGCAGCCTGGGGGTCACCAGCAGGGAGGGAATTACAAGCTGCTCCTGCATGGTGTGTAAAAGTTAATTTTAAAGATGAAAAAATAAAATTAAAAAACACAAAAAATCCAAATAAGCCAAAGAGCCCCGCTGCTTCTGCTGAGTTCCCTGGAAAATGTTGGAGGAGCTGCTGAGATCTTAAAACATAAACTTTTTTGCTGCTGCTGCTGTCGCTGCTGCGGCTGGGATGCGTGTGTGTCGCTCTGCTGCAGCAACAGGAAATGAGCCAAGTGGTGGTTTTCCCTTTGGGTGAAAATGCGGCAAGACAGAAATCACGAGGAATGCTGCGACCGGTTCAGCTGTCTGTAAACCGCGTGGGCCACTGGTCACTTCCCCTGCGATTCTCGAGATTGCATGTCGCATGCAGCTGCGGCAATTCCCGGCTGCTTTTCTTTTCAAACTTCACCTGATTATTGAATTACTTTAATTACATTAACCAATATTATAAGGAAGATAAAATAAACTTAAACTCAACCCTGCTGTAAACTTGGGGGTTTAAAGGAAGAAAGAGGGCATCCAGGGGCCTCTCTCTTTGATAGCTGTGTTATTGATGCTTAAGTTGCAATGAGCAGTTTGTTAGTTGTCTGTTGCCATTTTTCAAAAACACGCATTTGCAGTGTACGCACACCTCAAGGCTCAGCATGCTCTCTTTGGCGGCGGAGCCTCTTTGTGATTTCAATCTCTCAAAAAAAATGCCATTTATCATTCTCATTCACTCAAATAATATTACATGTCTTGTCTTGAAAAAGAGAGAAGAAGGCGCAGACAGCTCAGCTGCTGTTGCTGCTGCTCCTGCTGCTGCTGCTGCTGCTGGGATTTAAGCAACCACAGCAGCAGAGGAGTAGCAGCAGCAGCTATGCTGTTGCTGCTGCCTGTTCTTTGTTAAAGCATATTTTTTATTTGAATTTAAATCTCTTTCTGCATGCAGAGATATAGAGAAAGAGATCGGAAGGAGACACATGTTTTCTCGGGGAGATGTGAGGGTTTGCGTTGGTCGCTATCCTCTCTCTCTCCTCCTCTCAGCCAACAAACTTCTGCTGCTGCTGCTGCTGCTGCTGCAGCTGTTGCTGGTGGTTCAGCTTATAAGGTGCCCCTTTTTTGAATTGCTGCTGCAGCTGCTGTTGCCGCTGCAGGACTTGCAGGACTGTACCCCCATCGATCTTCGGGTACTAGTGCAGCTGGCAAAGTCGACGAAGGAGCAGCAGCAGCAGCAGCAGCAACAGCAACAGCAGCAACAGCAGCAGCAGCAGATATACTATGAAACATTCTGCTGCACCTGCCTGCTGGGTCAACTAACCAATCACGGCAGCGCATCTGCCCACTCAACTGTAATCGCTGCAGCAGCAGCAACAGCAACAGCAACAGCAACAAAAACAGCAGCAGCAGCAACAGCAGCACAGGCAGCAGCAACTGTTGCTGCTACACTTGTACCTAGGAAAGAGATCACAGGCGCAGCAGAATGTCAGGTGTATCGGCAGATCTTGCCTCCACGTCACCTCGCCGCTGCTCTGCAGCATCGGAGACAGCAGCAGAGACAGCAGCAGCAGAGACAGCAGCAGCAGAGACAGCAGCAGCAGCAGATAATGGAGGAGATGAGGGGGAAGTGGTGCCCCCTGAATTTGAGTGTTCGATCTGCATGAAGATTTTGCTGCTACCTGTCACTACACCCTGCGGCCATAACTTCTGTCGAGCGTGTATCGAGCAGGTGCTGCTGCTGCTGCAGTTGCTGTTGCTATTGTTGCTGCAGTTGCTGTTGCTATTGTTGCTGCAGTTGCTGTTGTTGCTGCAGTTGCTGTTGTTGCTGCTGTTGCTGCTGTTGCTGCAGTTACTGCTGTTGCTGCTGTTGCTGTTGTTGCTGTTGCAGTTGCTGCTGTTGCAGTTGCTGCAGCTGCTGCAGTTGCTGCTGTTGCTGCTGTTGCTGCTGCGACTATGTGGATGTGCTGCTGTATGTTGTTGGATTTGTTGTCGCAGGCTCTAAGGTACCGGCCCATCTGCCCGCTGTGCAGGGCTCCTCTGCTGCACTGCGCGTTGCCTGCGGCTGAGGGCGGCTGGGTGCAAGGGCGTTCGACTCTCTGTGTAAATACTTTGCTGCAGCAGCTGCTGGAGGCCCAGTATCCGCGGATGATGGCTGTTAGGGCAGCGGAGGTGGCTGCTGCTGCTGCTGCTGCTGCTGCTGCTGTTGAACGCGGAGCAATAGCAGGGGAAGAACAGCAGCAGCAGCAGCTGCTGCAGCAGCAAAGACAGCTGCTGCCCCTCTTTTTTGCTATGGGAGGACAGCAGCAAGGCGGCAGCCACCCACGGATCCACGAAGCATCCCCCCTGGTGCCCGGAGAGAGCTTCACGCTGCACATCTACGAGGAGAGGTACATACACCTCATTCAACTCGCCCTGCAGGTCAGCTGCTGTTGCTGGCTGCTGTTGCTGCTGCTGCTGCTGCTGCTGTTAGCCTTTCTCCTGATCTTGCCGTTCGTCCTCCATGATTCCTAGGGTTTAGGGTTTAGGGTTTAGGGTTTTGAGTTTATTTTTCAGGGCTCTCAGCACTTTGGGATTGTTCTGCCTCAAATAAAATCGGAGACCGTAGGGGCGCCCCTCCCTCGAACTCCTGGGTCTCTTAGGGAGCCGCCAGATCTCTCAGCAGCAGCAGCAGCAGAGGGGGTTGAAGGCCCTGAGGTGTCTGAGGAGGTTGGCGTGTTTGGCTGCTGCGTGAAAATCGAGCAGCACTCCCTCGTGGGTGGAGGGGGAGATGTCGATACACCTGGGCGATGCGTCATTCGCGGTGTCTGTAAGAACAGATTCCGCCTTGTTGATATTCTGCTGCAGCAGCAAAACGAGCAGCAGCAGCAGCAGCAGCAAAACGAGCAGGAGGAGGAGGAGGAGGAGCAGCAGCAGCAGCAGCAGCAGCAGCAGCAGCAGCAGGAAGAAGAATCATTTGAGGTGCAGCTTGCTGCAGCAATTGCCTCCAATGAATTTAGCATTGGCGTTTGCTACCCAATCCTTGACGGGCCCCTTCTCGCTGCTGCTCCCTCAGCAGCAGCAGCAGCAGCAGAAGAGAGAGAGCAGCAGCAGCAGCAGGAGCAGCTTGCAGCTGCAGAAGCAACAGCAGACCACTGGTCACGCAGTCCCCTAACCCGCTCCTCAAATCTGGTTGAGGAGTTTGCCGAAGTTAAGGCCGTGCTGTCTGTACACCCGAGCAGCACGGGGAGCTTCATGGCATCTTCGAACAACCTTTGCCTTCTTGCTGCCCGCCGACTGTGCGAGATTTGCAGCGAGGGTCTGCACAGGTCAGAGGGGCCCCTTGCTTCCCTTTCGCCCGATTTTTGCTGTTTGTTGCCTTTCTTTTTCAAGCCGGTCAATCTGCATCTGTCTGCATGCGTTTCTCTCTGTCTGTCTGTCTGTCTCTGTCTCTCTGTCTCTCCGTCTGTCTCTGTCTCCCTGTCTGTCTCTTTCACCCTCTCTCTTTCTCTATCTCTCTCTCTGTCTCTCTTTGTCTCTCTCTGTCTCTCATGATATTCGTATTATATTTTTGTTATTCGCTGCTCTCTCTCTCTTTGTTCAGGCAGTTGGCTCAAGGAGGAGAGGTTGCCCAGCGCCTTTTCTTCTCTAAATATGGAAGGATCCCCATCATGCCCGAGCAAGTGGGTGCTTCTAGGGTTTAGGGTTTGGGGTTTAGGGTTTACTGCGGTTGTAGACGCACACAAGGGACTTTAGGGTTTGCAACGTGCTGCAACATTTTGCATCCTGTGGGCGCGTCAAAACCCTAGCAGAAATCAACTGCAGGGTTTAGGGTTTAGGGTTTAGGGTTTGTGTGTTTTGTGCAGACGGGCGTGCATGAGCTTTCGTCTCTGTCTTTTTTTTTCTGCAAGGTTGTGGTGGCAAATCCTGTCACAAAGTGGCAGTGGTTTATCACAACAAGTGAGGTGGCTGAGTGTCCTAGTGTATATACAACATTAATTATTTAATATATTTCTTTATTATAATGGGTGTGTTTAAAAGGGGAGCAGAAATGGAACTTGGCGTGCGTGCGGTGTTGAGGTGTAGATACACTCGAGAGGCTGCTGAGCGTCTCCAAGGTGATTGTCGATGCACACTGGATGAACGTTTTGCATTTGAGGTGCGACTAATAAAAACTAATTATTTTACTTGTTTCAATTAGCTTTGTTTATTTATCGAAATATATATTTTCTGGTTGCTGCAGAGCTTTTCCGGGCTGCCGTGCTTCTTCCACAGCGAGAGGCCGATTGACAGTACCTGTTGAGGCTTTGTGGTTTGTGGTTTGTGGTTTGCGGCGCAGCTCGGGGCCTCCCTCGAACCTGTCTCGGTTTTTATTGCTGCAGGATGTGCAGAGCAACTTCTGGCTGCTCGGTTTGTTGCTCCTTTTGCTGCTTGCTTGTCGCAGCTTCCCTTCTGTGTTTTTTGATGACGGCGAGCTTTAAAAGCCTCAATCTTCAACTTCTGCATGCGCCGATTCAACCTGAACTTTTTATTTCTCTTCATTCAAAATTTGGAACTCATTTGCGAATGCAAGAGACCTGCAATCGCCGGGGTGTCTGTACATCGAACGTGATGGACCGACCATAAAGAGGTGGTTTAATTATGTCTATTTCAATTATGTTTGATTGGAATATTGATTTTAAATGTGGTGTCTAGTCTAATTGTGATGTGTCCTTTCTTTTCTGTATTTGCATGGGCACACTAAGACACCCCAAACGGCGCATGGGCGGCCTCATCCTTGCGGTGTACGGACAGCCCGTTTGTCTGCCAGTTGGGTTGGAGCTCATCTCAGCATGTGCACTTTTAAACCCTCTAATTCTGATTATCCGATTAATTACCCGATTAATTTCTCTTCTTTTTGTGTTAGGGGTGTAAAGAAACTTGTAGTGGCACGGTTTGCCGCTGTCCATCGCGCTCTGCTAATGCCCACAAAAACGCGGTGTACAGACACCCGAATAGAGCTGCCTATTCACGGCCCAAGACGCACGAAAAGCAGGAGGCATCTGCAGTTCTCGACTGGCCTCTTTGATTTTTCTCTCCTCAGTTTATTTTATTATTCTTTAAAATTTTTTTTTTAAATTGATGGCTGAAGTTCCGGTTGTGTTTTGCTCGGTGGTTTTGTGACATTTCTTCTTCAATCCCATGGAGGTTCATACCCAGCAGACATCAGAATAAAGGTACTATTGGCGGAATTACATCCCTTTTCTGTTTTTACGTAGGCAACAGAAACGGGTGTTGTTATGTCTATTTGTGCAAACAATCTGACTTGCTCAATAGGTGCATTTCTTGGCTCTGAAACGCATCCAGTGAGGTGTACGTACACCTGAAAAAACGATCTACTTGTTGTCAAGCCGAACTTGCAAATGGGAGATATTTTTCTCCAACTGGCCGCTCAGACGCTCGCCACCCCAGTGGTCTGTGAGGCCCAACTTCGTGCCGTACATACACCGCTGCAAGGAAGCCAAAAACCACGAAGAAATTCGAGTTTAAAAAGCAACCTGTTCCCTGCCAGTGCAGAAACAATGCCAGTAATATTTAATCATGTACAATTAGGATTATGAGTATATTTAAATAATTAATTCACATAAGACAAACAAATACCTCGTAATTCGCGCGGGTCGTGAGGCATCTGTCCTCTCCTCCCTGAGTCCAATATTTCTCCCCAAGTCTTTGCGCTCTTTCAAGTTGAATAGCGACGCAGTTTCCGTGCATTGCTAATTCCATTTCACACGTTTTGGGTGCTTTCTGAACACCAGAAGACACTAGAATATCAGCAATTAAATACCAATTCATTTATTATATCCTTTATTATTGAAACCAAACTCAAGAGAGACAGAGGGGCGGAGAAAGAGGGGAAAACGGGCCTGCGGCTGAGCCATCAAATGGGCAACGCGGTCTGCGTCTGCAGGGAAGTTCTTGCGGTGCTCCATGCACCTCTGTGCATGCAAAAACCACGCAAAGCCCCAAAAAAAGAACCAGGTATAAATGCCGGGGGGGAAAACTGTCATTTAAATCGTGAAATGTTTTCTAGTTTATTTTTAAACACGCACCATGTATAACGAGCGAGTTGAACGACATCTGTCTCTATCGTCTTCGCTGCCAGGGACGTATGGCTCCCCATGCATTACGTGCTGCTCAAGAAAAAGCTTGACGCATGCCACGTGACCCTCGAGCTCTTCCTTGCAGTTGTAGGTGAATTCCGGGTGTTCCACATTCGAATCTGATAGCAGAAGTGGGCAGAGAGAAACAGAGAAAGCTCCATTTGTTCCGTCTGCTGAATAGTATAAACTTCAAGAAAATACAAGAATTATTGTTATAAACGATTCATTTAATAAGAATCGCTGCTTTTTTAACTGCTTCTTCGGTTTCTATTGCTCACTCCGCCATGACGAAGACATCTTTGGTCGCGTGTCTGTCTGTAAACCCAAAACGGTTTTAAAGGAAACTCACAGAAATTCGTGGAACTTTACCAATATATGAAATAATGTTCAGATTTACAAAAATAGAAAATTTCAGAGGTAATATTGGGGCTATCGAGAGACGGGCGGCCGGACCACCAGAGCATTCTTGTGGAACTTAGGGAAATTGCCAACACACATTCAATTTAATCATTTTTTCTTGCTAAAATTGAAAACAAATGAATTATTATTCTTATTTAATTGTTTTTTAATGGTATATTTGCTCGCACACCAACGCGCATGACCGCTCATTCACTTCGTTAGGTTTGGTAGCTGACCATCGTTGTAACATGCTAAACTGAGTCTTCGTGATATGCAGCAAGCAACTTAGACTCTGGATTGTATATACACATTAGTACAATTTGATACAACAGCACTAGCTAGCCATAGCTAGCCGCAGGATGCGGGAGTGAGGAGGCAAGCACCCGACCACCGCCACACAATAAGGGCCATCAGCTTGCGGCTAGCCCTCAGGCTGAGCTATGGCGAAA
>NPHX01000318.1:0-78585 GCA_002271815.1 Eimeria falciformis
CATGGGGCATATACAAGCAACAGCACGTCCTGAACACCAACGGAAGTTCCACGGCTCAATATGGCGGAGGGTAGTATTCTATGTGAGCGAATGTGTTTGAGGGTTCGTTGTGTAGTGGACCTATTTATAGATTATGTGGGTGTTTAAGAATGTGTTGTTAGTCTTGGCGAGATGGGGACGTACTTTCGTGCCACCAAGGACATCCGTGTAGAAGGTGTTTAGGTCAATTTGGTGCACCGAACTTCCTTTGTTTATTAACGCAGCATGGTCAAAGGTTGTTGAAGTTGTCGCCTTGTCAGATGCAGCAATTGCAATTCCATCGAGCTCCGCAGGCTTCGTCGCATGCTTTCTTACGAATGCCAAAAAGCCATCCACAGTTCTTCTGCCAGAAAAGGCTATTGGCTTTTTTGCTCCTTTTGGGACAAACCAAATTGTAGGGTACCCGGAAACTGCAAATTCTGCTTGCCGGATCTCGTTCGTTGACCCGTCCATCTTTGCGACATCCAACACCGCTGCTGCCGAGGGGCTCGCAGCAACAGAGCGTGCGAATCGGAAGTATGCTGGCTTAATTTGTTTGCAGTGCTCACACCATGGAGCGGATACCATGAGCAGCACATCCTGATACATCCAAACAGGCAGCACTAATCGATTCGGTTAATGACCCTTGTGCTTCAGCAACGGGAGCGAAATAGGGAACTGTTCCCTCTCTAATCTAAATTAGCAAATAGCTGTACCTACCTTGCTAGAGTTCAAAACAAACTCCTCAAAATTGTCGGCGACAATTTGTTTGACAGGCCCATCATTCTTTTTCGGTATCGGACCTGACAACGTTTCCTGCTCTTCGTGGGGAGCCACGATGCGATGCTGCTCGTTCGACAGCCTGGAGTTGATAAAGGAAATGGCTGCAGTTATAGTCAACTGCCCTTCAAGCTGTTCTGGAGTGTTAGCTCCAGATGGTAAGAAGAACAGTTTCGGTGCATTATTGGAGTTAAGCCATTCCACAGGGTAGTGCATGGAGAATGTCTCCGCAGACGCAAACAACAAGTCAGCCCCCGCCGCTTTGTACGCTCTCGCCATAGACAAGAGCCGAGGAAGCAAACGGACGCTTCTATTGCAAAACGCCGAGTGAACGATTACCACTGTGTCCTGCAACATCGCAGAAGGGGCAGTGTCATGGAAACGTATGACCAACTCAGCTGGCCCTTTCGCTTTGACGGATACGTGAACTCGTGTCGAGCACTCTGTTCGTTGATAGCGGAGCAAAGCGGGGATGGAAGCTGGATGGCTCAATATTAGCTCACCTTCCCTGCATTTCGCAAAGTCGCCTCGAATGAGGCCGGGTAAAGAGGCAATATTGGGTAGTCCGCCAGCTGCGACAACTGGTCCTGCGAGTTACATGTATTGTACTTAGGCGTCTGGGGTGGAGGAACCCACACCATGTCCTCTGTGATTAAAGGAACGCCATTCTGCCTCGACGCATAGGCCTCCAATGCTCGGTAATAGTAGCAAAGCACTCGCTCTGGTAACAGGTGCGTTTTCGCATAGTCGCGGGCTGCAGAGAGAAAAATAGAAAGCCAGCATATATAGCTTCCAAACCTCTAAAAGTTTACAAGCCCTCAACACTGGTATGCACCAAAGGCAAATTTGGTGGTAAAATACCGCAGGTTGAAGCATATTGAGAGGGGACCCAAGTAACTACATGTTTGCGCCGCGCCAACTCATTCGTTCGCCCAGAAGCAACAGCCGTGACGGTGAAAACATCTTTGCACTTAGGAAACTGTATCCTGCACAACGGAGCCTTAGCTTCTTCTGTTTGTGTGGTTGCGTGTTTTTCGGTGGGATTGTACCACGGGCCGCAACTTTTTGAGCCTCATCGTCGTTCTCCTTTGCCCACTGCAGCTTCGACAACAAGTCCGGGCCACTGCCGTCGAAAGGAACAAAATGTTGCCACGGAGTCAGCTCTTTCTGGTACCACTCGTAGTATGGACTGTCTTGCTTCAGCAGCAAGCTGCCACCTGCTCTCAAGAACCATACATGCTGCAGCCAGCCTGTCGGAAGCAGTTTGAGGGTGGTTCTACGCAGGAAAATGTTCACCAGGATCTCTAACGCAGAGCCAGTAGGCAACAGAAGTAATAGTTACCCCGCAGGATTGCACACAGGCAAGAGCTCGAGAGGACTCTCTTAATGAATAATGACACGCGAGTACTACGAACGATACATACAATTAGGACGTACTGGAAAGAAGGTAAGGGTTTCTGTATGCAGCGACTGTGCCGTCAAGCGCAAGAATGTACTTGTACTTGGAAAACTCGCTGAGTCCAAGAAAGGTCTTCCTTCCACCACCAATTTGTTCTTCAATTTCAAAGTGCTCATCGTTTTCCCAGCTGGTAATAGCTACGTCCAGGAGTTCAGGGTGCTGCGAAGCAAGTTGAGCGAGCTTCACTCGAACGGTGTTGCTGTCGCGCCCCCGAAACACTGCTCGTGAATCTCGGGATTCCCATGGAATATGTCCCCAACTCTGCAACATCCAGGGAACTCCAGAAACGCAAAAAGCCTTGTTCAAGACAAGAATAAAGGCTTCAGAAAGAATCAAGGCAAGAAGCGAAGAGATGAAATGTTCTATTTACGGATTTTAGACTGTGGTAATCGGTGTAACATGCTCAACTGCCAAGTTTGTTGCTTCAGAAGGAGTGCCATTTTGAAGGTTCCGAGGCCGCTAACACACTCCTTGTTGTTTAATGCTGCACTACCCTGCGAGCCTCTTACCTGAGAGGCAAGCAGATCCGGATCTGAGTTTCTGTTGCCAAGAAGTGTGGAGCGTGTTACGTCCCACTGTGGCAGCACAAGGTCAAAGGTGTCAGTGGAGCCGCACCAGGAGAACACAGGCACTTTGCCGTCACCCATCGCTTTCTCTACGAGCGGCCAGTCGCCGACATTCAACAAGAATTCCACATCTGCATACAGCCCCAAATCGCATTTGTTTGCTTAGGAATATAAAAATTGCGTCAAGAGAACGGACAGGAAAAACTGGATATTAAGCCTACAAGAGGCCAAAACACAGCGGGAGATGAACAGGAAACAGAAACATCTTTTGGAATCCTCCAGCAACATCAACTTTCTATTACTATATATTTACTTTCCATGTGCCCCCAAACAAATGTGACGTCCAGTCAGCAAAGGTAAACATACTTTTCGCATTCAACTAAAGATTCTTGCCTGTCTAATCGCTCACCAGGCAGCTTAACCTTGGTAGTTAGTTGATGTAAGGCCATATCAGCGAAGTATGAGAAGGCTGGGAAGGGGCCATACGATTTTCTGAACAGCTTGTTGTCTTTTATCACGTAATGCAAAATTGATGTTTCGGATCTTTTGTCTCGCAGTCGGGGTACAGCTTCGCGCAGTGCAGCTAAGTCGACCGTGGGGAAAGCGTGTAGATCCTGGGAACAAACTCAAAGCGGGCGCAATAAAACTGCTCAGCTAGAGAGTCGTTTATTTCTTAAATTACAACTGTATATGTGAATGCATGGGCATAATATGCCGTTTGTTAAAGAAAGACGCAATACATCTGCAAGATAGTGCACAGGTGCCAGTTGAAGAATCCATTACACAGAACCGCTGCATGTAAAGGCAGTCAGAGTTCCCCCTAAACTGCTTCTCCACACTGAAAAATTGCCCTTCCATATCCAATAAACCAGAATTAGGCACGTGCACAGTCAGCCTGAGGTGGCGGAGCGCCTCTGGTTGACGATGTGACAGCCACAGACACACAACGTTTAACCCTGCAAAGTCTGCCTTCTAATCCACTATCATGGGTGCTAACATGCTTTGGTCTGTCACAGCTTACCTCTTCCAATTGTGGGAAACTGTTTGGGCAATCCATGGACTTGGTCCACGCCGTTGGATGAACGGGTGCGATGCATGATGGCTCATGGATAGGCCCTACTATAGATAGTTCCACAGGATTAATGGAGAAACCTGTAGGGCTTCCGCCATAGCTCGCTTTCAGGCGCAGTGTGTAGCCACTTGGCACTCCCTCTGCAATGCGAAATGCCACAATATACTCCCCGCTACCAGCGTCATGAACCTGCGATATTGTGGGTCTTCCAGACCGTCCTGGAATATGTGGAGTAATATTCGAGCTGATGCGGATGCGGTTGGCGTCCATTCCTGGGGGCAACGCCTTCTGGCCTTCGCCGTTTCGCACCACCAACCGGAAGTGTCGAGTAGGAGCAGGAAAGTCGGCCCTCATACTATGCCCCCCATCAATTTCAAAAGTGTAATGTTGCACTTGAGGGCGATAGATAAAACCAAAATACAATGCAACGACGGCGACTAGTGCCCAAACCCACCACGAACCTGCTGGGCCTGCTAACCGGCGAAGAAAAGAACGACGCCCCCGTGCTGCAAATTTAGCAGCTGCCGCTTTGGCTGCCTTGGCTTTTGCTGAGGAATCCATGTTTTGCTCCAGAGATGGCTCAAGAGAATTGAATCAACAGATGTCGTTCCACGTAGCTAACGGCTGACAGAGGCCAGTCACCGAAGGAACATTTCCCCTTTACACTGCCTTCAAGTCTTCTGCCAAATATCTTTAAAACATGCATGCTAATGTGGACGTTTCGGTGCGCAGTAAAGGCCTTCGCGGATCGAGACAGTCCTCGACTCTCTTCTCAGTGGTCTTGTCCTGACCTGCACAAAGGTTCTCTGGGAGAGAAACTTTTACGTGGTGCAAATTTAGACAACTTATTTTTAAAAAAGAAAGTGAGCCCCAACGGAATGTTTTCCCGCAATAATGGCGTGTCTCCCGGACCAGCGGTCGAAGGGATGGCTATATGGCTGGGTGCAACGCCTGTCGTGTGGCCGCAGTGAGCTGTCTTTACTCTTCTACATCCCTGTTATGCCATCTCGCTGCAAATGCGCTGATTGACAGGAAAATAAAGCGGTTAATCATTGGCAAAGGTAAGGACAGCTCCCTGAGCTGTGGTATGGGGCCAGCCGCATACTAGCTGCTCCAGAGATCTGCAGCTGAGCCTAGTGTTTACTACTGAAATACAAAATGGAACCAAACTCAAATTAGGATATTGTAGCGCGAACGTTTAAAGAGTGCAACACGTTATTGTAAGGGATCATCATGTAGATGCGCTACGAATACAATAACACCTCGTTGGTTTGCCTATGCAGCCAGGTCTGTGAACTTCCAATACCAAATCCGGAACATCATGTGTAGTAAATTTTGCAAGCAAACTTATTTTTGGCCACCACAGTGCTTCGTGAAGGTGTACCACGACTTCAGAAGACGAACGATATTCTTTTACGGCGAAAGGCATGGAGCACGACGTGAAAAATCATAAGAAATAACAATGAGAAACGCCTGAACTTGAGTGCACGAGCTGCTCTGCCACAGCGGCTGTCTGTGGTTGAAGATTGTCCGCTGGATGGACTGGGTTACGCGATAAAATTCAGTGTGCTTCATACGTCCCAGCACACTTGTCACTAGAAACAAGACATAATACCTCTTGCCTGTTTGCAATTTCTGTTTAATGGACTGTTTTACTAAGGCTTCGAAATGTTTTGGCATTGGTTGCTAGGCGTCCACTGCCATCAACCGCCAGCCACTACAGAACCCCGAATTGTGCGTTACACGATCCCAACTTTCGCTTATCCAGGTGAGATAATAAAACTCACCGAGTAGCAACACAGATATCGTTAGAGCCATTATGCTGGTTCCCATATTGCGAAACAGGATTATCTTTGTCGCCGATGGGTATGGTGAGCCATTTACTAAATATTCCACTGAAGCGATGGACGCCCCTCCACACAACATTCGCCGCTGAACTGCATGTGACGTTCTAAATTAGTACTGCTGGGAAGACCCTCTAAACAAGATTGTTCAGGATTCTCCGCCAACGGCTCACAGGACGAAGCTCATACAGAATAATACTCTGGCCGTTTTTCAATCGTCTTTCGGATTGCCGCAGCTCCACTTGACGCGTTGATATCAAATAGTTATACACTCCCTGCGAACACCGCACACCTGAAACACCAGAGTGACCCCAATCTCACCAATGTGGCATAAACAATGTGCAACGGGGATTGCAAAGGCGCAGGACGGTCAAGAAATCCATCATGACTCTGAAAGCGAACAATCCAGTAGCGGTAAAATGCAAATATTGAACTAACAAAAACACAGGCATCCTGCTGAACTGGCCTCAATTATGCAAACCGAAGCTTGGAGCAGCCAAGGGGGAACTCCACAAAAATTACTCTTCTCACATATATGTTTGGTTGCAACAGGCGCACGCTGAATGGCTGCGATTTCTTCATATGCGCTGTAGGTAAAGGACAGCCCTGCCACTTGATGGGAGCCCATCCCCCTCCCGGTGATTGTCGGCCTACAACCGGAAGAAGGCCAACAATTTGCATACGCTTTTCTCCTCTTCTCCAAGGAAAGTATGTACTCAACGTACCGGCAGGACGAGGCCGCATGTAATTCCATTGCACACAAGTTGCGACGGAAGCAAATGCTGCGGCATCATCCGTCGCTAGGGATTGGGTTGGAAGAAGTGCAGCCAAAGCATTTCTACCAAATTCTGTAGAGGCTGCGGCACAAGGTAAGGCGCCCACGGAAGACGCCAAAACTGCGGCTCCACTAAAACCAGCATTCAACTGCAGGAAACAGACAACAATGAGAAGAGTTTGTCCAAAGCGCTTTAGGGAATACTGCCCAAACATGGCGGGCGTGCTGCGAGGCCACCAAACGTTACCACAGCAGCTGCGCAGTCATTCACTGCCTTATTACACCCATGTTTCAGTTTTCCTGCAGGAAAAGGAAAGATGGTTCACACAAGACAACGATGTCTTAGCTCATTCGTCTCGATTGCGCATGCGCGCCATCCCAATCCGCATTATTCGTGTTTCCTTTTCACTTTATGGATAGCAAACTGACCTATTTTGCAAGCCGCAAAAAAATTTTACAGCTTTCCAGTCGTTGAACACTCTGTATCCATGCGGTGGTAACAATATTTTCAAGTGTACTATGGGGCTGTGCCGTTCGTCGGCGGTGGCCTTAAAACAATACCCCATCCCTGTTCTTAATAGGGCATTTGAAATGACTGTGAGCGTATGCTAAAGCTTTCCACATTACACAACTGCACGTGCCTCACGAATTGTGGCGTTTCGCCACCCGTGGTATAGAAGCCATTTGATCACGGGAAAGCAGCACCTTCACCAAGCAACCCATGAACAATCGATCTTAAACGAAATCCGTGTTCGTCCAGAAGAGCACATGCTGTATCATTTGCAGAAAATTGGGGGGGGGGGCAAATAACTCGATCCTTACGGCGTTACCTCGATTGCTGGAGTCTTTGAGTATTATCAGCGGCAGTACTCGCTAACCAGGAGCGGCGAGCAGCTCTATAGGACACTTGTCAACTAATTAGCAGGGGAGAGTATTTTTGTACCGTTTTCATTATGGCCTAGGGGAATAAACTCTTATTGCGGCTAAAACGCACCAGATATGGCTTTCCTTGCCGCACGGGGCATGTGGGCTTGCCCCTACTTCACCCGTAGTCTGGTTAGAAACGGCATGCAACTACCATCTTCGGTCTCGTATTTACAATTAACTTGCAAGCATAATCGCTGCCATGAGTCTCCAATGAAAATCCATGGCGAACCTTTTTTTCTCATGTTGCCACCCCAGATTGCAGGCAGGGAGAGTGAGAATACGCAGCATTTGCGCTGTTTTGTCATGCACGCGTCAGCCGAAAGTGTCGGCGACCAGCCAACCTACAATGACAACCGAGGCGTGTCATCAGCGCGTCGTGAGGCGTTCCGGCTGACGGGCCTGACCAGAGGCATTTCGTTTCGAATTCGCACTCTGGAGAGTGAAGATTGGATTCTCCTGTTGATTTCTCTCGGTTGGTGTGGTTTATTTGCAGGTGCTGCCACCTTCAACGCATGGTAGGAACCGCTGGGCGCAGGCGCTATGCCATCTTATCCTATTAAAACTAGTTCATTTTCTGCACAAAAGTTTCGGCACATGCAGCACCACGTGGGCAAATGTCATCAACAGGCATTTGAAAACACAAAACAGACTTATAGTGAAGTTCTTGTGTTGCTCTTTAAAGGCGTACGGCGACTCGGGAGGCCAGACACCCTTACCTTGCGGATGCAAAGTCTTTTTTGCAGGTTTGTCTTTTAGCACTTCACGGCCCCTATTCACTGATTATTCTGTCGCACATCTTCACTTACCCTTGGCTGGGTATTTGTATATTTATGCATCTGTGTCTGGTGAGCACGTGCATGCCCCAGGGTATAAGTGCACGTGCAAATACACTGCTCTCCACGTATGTGTGTGTTTATGGACATATTATACGACGCATTGCTGTTCTTAAAACCATGCTTTGCTTCCAGTTACGCTGGCTTGTAGCGTTAATAGCGCTTTCTCTTTCTCAATACGGGTTTTATGCATATGTGTATGCCTATGGATAGTTGGATGCTGATCTGTGTGTGCATCAAAGGCTGTTTGTTATTAGTTGCACATTTCAATTTTTAGGCTTATATATTGCACCATTGACTTTTAGATACATCTACACGGAGAATTAAGCACATATTTAATACCCTTACTAAAGGAGTTGCGATGCATGCAGTTGGATCGGCGGGTTGTGGACTTGCTTGGAGAGCCACTGGAGGTGAGGGCGGTCGAAGAGCACAGCGAGACATTTGCACCCTGGAAGCGGCTGGTGTTGCAACTGAACGGACCCAAAGGAGTTGCAAAGGTACATTTAACGCCGTACTAATCAACAGCCTGGATACTTTTTTTTCCGTATTTGCTGCGCCCTCCGCTCTCCTTGCTACACGTTCCTACATGCCACTCGTTGTTCGACTGGTGGCAAACACTCCCATTGCCGGTGAAATGTATCCCCAGGCGTTCGTCTGCGCGCGGCGTGTGGGGTACAGTGAAGAGGATCTAATTGAACAAATCCTGGTACGTTTCGTGTCTCTCTTATCGGGGTGCAAACCTGGCCAGCTAGAGGTGAACATAAAGAGTTCTCCAGCACTCCTCGCCTTTTTTCCCCGTTGTTGAGTGTCGTCGAGCGGGCTTACTGCTGTTGGCGCTCACATATTATGTTTGTAGACCTTGGTGGCTGTCAAACTTTGTGCAGCCTGCAATGGCTGATTTACACAGTATACTCGCTACAGACATGAGGCTTCAGGAGGCATGTGTGCTAGTGAGTCGCTTAGGAAGAAGACGAAGGGCCGCTATGGAGTCACCCCTACCTTGTCAAGCAGTGGATCTTTCAAGGCGTCAGCGATCTGTGGGAACGTTTCCAGCAACTCATATCATCGGATGGCAAAGGCGGCAGTAGCATTTCCAGTGGCGTGGGGCAGTGGGAAGTTGACTGCTTGTTTGTACTCCCCGATGCCACTTCAGCTGCTGACGCTACAAATTCTCAAGTCCTTTCTAACGTGATATCTTGCAAAGGCTCTCCCGCAGATAATCCCGACTGGTGTACGGAAGTATTCTGAGCTGTCTTGCCCTCGCATTTCGTCTCAGTCAAGTTTCTAACAAATCTATTTACAGGCCACTATCGTCACTTGCTCGTGTGTTGTTTGTGGCATTTGTGTCTTTCCCCACCATTTCTGCGCTTCAAGTGGTTACCGATCTCATCAAACAACGGTGTGTGAGTCTAACTTGCGGTGTTCAGATCGCTTGATTCCCTCTCAGAATCCCACAGAAAAGCTGCCGACTCACTGGATCGCGAACGCATGCCTGTTGTTCCTTTGCTTATACTCTATAAAGCGCCTCAGAGCGGAGTGGAAGATGGCTGAAGAACGTGTGAGTTGGTAGCTAGTGGCATTCGGCATTCAAATCTCAACGGGTTACAACTGCTGCGAACGTTGCAAGAACAGTGGCTCTACGCTGACCTTACACCCTCCGCCTCGTTTGCAATACAACGGGTTTTAGCGCGTTTAGTCCGCTACAGGGCCGCGTGTCCATGCAGCACACACGCTTTTCTGCGTTCGGGCGTATCAGTACATTGCCCATGGCTTCTGGTATGTGCAGCTCTCCTGTTTTCGTTTTCTCAATCACTTTATAAGGGTGCGTCTTTTTATGTCAAAAAATAAAACACAGTGGTGGCTGGGGACTTCCATGTGCTAGCACACACCTGCTAAAGCAGTTGCACCTGCCGTGTGTCATTATTTGCTGTGCTTCTTTCTCGGTGACACTCATGAGATATTAGTGCCTACGGCGTTTACCTTCCGGGGGTCAAACGGGCGTTACTCATATATTCATGCTTGAACTATTTCTGGGGTGTTCTTGCATGCTTTGGGCGGCAAATATTTTGGACGGGTGTTTGCAGCACCACCGCCAACTCCAACAACTCGCTACACGCCAGTTGCAAGAGGCCAGAAGGAAAGGAAACAGTTTTCCCGCAACTGTATCAACAGCCAACAACTGTGTGGTGCCACAGGCAAAAGTACGCGTGCGGTACTTTACTGGGCAGCTCTCTCGTGAAGCCATTGACGGGGTGGCCCATCTTGAAATCGAAGGTGGAGAAGATGCACGAGACGACCCCGATGTCGCCGATAAGCTGCAATGCGAGCTAGTGCGTCAGGAAATCGCAACAGTACGAAGGGGGTGGATCGATGAGATGACAGCGGATAGTTTCGTACAGAGTAAATCGTTTGACAGAACAGGTTCCAGAGGGTTGACATTTGATCTTGTGGTTCGCGTGCTTGGGCATGCAGCGTTTGCAGGCCTATCGCCCTTCACCTTCCGTCCCATATGTTGCACTTGAGTAAGCAGCCAGGTTCTCAACCCTGCCGTCTTTCTTAGCCTGTGAATGTCTTGTCGCACTCGAACTCACGGATGAGTGCACAGGGAATCCCCAACAATGGCGCCATGGAGCCGTCTGGTGAGTGGCATTTTACAGGAGCACCTTATTGCTGATTGAAGAGCCTTGCAATGCCGAAGATCCACCGTTTCCCATCGTGCAAACCTATGCCCTGGACCCCAAGGCAGTACGCACTCCGCCAGAGCCATAGCCATCAGCCCGTCTCACTGCAGTTATCTTTTCCAGCAGGGGTCTGCTCTGGCTGGTCTGGTTAGAGCAACACTAGCGCTTTTGCAATAGCACCAACAGTGAAGCATGCCTGCTACCACGTAACAAACACCAGCGACGCCCCCCTACAGGCGTCAGCGAAGTAGCTGAACAAATTTTTTCCGCCAACCCCCGCCAGCCGGGTTTTGTCGTCACGCAATGCCAGATGCCCGCCTGGCTTAGAGAAGACTTCAGCTAGCTGGTTAATTGAAGAACAGCTCAGACATCCACCCGTAGTTTGTCGGCAATGTCAATGTGCGAAACCATCTGCAGCACATATCAGGCAGCACCAGCTTCCCATCCAATTCCGCATTTGCGCCGATGGTGCTCTCGGTTCGCAGTGGCCAGTGCTCCTTACCTCTCTGAACTCCTCGAAGGAAATCATTCCGTCGCCGTCCTTATCCGCCTGCAGAATCGTCCGATCCACCAGCTGCTGCAGCTGCAGCAGAAACACACTGGCATGGAGCAGAGGCTGTCTTCTGCTAATACACCAAATGTGGTTTAGATTCAAATACAAACACTGCTCATGCACTGCGGCAAGACCCACAAAATTACGGAAGCGTTTTACGTCGCATATCAAAAAGTCAGATTAAAATTTAAAGGCAGGGCATAATCATAGTTCCAAATTGTATACGTACGACGCTCAAAATGAATTTTCTCGGTAACCAATCGAAAGCTACGCACCTGCTGGTCGTTAAGGTTGTTTCCCACCATCATTTTCATGACTGCGAAGAGTTCTCCGTTGCTAATGTGGCCGTCCTTGTTGATGTCGTAGACGTCGAAAGCGAACTTTGTCTTCTGCATCTCGTCAGTGCCCGCCGCAAGCTTTGAAAGGCCAACGAGGAACTCTATGAACGAAACGCGACCGTCGCCATTTGTATCGAATATGGAGAGCACCCTTTTTACCAAAGGGTTCTGCAGCAACCAAAACCGTTTAAACGCAGCAACCCCGTTCAGGCGAGATAGGCTCAGATAAGCTAGCCGATCACACGTTACAATTTCTCATTGGAGGATACTGGTTGCGCAAGCAGTTATCTCCACTAGGAAAACAGCCTTAAGATACCACAGATTTTGCTCAGTACAGCCCCACCAAAGTGGGGGAAAGCAAACAAAAGAACGTCTAGGGAACTCACATCAGCGATCTCAGGGACTTCAAAAAGCTCATGGGGATCGAGCTCTCCGTTTTGATTCGTGTCCAAAGCGCGAAACCGTTTGTACAGCTTCTTAATATCGCGCTCGCTGAAGTTGGCGGCCTGTACTAGGTCTGTCTGCTCCTGAGGACTTAACTGGCCCTGAGCGTTGCTGCAGCACAACCCCAATGGATCAGAAACCGAAGGCGCATTGCCTTTCCGCTTTCAGTGCGTCCTGGCTTATTCGATCATCAATGAAGCACACCAGCTATGTCCTTCTCGTTTCTAAAATTCATGGAACATATATCGAAGGACAATTTGCTGCAAACGGTGCAAGACAATTGGACCCAGATCGCTGATCCCCCACATTGTTCTCTAGCCACCGGCTCACCCCATGGTATCGTCTTGTAAGAATAAAGAAAAATGCAGGATGAAGATGAGGCGCTGCACCTGCAGCTGCCGTGACAAGCGGTAACAGAGGCTACCTGTACTACCACTGCCTTTTGTGCCCGTTCCTCCCCTGCCCTTTCGGCTTCCACAGTAGTTGTCGTAGTACTGTTCCCCCGAGTATCTACCCAAAAATTAGCAGAAGTAGCGCGTGTGCAGTGCAGATCTCTCTCTTTGGCTGGGCTTCTATAGGCGCAAATGCTAGCAGCATGCACCCGCTAGAGCCAGGAGGATTCTTACCCAGCCAAAGGCTACGCACAAAGCTCGTCTCACCCCTTACTGAACTCCGCTTAATAGTATCTCTGGAGCAGGGCTGATGTCGCCTGTTGGCGAAGGAGCTGAGGACTTGCCAGGGAGAAAGCGGGAGTAGGGTAAGCGGTGAATAAAAGTGGAAGTGCGCCGCTGCCGTTCTTCCACATACGCCTGATAGCAGGATACTCGTTAAAAGAAGCGCTAAACAGGGAGAACGCCCAGCGATTCACCGATGCATGCAATGGGGGAGAGGTTTCCAATCCCATGAGTTGCCTTCCTACTGCGGCCGCGAGCGCAGTGACTCGTTGGAGGTCCGCTGGGGAAAACAAATTTGAGAGAAGTGGCAAGGCATACAGGCGTTTGTCTGGAGCTTTGATGCTAGTCTCCCCAGCACAGCCAAGGACACAAGGATGAGTTCTGATACCGCAAGCTCTGCTGACGACATTAACAAAGAGGTGTAAAGTGTGCAAAGTGGAGATAATTCACTTTGTTCTACACTTTTGGACTTTTTTAGTTACGATTCATGGGCAGCCACCTGGACAGCCGCGAGCATGGCTACCACCTACGAACGCCTTGCTTATCTCGTGAGCAAGCGATGAGTCCTGAGGCGGGCAACAACACATGTCATTCTGGGGCATTTCCCCGCGTTATGAAGACCAAAGCTTTCATATTAAATATTATATAAGACCGTAATGCCAGGACCCAGTCTGCTTAGAGGCATCAAATTCAGTTCCTTTGGTCTCGAGCTTCAATGCCCTTTGGGGAGCTCTTAATAACGAGAGTACTACCTTTGGTATGCTGTGGTCTATGCAACGTTAGCTTGAAAACCAGAGATGTCACAACCAGTACTGTACGCCACAGAACCAAAAAGGAATGTTTACTGGTAAATATGCGGTACTCTTCGCGCGACATTGTGGAAGGTGTAGTTAGCAAATGCTCTGCTTGATAGGCTTTCACGAAAAAGCTGCCGACAATAGAAAAAGTTATCTGGAGAATTTTCCTGCTTCACAGTAGGGATACCGGTAGGCTCGACTGCGTGACATCTACACGGACACCCAGATGACATTTTAAAATAAAGCGCCGCATGGACTGTCAGCTGAAGTGAGGAATCATGACAAGAAACCAGATGACGCGTAACCATACGGTTCGTCTACCGCTCACGTCTCAGCGCAGAGCCCTAGCAAGTTGTCATCCATGGTGTTGTCAATAGTTGTGTGCAGCGTAGCGCTTCGGCCTGTTTCAAATAAGATCCTGTAGTAGACTTCCATTGTATGGAACACAACTATTCGAAGCAGCAACTAAAAACTGGACTAAAGCATCATCCATTGTGCAGAAAAGCAATCGTTTATACCTGATTTGGACAGGAAAATGCTGCCCCCAGTGGCGGAAACTCAATTCCTTGTACCTGTTTACTCTAGTCAGCAACCAGGCAACGTTCTTTGACAACACCGGGCCTAGGACAAACTCAAAAGTATGGAAGTGTTTGTTATGAGAGTTGTATCCGTGTGGGTATACCGCCAGGCAACAGTTGCAGGCCACGCCTCCAGCCATGATCTGCTTTTGATCACTATCACGCCCTGCTGAGTTTTCCAGTGGACAGTTGAGTTACCTAGGCGGGTGAGGACAACTAAGTTAGGTCCCTAAGCAGGCCAAGCCGGTCAAAAAGAGCATCGAAAGATCGGGTTTTCTAAGTTGTTCACAACATTAAAAAGTTGTAGAAGCATTTAAAATGAGAAAACTACTGTATGCATGCATTATGCTCTGGTGAAAAGTGAAAAAACCAAGCAGCTCACGCTTTTGGTCCAGCCCGTTTGCATAAGGATTTCTTTCAGAGAATTCGGAGAACATCAAAACCACATCAACACCGTCGCATCAAAACGTCTCTTCACAACAGTTTCTAACGATCATGCACTACGACTGTCAAACAGGCAGTGTTCGCAAGGCGAATTTAACCACCCGTCGTCATTCGTCGTAGCACAGAGCATCATCTGATTCCTACCCTGGGGGAGGCACATAACTACTTAAACCACCGACCAACATTCGCATTGTGATCTCTATGAAAAGAAATCGACCAGTCAGAACGCGTCAGGCGGTGGTGTTTCATATGCCTCCCAATTTAACCTCAACCACGCCTCTGGGGCTTCGGCAGATCGCGCAACGTCATCATCCTGTTGCTCCTTGGAAGCCTCCGTGAAGACGTGCTTTGACCTTGAGAGTTCGAGTTATCATTACCGTTATTTCCTCCCCATCCCATTTTTTTCCAAAACCAGCCCCCGCTTGGTTCATCCGATCCGGAGCCAGGGGTTTCATCAGTTCTTTCTGTTTGCGGCGGCGCAGTGGAGCCCCCGCCGGCCGCACGCTGCCTATAACGCTCTTGCTGTTCTCTCCTCAGCTCTTCGAGTTCCGCATCTCGGCCAGGGCGGCGTGCAGCTACAGTCGGAGATGGGGTAGGGCTACGGGGCAACAAGTGGAACAGCATAAACCCCAGCACACCTTAAAGCCGCAAATCTATACATGTGCATTATTACAGCAAAGGAGGTATTTTCTAACAAGTGGTTTAAAAGAACAGGGCTATGAAGCAACAAGTAAAACAACTTAAACCCCTGCAGACCTTGGAGCCCTAAATCTACGCAGACGTATTATTCCAGCAACAAATTTAATCTCTAAAGTTTTTGGGGGGGGGAGCTGAGTAGTGTACCCGGTTGAAATGGAACATGCCGTCGTCTGGTCTGGCTCGCTAGGGTTGCTCGCTGACACGTTACTCGCGGAAGGTGGCGATGCTTTCTGAGGTTGAGGTTCTTCTGGTGATATATCAGCTTCGGCAATGCTCTGAATCACTGCCTCCAGGATCTGTGCGTTGCTAGCCAGCTCCGCAAGGCTTGCGTCATCAGGGAACACAATATACTCCTGTGGAGCTCCCGTCCGAACATGAGGAGGCCTGCCTACCCTGAACGTAAATCCAAGAGCCTCCAAAAGCTCCCGAAACAACGGGCTAACGTTGATGACCTTTTCTCTTAAAGCGGATCCGCTTTGCGCCTTGATCCATTTGTACTTCCCCAGGTCAGGGTCATCGCGGTTGGCTGCCTGGGTGATGCTGCAAGGAGATAAACAAACAACCAACCTACCATAAAGCCAAGAAATTCTACAAACAAAAAAGGCACCGTAAACGATTTTCCTGGACTGTTTGTTGCTACTCACTTGTTGAGTATTCTTATTATTAGTTCGAAGGCGCGTTTCTTAGCAGAAGCACTGACAGGAGCCTCAGCAATCCTGAATAAAATCCGCTCCATCTTTTCACATGTATTCAATCATGATTTTAGGCAAATGAGGAATGCTAGCTACCCTATAGGCCAATTCGCTTGCCTCAGCCTTGAGACGACGGATGTAATATCCGCCTTAAGAAAATCCAACACGATATATACACGTCGATAAATATATCGGATAATTCTTCTCTAATACTATCACTAGCCATCTGCACCGCAAAACAAGCGCCAGTGCTTTTCATCTCCTATGTTATGCAGATACAGCCACTCATCGCGACTCACTGATGCATGCGGTCGCCATATATTCCAGCTTCCTATCCACCATGTTCATATAGCTGTTGTGATATGGATAGTGTATAACTCTTGGAGTCTGGATTCATTTATACCTAAATGATTCGGTTTGCGTTTTGAAGCATAAAATATAGTGGCCAGATGTGTTCTAGAGTTGTGCAAAAAGGAGTCATTGAATTTTTCGAGCATCATACCATTAGACGTCTGATCTCAACATTCACCACTCCCTAGCACTACAGTACGATTCTCCATTAAAACTGGAAGTATCTCGGTGCTTTTTGCACGAACGAGCAATCTACTTTATTATCTGTAAGATTGAACACGCCCTGTAGCGTGTAGCATGCTAATGCTTATGGTCAATATTGCGGCGTTCGCCTGTTTATTATCACTTCTAATTGCCATAATTAAGGTCCCAAGTTAAATAGGCCCAAAGTTATATATAAGTGGAAGAGTTAAGCCTTAAGATGGGTCTTCATGGTCACCCATAGATAAGGCCAATCACACTTATGGTCCTTATTACATCAACTTAAGGTGTGACCATTACTTTTATGATACCTTGGTGTATTTGCATTGCTTAGGTAGGAACCTTGTCTAAGCTTTGCATGAATGTGTTGAGTTTGTAGAAAGCGTAGGACACGATTATAGTTCACTACACTAACCCCCTTCGCACAGTGATCCCCAAGATCATATCGGGAAGTTTCTTACAGCTGGCCGGCATCTTGGGTACTCACGCATCTCAACATACAATCTGAGGACCCGAACTACTGGTCCTCACATACATATGCATAACCCTTTCAATCCTAGATAACTTAGGACATCAATTAAGAGGGTAATAAGTGATAACAAACAAACAAGCACGGCAATGTCGAGCATACGCATTAACACACGCAGCCCCAGGCCTATAGCCGTTGGGGATTGGGGGTGCTGGGGTGCCCCTCCTCCACTCCTGCAGCCTGCAGCTTGCTATGACTAGCTACTACTACTCTATTCAATCAAGCGCAGTGTATGTATATAAATGCAGATGGACTAATCGGTAAGCTGCATCTGCATATCACTAACATTCTTTAAGTATGCGACGTGCTCAACCGTTAGCCTGCTTGCGATCGAAGTCGAAGTAGCTCTCTTCATGCTGTTTTTATGTTCAGTGCGTAAAGCAGTAGCACACAAACGCATAAGAGGAATGCCACTGCAGGATTGTCAGCGTGCATTAGAACCTCTTCGCGTAGAGGTTTGCATCATATAACGATAAAGTCGATACTTTTGGGATATCTGAATGCTCCAGACTTCATAAAGCGCACAGAAGAGTCCATGATTAAGATACAAGCTTGGTGATAAGTCTGCCAACGACGATGTTAACTTTCTCCTTAGTCACGGCATCCTTGGCCGAAACGTACATTCCTGTTATTCTTATTTTCACTCAGACCACTCAGTCCCTAGGTGTAAATTGTAGGTCCACTTGGCAAAGAACGCCGGAATGGCGAGTTAACCTGCGTTGTATGTGGCTGTTGGTAGGTTGTTGGTGCAAAACCTGTGCGAAACCCTTCATAACCACGGCATGGCAGCCACAGTCTAAATTGCCCTCACCGATCCTTTTGTTTTCATCGTCAAATATTGAGTAAAACTTTTTGAGAAAAACATTCCCCAATACCTGCACGCGATTTTGTGCACATGCTTTGGACTAGGTAGACCAGAGAAAATACGTACAATTGTGTGACTTTTGCCTGGAGGTAGCTGGAGAACCATGAAAGTCACTGGGCATTCCGGTGAAGATAATCCTGTGGGAATACTCCTTGAATAATCGCTGGAGTCGAGCGTGAATTTTTTCATGCCCTCCCCGAACATTTGATCGAATACAAATGACAGCGGTTTCATGGATTTCTTCTCGTTGCATTGTGCAGGTGCCCCAAGTCGATTGAGAACATGTTCTACAACCAATGCAGATCCCCCAATTCCGGAAGTGCCAGTGTCGATAATTGCCGTGCATGGAGTTTCCCTCATACACAATCCCAAGCTGACATGATTCACCAAAATATCAGATAGGGAAAGTTCCCACTGCTTTGGCGAGAGCAAAGGAAACCATGAGATACTTGCTCCTCTCTCGATATGGCTGTTGATTACATAATATCAATGAGATAAATTCCTTCGTACAATGCGCTATTACCCAGGGTCGTATCCGCCAAACATTATTTCCCCTTCCGAAAATGTGTCCAAGGGAAGTGTAAAGGAGAAAACTGCGTGCTCAATATATCCTGCGTCAACCATTAGTTCTACGAGGGATTTAGCCCTCCCCAATTCGTCAGGCGAAAAACCTGAGAGGTTCAGTTCATTGTGGACAGCCTGCCTGCAGGATTTCCATGATGTTACGCCTTACCGAGGCCGATTATTCCATCAAAAGCTGCTTGAGTAATAAAGTGATATGTAGGAGATAACAAGAACCAATTCTTCACTTCTTACGCAGATCCACAAAAGGGTGTTCCGGCTGATGTATCACAGCGCCGAAAACATGGTCAACTATTCTGAAAGCTTTTGAAAATCCCGCTATATAGTGGCATTCAAGCAAAAGCTCACGTTGCGTTTTGGAGGTGCAATGAATCACTGCCGTTAAGAAAGTCGATGAATCCAGAGGCATAGGTTATCCGGGTTTCCTTTTCGGGCTCTCCAAGTGTAACTTTTGTGAAGCTTTTCGACTTGGCAGGATTAAACCTGATGTGCCGCAAGCAAGAAATTGTGGTGCAGCTGAAGGATGGGACCCATGTATGCGTGCTGCCTAGAATTATTGGCTCCTTAGCGTAGTGATTGAGTGGAATCTGAAATGCACGCACCTGTGTCAAATAGCATTCTAAACGTTTGCGGTGGAGTACCTATTCCAATATTTCCGAAGAACCTTTAGTTAGGGTAAGGCAGCGTTTTGTTAATTGCACAGGTGAATAAACAGAACAAGTGAAACTGACTGGAGGTCGCCATCAGTTGAAAGAGGCACAATAATCACCCGATCCTTGGTGGGGTGCTTGAGGATAGGGCTGGAGGTATGGAATTCTGTATGAGGTGTAGATAATGTACGCAACCGGAGGTGTTTCACCGCATTGGGCATACTCGGGAGTGTTGTATGCTGCTGCAATAAGAGGCGGCCGTTGGCAACTCTTGCCAGAAACAGAAGGCCGCCATAGGAGAGCGCTGCCAGCAATGGGGCACCGCCGCATCCCATATTGTCAGTGGTCAATGATACCTACTTTTCCCTCCTCAAGGTTGCTGATCTCTGTGGCTTAGTAGATTACGGGAGTACGAAAGCTTCACCTTCCCTTCGGTACATTTCGTTGCCCTCTACTTCATGAGGGTCTGTACCGACAGCCCAGAGATTCCAACAATGCGAATCCATCTGGAGAGCATCCGGCACCTCCGGAGCGTTCCAAAAGCTACCGTCAAAAACAGCACATAGCCACTTCCCCGATTAGACCGTTGTGTCACTTTTGCAACCGTCTGCGGAGTCGTAACTTCTGCGAGGCGCTCTCACCTCTTCATCAAACTCCGTTCCGCCTCTTCTGGATAAACCACTGCAAGTCTGCTGCCTTGTCTTCAACCTGGGGATCATCTACCCTTGATCGAAGGGGCTTGAGACAGATATCAAAATTGAGATGATTCAGATGGTCACATCTTTTAACGATCACTGACCATTGGCAGGGGTAGTTTTGGTTACAGCCGCTGCCAAGGAACCTTAGTCTTGAGCAGTTACCAAATATAGCACACGACAGTAGATGCCAGTATATAAGGACAGATGAGACTCTAGTCCCAATGCCTCTCAGGTACCAGAGATACTTACATTTGGTGGTTCGAAATATGAAACGCAGGCTTTGTCATCTGCTGCAATCATGAACGGCTTTTCAGCTGTAGCAGGTTCTCAAAGAATGTTGAGTGCCGGGCCTTCGCCTCGGCGGTGTAGGCCTGAGGGTGTGGAGAATAAAAACCATATAATACTAGCAAAGTTAACGGTCGTACTTAGGCCCCTGCCTACAGCTTACAAGTACTGAACACGCAATCATATTTAAGAATAATCAGTTCCAAACAAAGCCTCCCTCTTATCGCCATTTTCCCCACGGCCATGCCAGATTCAGAACAGCCAAGTGGCAAAAAGATGCGACTACGATGTAGCTAGCCTGATTTTTAAGCAGGCAGCCATCCACCTCCTCTCCTTCGTAGATACTAGCCTTCAATTAAAAAATAGCTCAGAGCATTAGGACAATTTCCAATTATACCAAAAAGATAAAAATAGTAATGCCGAACACAGGTATTGACATGCTGGATGGATTGTTACATGAAAGGGCCATTTAGCGTAAAGGGTCCACGGCATATGATGACCTTGAAGTGAGTTGAATATTATTCCCTCACATTTTAGCCAAAACTTTGGCATTCTGGTTGTTTAGTGCAAACAGATAAAGAAGCTTGTAAGGAAACGCTACAAACAATTACTAGTCTTTGTACGATGGGGCCTTGTGGGGTTGATCCTTCAGTCGCATCCCTAGATTCGATCCTCTAAATGTCTTCCAACTGCACGTTTTCTCCAACTGCTAAACAAAACAATGATTTTTAGTCGCTTTGTATGTTCGATTGCCGTTGCCTTCGCTAAGCCATCTACACTTTCCAATTTTTGGCGACCCTTTCCAGAAGTGAACGTTAACAGACGGAGCGCTTGTTTATCAATTTCAAGGAAAATGGCCAGCCAACCGATTCCATACAACAAAGATAATGTCTTTGCGCAGATTTTGGATGGGAGGCTTCCCTCTCACAAGGTACGGCGAATGTACTAAAGACCGCTTCAACATGCGCTACTCCGTTGCTCGTCTTACACGAAAAGACACAGAAGGTCACTACATGAAGAGAGTCTGCATATCCGACAAAAGGATTTTCTTTTTAAAGCACGGGTTTTTTGCATAGGATTTGCATTCGCAACTCATAGATCGGCGTGAGCACTGCTAGTTCAGAGAGAAGTACAGAGTTGTTATCAAACGCCTTCCTGTATCGTTTCCGCCCCATGAAGGTGTACCCGATACACTGTTTGATTGAGACTGTGCCAGCCAACCGCTTTATCTGAGACAATCCCTACTGGTTGGTCTCCTCAGATTTTCGAGTCAGATAGTTGCATCGCTATTCTCGACGCGTTCCCATCTGCTACTGGCCATGCGCTGCTCATCTCAAAGGCTCCAGCGATTACTATCGTGGACTTATCCGAGCAGCAAGCGGCTGATGTCTTAAAGGAGCTGCCTAGATTGTGCAAAGCTGTTCAGCAGGTATTCTGCACACTTGTGAACGAATTAAATGTTGACAATTGGCTCACAGGCTTCTACGTGATGAGTGGCAACACTATTCCATGTGTGATGAGTGGCAGCACTATTCCCGATACGCTAACAATGTCGATCCGCCAGATACATATGCTCGGCGTTGTGCGTTCGGCAGGCCACTGGGAGTGACGGTATAAACGTCCTACACAACGGCGGCGCCGCCGCTGGACAAGTTGTCCCCCATTTGCACTTCCACGTAATACCCCGTTTCGAAGGAGATGGGAAGTTGCCAGCGCTTCCAAGCGCAAAGACGATGATAACGCAGGAGGAAGCCACGAATGTCCTGGCGAAGATAAAGTCGCATCTGTAAAGAAGAGGAACCCACAAAGACTTCGGCAAATACGTTTCCACGGATCTTGGGAAGTCGATGCCGCCACGGAGAATAAGGACAGAACTCAACGCTGTGCCGCTTTGAGTATTTGGGTGGCACGATAAAGCTGTAAACGAGTGTGCTTCCGCGCATACTTATATAAAAGTATTGAGCACTTAACCTTTTGCTCGTACAGTGCATCTCGGTGGTAGTGCTGTGCTGCACTTAAGGAAGAATGCTTGCGTACATGCCTCCTGAACTATTGAGGTGATGAACATCCAATATAAATTTCAGTGTTCACGGGGATTGTGCCCCCTGATTTGGCTTGAAACACTGCGGCTGCCTTCACTCCGCCATGTGGTCTGCACAAGGGGAAGCATCGCTCGAGCAGTGCTAGTAGCTCTATAATACGCCATCAGAAATGCATAATATCCCCTCGCTGCCTCAGGCACAGAATACACGAAAATTTCACGCTTCCCAGGGAGCTGCATGATTCCCATGGGATTGCATTTAACACAGCTAACGCTGGTAACGGTTATCTACCAATACATGTTCTCCTGTTGGCGCACATCGCAAACACTCAGACCGTGAGGGCCCTCACGACTCCAACTCCTAAATTGTTCACAGGAGCTTCATGAACTCCTCAAATGTCCAAAGCCCGCTCTGGCGGTGCTGCAGGGCCTTGAGTTCGCGAGCCACTTCAACGTAAACTTGAGCCGTGGCGGCAGTGACGCCTTCGAGCTGCAATATGTAAGAAGCTCCAGCTGGCACACTCATCAGCTCCCCGTGTTCGTCTCTGCCGGTAACCCGCTCTGAATCATCTAACAAAGCCCCTGCAGGAGGGTCTTCCCCCCGCGCTTCCGCTGCCGCGACTGCAGATTTAAAGGCTGCTACCGCGGCACCTGCTCGTTTCTTCTGCGCCTGCAAGACACCTTGTAAGTCCGAACGCGAATCGAAGTGTAAAATGCTCAGCAGATCGTTTGCAGACACAAAGCCATCTACGTTACGATCCAGCAGGTAAAATGCAACACTGAAAGAACAAGCAAGACAGAGCACACTGCGACGCTGCCTGCCTAACAGTTGCCTCTGTCTTTCGATGGCAAAAAACGGCACAGCGAGCACGACTCACCCGTGCAGCAAAGGTGCGTGTATGAAAGGAAACGTACCTGCACGCCGGCTCCCTCTCCTTGAAATCTGCCTTGGTCATGGAGGCCGCCAGAAACTCATCGAATTCAACACCTCCACTACCATCCGTGTCTAGGCAGACAAGTGCTTCGTCTAGCTGGCACAGCTGCCCTGTGCAATCGCCTGTGGTTGTGGATACTTCGGAGGGCGAAGACCCTGACGCCACCACTTCCCCATTAACGGTTACGGCGTCTAGGGAAGTAGTTGGTACGGCCCGCCCAGTCTCTAAAGCTCGTTGCAACACTTTGCAGTACGGCTCGAGGACAGCGAGAGGTGGCAAATCGCCAGGTGAAAGCGTCGCAAACATTACCATGGCCTGCAAAGGAGAGGCGGGCCCTTTGTCTGTCCAGCCGGTACCCGCCAACGAAGGGGACTTGTATTCAATTGGCGTTAGAGGGGACGGTCGATCGTCGGGTGCTGGCGAAATAGTCGCATTAAATGGATCCGAGCCACCATCAAACATCTCCCGTAATTCCATCACGCCATCAGGCTTGCGATCCTCCTCAGTTTGTGGCAACGAAAACTCGAGAGAGAAAAAATCCCTTACCACCTTCAGGCTGTCGAGCAGACACTGCCCTGCACAAAAACGGCAACAAGTACATACACAGCAGAAAGCGCCAACTGAATCACTTGCCCACCGAACGTTTTCTTGTCACAATAAACAGACATAAAGGCCGACAAGAAAAGACACTACACAAAGGCGGCTGCCATGGTGCTCCGCCGACAGATATAGGGGAACACAAAGTTCGGGGTGGACACAACCTCAAAATCTTTTTGGTTAAAATAACAGCTTGAAATTATAAAAGATAATATATCTTTCTTCAGGAGGAGCAGGAGTTGGGAACTTGCGCCATGTAAAGTGTCTTTGCACTTTGCATTATCTGCGACTCACTTGAGACGGAGCCACTCTGCTGTGGATCGAGCACCCAAAGCACGTCTCTGACGAGCCTTATGGCCGCGTCTTGCTCCATCAACTTGACAATGACAGATCTTAGTGCCCGTTGCAGCGGACTGAGACGGGCAAAGTCTAGCCAGGCGCACGCCTGCAACAGCAAAGGAACCCGCGCCTCAAACAACTCCGCCGTAAGCCAATCCACGACCACTATGCAGCAGTAGGGCACCTGGTTGGAGCCGCCGTTAGACGGAGACGTCGCTGGCTCGGCCTCCGTGCCTTCCATACGTTTGTTGTGTCTATTCTGCGAAGAATTGCAGCAACAATGCGATGGGAGGTGGAGGTGCGGGACGTTTTCAAGTGGAAGATGCGGCTGCTTAGACACCCCAGCCACCGCCTCTCGCCATACGGCTTTTGCTACACCAGCAGCAGCAGCAGCAGCGGCAGCGGCAGCATTAGTTGCTGCAGCGCAGCTTTCCAGCCCATGTGGCCCAGACAAGGCGTTAGTCAGCCTGAGGTGCGGCTGCAGATGCTCGGCGTCAGCGCCAGCTGCAGTTCCTCTTGTCACCAACACACCATCAGCTGGCAAATCCTCATACTTGAACACGCTTGGGTCTGTCCCCCCACAAGCAATGCACACCAAAGACGAAACTCCCGCTGCCTGCAAGGCGCAGCTGGCTCCCAACCCGTGTCTCTGATGAAGGCTCTCCTGCTTGTCCATCCTTATGTCAGAACTAGGAAAGCAGTGGCGTTTCTCCTGCTGCAATTGTTGTTGCAACTGTTCTTGTTGTTGCTCGTCGTACTGTTGCTGCACAGCCTTTCCCTTGCCGACTACAAGGGGCGCTCTGCCCCAGCAGATACGCAGCTGCTGCGGTCCTCTCTGTTGCTGTTGCGCCGAGCAGCAGCCAAAAGGGCAATTCCACTTGCTGCATGTGATGCAGCAGTGGGAGGGCCCGCCCCCGGAGGCGCCTTGTGACTGCGCGTCGTGTCGCTCCAACGGAGGGTCTGAAACCGTCCTTACAATACTCACATCCCCACAAAGCGGCAGCTGCTGCCCCTGCATCTCCTGGATGTTTGAAGGATCTGAAGGCGCCCGCGAGGGGTGGCCGAGTCTCCGTGGCTCCCTCAGCAAGGGCAGCTTAATGGCCCGCAGCGGCCCCCCAGAAACTGCTAGCCCCTGTGTGTCTAGTGCAGCGCAATGCGGGGCACCGTCACGCGCCTCTGTGCCTCTCCAGGATCGCTGCATTGCAGGGGCGGAAACGACTCTCATCAGACCGCCTGTTGAGGCAGACAGGATCCACAGCGATGCAAGAAATGACGATTATTTGAATGAACGGAAATGAACGCACACGGTAAAAACACGTCACAGCATGAGGCAGATCAATGCCACTACAACCCATGTATCTGCAAACGTTAATGTTTGCAAATGGCTGTTTTGAGAGAGCCTTACGTCTTCGTTCTTTGCGAGTGCATTGCTGGATCCACGGATGCTTCAGCATCAAGGCAGCAGTCGGCTGAGCATAAGGAGGGGGTGGCGGAGGGCCCCGGAGGTGCAAAGGCAGGAGGGAATTATAAAGAAGAGCCCGCAAAAATCCCACGCACTGCAAGGAAATTGAAGACCAAATGCCGCCTCCGAAAGACACGGGGGTTTCTGACACCTGCAAACATCATTTCAAAAAAGAAAGAAAAAAACTTTTAACATGTGCATGCTTTTCCAGGAAAAGCTGGGACGCCAGAGACACCGAAGAAGCGCGGCAAATATGTGGGGAGTAAATGCAATAAGTGATGCGTGACACAAAAACACCAGAATAGGCCAGTAGCTTAGAATAAAAAGATCCAAGTTCATTTGTCAGACCAGCATGTCTTATGTCTAACTAATGTGTCTGCTTATTTATACTGTTGCATTAGAAAACGCACAGCTTTTTCTACTTCTTGCTGGGTGGCTCCGTTGAAGGGGGGCTGCCCTGTCAGGAGAATGAAGAGCGCCACGCCCACAGCCCACAAGTCGCTCCTGGCATCTCCGTCGGTCAGCCCGCGAACGATCCAGGGAGATCGGTAGTAAAGTGTGCCTTCGCAGCACCTGCCTTCCTCCTGAGAGCCTCATAGAAAAAAAGAAGCCGTAAAAAACTATCTAGCACATTATCATGCACATCCAGAAACCCGAGATCTGCGCTGCTCGCGGCTCTAGCCTCTGGACCGCTGCAAATATCCGAATAAAACGGGCTGAAACTCGCGAAGAGTATAAAAGGGTTCTAATTAGCAGCGAACGGTAAATATTTTTAAAAAGGGACAAACTACTGATGGCAGTAACAAACTCTAATCCCTCTCTGTGGGCGCGCAAGAACTCTTACCTTTGGTGGTTTCGCCTTCACGATTCTCCTGGCAAGCCCGAAATCCGCAAGTTTAACCGTGGCGTCTC
Source organism: Eimeria falciformis (assembly GCA_002271815.1). NCBI lineage: Eukaryota > Apicomplexa > Conoidasida > Eucoccidiorida > Eimeriidae > Eimeria > Eimeria falciformis. The sequence continues at coordinate 26,625 of NPHX01000318.1, forward strand.
TGCGGCTGATACTGTCAGCAAGAGAGTAAGATGAAGAATTTTGGGTTGGCTCCTCCAGGCTTCCCTCGTGTGCGTCTTTCGACATACGGCGTTTTCGCAGTACCATCGGAACTACTGTAAGAAGGTTGGCACTGCTGCTGGTGCTGATCCCCCTGCTGCTGGTGCTGATCCCCCTGCTGCTGCCGCTGTCCACACTGTTGCCTACATTCAGCTGCGCACTGCTCCTCACGCGAAGGCCACGCCGGGCTCTGGAAAACGCAGCTGCTTCCTGCTCTTTCTGCTGCTGCTGTAACAATAACTGCTGCTGCTGCTCCTCCTGCTCCTCACGCCGCAACTGCTCCTCTTCTTCGTCACTACTTTGGCCGTCACCCGCCTCAGAGTCTTCTAATTCGTTTAGCAAAAGGAGGTTTTCAAGCTTCACGTCGCAGTGAGCTATTCCCTTGCCGTGCAAATACCGCAAGGCACCTAAGAGCTGCGCCACCAAGCGAGCCGCCAACTCTTCTCTCATAAGCGGGCGAGTTGCAGTGGCAGCAGTACAACTAGGGTCTCGCTGCAGTCTTGCTGCCGCTGCTGTCGCCGCTGCTGCGGCTGCACCTGCTGCAACAGGGCAGCCACTCCTCATACTGGGACCAGATCGATGCCCCCCTGATAAGGATCCAGAAGCCGCGCTGCTACTGCTGCTAGCTGCTTCTACTGTTTCTTCTCCTGCGTTTGGCATTCTTTCAAGCACTGAGCTGCTGCCACATTCCGGTTGCTGCTCCTGCTGCTGAAGCAAATTGCGTACAAAAAAGCAACTTTCCGTCTTCTTAGCATGACGTTGACGGCGGCGAAGTCGTCGGTCGAGCCACTGATGCAAATCTCCACCATTGCACGTCTCCGTCACCTGAAAATCGCAAGGCGCGCGAAAAGAACACGCGCAGACACACCGAGATATAGAACGTGTATTTTTTACGTATTGGCGGTGGATTGTGTGAAAGCGGTGGTTTGAATGCAAAAGCGGCACAGCGGGTACAACATCAAAACCAAGACAGGCACGGCGAATACACGGACACACGAACAGTTAGCACAAACACACTAATATATATAGTGATATACAAACATATTTTTATCATCGTGACCCTCGCAGCCCTCAGGTAGTGAATCTGCGGCAGCAACAACGGATTGCTACTTCTGCACTTTAGCCATTGTTTCTGGTACAGCTGCTGCGACAGGCATACGGACGTGATACATAAATAAATAAATCAATCAATATATATGGTGGCGCAATCTTACTCAGCGCGCAAGGATCGGATTCGGACACAGTGACTTCATTGTTTCTTACATGATAAACGGCTTCGCTTTCATCGAATACCTCAAAGAGTCTTAAAACATGCGGATGGTCTAAAGTGCGAAGAATGCGAACTTCGTTACGCCATAGTCGAATGCCGTCGGGTTCTTCCTTGCGGACACACTTCACCACACGGCGAACACCAGATAACACATCTGTGGCGGCGAAAACCGTGCACCCAAAGGAGCCCCTCCCGATAATCTCTTCCAACTAAAAACATGCAAAGGGGAAAGACAGTTAAGAACAGAAATAGGAAGACTGGATCCACGTGAATTCGCAACGGCCTTTATGGTCCTTCAAGCAGACGAGAGAGCGATGCCTAGTTGACAGTTGGAACGGGTTTAGTGCTGCTTACCCGGTAACAAGACGTCAACGGCAAAGGCGAATTGCGGACAAGTGGCTGGCGACGTAACACGCAGCCCTCGCTTCGGACTCTTGTCAGAGCATCGGCAGGCACCTTCAATCCTGTACAAGGGGTAAAAAGAACAGGCAGATTGCCGAGCACCAAACCAGAAATTGCTGCGGTTAGTGCACAAAAAGCAGTCGGCAAGGAATGCAACTCGCAGGCTCACACAGCAACACCAAATTGTATTGCCTAAGGAGATTCTTAGATGTCTTCTCAAGAACTAATAAAAATGTACCATTTTGAGAAGTACTTTTGTCCCTCGTCATTGTAAAGCCGACAGTGAGACTAATATCGGTTGCCACCGATGTCTAAACTCTCCACCCATAACGAGCACGGCTTTAAGTCTTTTCGTACCGCCACACGTAGCAGAGGTAAGACAGCTTCGACGCTGGTTGGGAATTTGTCCAAAGTTTCTTCGGTTGGAAGGTACAAAAGTACTTCCAAATTTAGATTACGTAATAAAATGCGGATGGACTGATGTATAAAAGAACGTTTGGAATAATCTGCGGAAAATACTGAACAACCTGTTGGTTTAACTGGCCGTGTTCATGCTAGGTATGCTGCGTCCCAGACAGGCGTAGTTAGCACCGTCTTTTCTACATAAATTCTCCGAGTTTTTCAACTCAACAAAATAATTGCTGAAAGCGTAGGGCAGCGGAAATCCTTGGGGGCCAATTATACTCAGTGACGTCTTCCAGAAGACCAGGGATTCTCCTTGACCTCAGGGTTTTGCTAGACAAGAAGTCTGGAGAATAAACTCGTGTTACGTTAGAAAAACCCCGTAATAAAGTAAAAAGCTGACTGCGGCACTGTTCGTCAATACGTCCTGCTGTTGTTCCCAGGCACGAGCTCACAGGCTCCAGAGGCCTTGCACTACCCAGGAGAATGCAGTTATTGCGGCGAGCTTTAAAAACCATGCTAGCTTTCAGTATAGACAGAAACTCCTGTATTTTAAAGATGTTTTACGCTAGCTAGGGTCAAGGTGACGCTGGCCCCATAACAACTTCGGCATGCGATAAGTCGGGCCCTCAACCATGTTTGCCTGTCCGTGCCGGATTGTGCCCTCAATAAAGCCGAAAGGTAAAATACATAAAGTAAAACTAATAGCATTTAAGTGTATGCGCCTGGCATGTGGTTTTACACCGCCGTTTTGGTTGCTTTCCGGTGGACTTCTTACCCTTTGTCCGCTGCCTATCAACTCTGTAACTCTGGTATGTAGGGCCTCTGCTTAAAGGCCTTCGCACAAATACGAAACAAGAACTTCAGAATAGTTAGTCCCCAAGAAAGTCTGCTTTTCTCCTGTTTGCTGATGTGAGGCCATGCCAGCCTGAGCAGAGCCAACTGGCAACGAGACGCTGCCAAGGTGGTTTAGAGCTACTGAGTACGCATCCATCTAAAAGCAGAATCTGAGGATTTGGGTTCCTGCCCCTCGCATACTTATGCTTAACCCCTCGACTCGCAGGAAACTTCGGACATTAATTAGGACTATTATATGTGATACCGAACAGACAAACACTCCAATATCAAACATAGCCATGAACATGCTTCATCTATTAAGACATATGAACTTATGCGTCCATATAAATGGTGGCAATTTCGCCGTTGTTTCAGCTGCTGATACGGCTGATGCCGCTAATACTGCTGTCTAGAAAATCGCGTTTTGTTACCCTAGAATGTTTAACAACCCGAATCCCGTAAAAATAGATGGGAAAGAGGCCCGCGACTAAAATCGGCGAGGCAAAAATGCTTCCCCATTCCCAGTAGTTGAAAAAAGTAAAACGCAAAAGCAGCCATAGAGCAATCACTACAGGATTCATATGCTCAGCGCACAGGGACGCTTCCCCGCAGGGCCGAACTAGGAGGGCTTAGACCGCTCTTGTGATTGTTCCAAAGTCAATCGTATGAAGTGCAGCCGACCCAGCAACGTTAATCCCTTAACGCCCTTGATAATAGACAGGCACACATCCGAACACAAAATTCAAGGACCTGGGTTGCTGCCTTTCACATATATATGCTTTACATTTTTACTCACTGATGAGTTAAAACGTTAATTCGGACAATTATAAGTGATAACAAACAGACAAGTAATGCAATGTCAAACATACGCCTGAGTATGCTAGAGCTCTTCTAATGAGGATTTTAGGGCAAAAACCGCATTTTCCAAAGTTCTCGCTCTTCGTTTGTCAATCTACTTCGGCGTTGAAAAAGTTATGATGGATAACAGCAAGATCGTCATTGCAATTTTGGTGTTAGTTGTCTTTTGATTTGCTCTGCAACAGTAGAAGGGGTAGCTGAACCCACACGTCAGCGTCAGCGTCTAAAGGTACGGAGAAAAACCTAGATGTCGCTTACATAATGCGCAATACGGATTTTTTGCAGCTCGGCTAAAGTTTGTTCGTAACAAAAGTATTTAAGTCTTTGTAGGGGCTTGAGATAAAGTATAGCGGATGCTGAGGGAGGGTCAAGAAGCCTCCTCACAGCATTGAGGCACACGCATCCCTCCACCCACCCGTCTTGTTACATCCCAACACACGTCTCATCTCCTCCTCTAGGCCCCTTTAACAAGCGCAATAATTAATATATATTTTACTGCATACTGAACAGTTTAGGTAGACTATGTCTCGGTTCGCAGAGCCACACAACACCACTGTACCAGAACAGTACAGTTACACTAGCCCATCTCAAGCAGACATTCACATCTAATTGCACAGCTTATCGGCTATAACATACCATTAATAAAATTAATTTTGACTGTTTGCTTTTTGATTAAAGTATTTTTTTATAGAGGGTCAAAGATAGCCTGAGGGAGTTAGTCAGCATAGCTTATGAACTTCCTATGAGTTGAGGAGAGGCTGCAGTATTGTTTGTGCTTTCCAATTCCAGTTACACTTTCAGTAAGTTATGAAAAAGTTGTATGTTTGCCGTTTTAGCGCAATGTTGGTTATTCTCTCTCGTTTCATCCAGACCATAGGTGTGAAATGTGGGATAGGGGGCCCTAGGGCCCCTCATCTACAAACCCACCACAGATATTCTGTCACATATTAACGTATTGTGCGGGCAAAATTGTTCCCTTTTTCAATCCCTGAACCTTGTATCCTGCTTGTTCGTTACTTTTTCGGGCAGGACATCTGTAAACTCGTCCGTACCTGAATGTGGTTTTTGCTGTTGTCTACTGTGTTGGCCTCTCAGTCCCTGGCACAGACCAGGAACAGCCGAAATGGTACGAATCTGAAAATGCCTTTGACGTATCTATTATCGGCAGACGCATATTTTTCTTTCTTTCATGATTTTCTTTCGCCCTCCAGGCCAGAGTAGACGTTGATGCGTTTCCGGTCTGCAGGTCCCAGCCATAGCCAAGTGCGGTCCGCTTGCTTGCGGGTTGGGATCCTCTCTGACACTTCAGCAAATGAAGTGAACTTGCTGAGAGGAGGAGCACAAACATTTCAACTGGGTTTCACGCCGGCTCTCCACACGCCGGTAGAAATATCCTTTCCGCCCCTGTGGATTGGATGCTCCCCTTTTCTGGAAAGACACATGCAGCAGCCTGTGGACTGATTGGGGCCTCTATTTGGCGAGTTAACTTTCAACGAATATCGGATTCTGTTTGCGCACCGGGTGGACAGAAGTATATAACGGAGGAGCCTCCTCTACCTTCTTTTGCCTTTCTCGCAGAGCACAATGAGGGAGGAGGCAGTGCAAAGGGGCAGCGAAGAAGAATCGGATTCTTCGCACGCATCTGCCGATGCTGCGAGGCTGCATGCAGTGGCCCGGCGTATGCAGCTGAGGGAGCATTTTAGTCGCCAGCAGCAGCTACAGCTTCATAAGCAGCTTCAGCAACAGCAGCAGTTGCTGCAGCAGCAGCAGCAACAGCTGCATCAGCAGGATACACTGCTGCGCCATCAGGAACAGCTGCTGCGGCAGCAGGAGCAGCAACTCGCCAGTAGAGAGACGGAAGCTGGGTTGCTGCTCCGGCAGGTGGGTTTGCTGCAGCAGCAGCTGGAGGAGCGTGCTGACAGGCTAGCAACAGCAGAAGGAAATTATCTTGATGCTGCGTCTCTGCTGCAGCAACTGCAGCAGCGCGTGGCTCAGGGCGCTGAGGCGCGGCAGCTGGTTGAGGAGGTGCGGCAGCAGCAGCAACAGGATTTGCATCATCTCTATGCAGAGGTTCGCCGTCTAAAGCGGCAGCTGTCTTTAAGCCTGCGGGCATGCGCCTCTTCCGATGAAGGAGAACGAGAGAAAGACGGAGAGCGGGCAGCAGAAGGTGACTTGTTGCGTTGTAGTGCCTCAATGGAATCCTTTGGTGCAGGCACAGCCACTGTCAGCGACACGCAGCAGCAGCAGCAGCAGCAGGCTGACGAGCTGCCCTTCTCCCGCGACCGTTCCAAAGTGGTTGCGCCTTATGATGCGGGTGCTGCTGGTTTCTGGTGCTGCGCCGAAGCAGCTGAGGCTGTAGCATGCACTGCTTGGGGCTGCAGCGCTTGCTGCTGCTGCAGCGTTGAGGCGCAGCATGAGGCAGCAGTAGAGGAGCTGCGAGTTGCTCTGGAGAGATGCTGCTCAGCCGTTGAGAGCCGGTGCAGCAGCGATACAGCTGCAAACATGCAGTCAGCAAGAGCAGCAAGTGCTGCTGTACTTGCAGTGAAAGAAGCAGTCAGCCGCTGCCCAGCAGCAGCGGCAGATCCCGAAATCGTCGACATCTTGCTGGACCGCTTGCGGGCAGAGAGCATGCAAGTTCGGGTGTATGCGCAGCAACGCCACGCCGCAGCAGCAGCAGGCAGCAGCAGCTGCACTGTGCAGCAGCAGCAGCAGCAAGTTGGTTTGACGGTAATAGACGAGGCGACGGAGAGAGAGGCTTACGAGGTGATGGGTGCTGCGCTGCCTCTGGAGGTGCTGCTGCTTTTGCTGGCCACCCAAAGCATTTCAACTTTGCTGCGGCTGAAGCAGCAGAGCGTCTTGCTGGCCAACTCCCGCTGGCTGCAGCTGCTGAGGGAGACGGCAGGCAACAAATTCCTCGAGGGAAGCTGCTGCTGCGCCGCCAGCGGAAGCAGCACCCTTAGCTGCAGCGTGCAGCAGAAGTCATCAGCTGCTGCTGCACAGCCGGGAGAGGCAGGAGACAGCAGCGGCTCCTCTCTTTTTGCTCCTGGCCGACGAGAGACGCTCAGCGAGCGGCGGCAGCATGTGTTGCTGCAGCTGCTGTTGCGCGGCTCTGGTGGCGTTGCTGCTGCTGCGGGGCTGCTGCGACATTCCACTGTCCCTCTTGCGCTGCATGCAGCCACTCTGACCGACAGAGAATCAGGAAACAACGTTTTTCATCTTCTCTGCCTCAGGTCAGATCGGCAACGCTTAAAGCGGCAGAGAAGAATCCTTATTAACACCATCACTACGCTTCGCATGCAGTCGTACGGTTGCAGATACAGCAGCGCTTCATTTGGGGCTTGAAATTGAGGGTGCGGGGCTCGTGCGTGCTGCATGCCCCAAACAATGCGCCTCTGCATCCTTCTCTCTTTTGTTCACGTTTAGAGGAAACGCCAGTCGGCCAGATTTTTTTGTCTGTTTTCTTGACAGCGCAAGCTGCATGGGTCCATTTGTCGAGTGTCTCTGATTCTTTTATTTGCTGTTTGTGCATGCGTTTTGGGGCGTTTTCGTGATGCAGAAATTTGCCGCAGTTGTTTGGCATGTTGAATCTGGCATCTCTCCCTTGCGAGCTCATCTACGCGCAGAACGGACTCAGCAAAACGCCAGCCGATTTGCTGCCTCCGCTGCTGCCATCTTTGCTGCTGCAGCTACGGGAGCTGCAGGAAGCAGCAGCAGCAGGAAGCCTGCAGCAGGAGGCTGAGCTGCAGCAGCAGCTTTCTGTCATTTCTGGAAACTTGCGAGCTTGGCGCGGCGTCGTCTTTGAATACGCTGCAAAGGCAAGTCCCATGCGCATGCAGTTTGTTACCTTCTAAAAAAACAAGAAAAATGCGGCGGTTAAAAAAAGCCTTTGCAGCTCTTTGTTTTCTCTGCTTCCCTGCTGTGGGGTTAATGCTGAGATTCGTTTTCTTTTAGAGGGGAAGGACGGAGAAACAGTCTGACGACATGCGTGGTGCAGCTGCATGCGTTTGATGACATGCAGGCAAGTACGCTGTACAGACAGCATATGAACGAGGCGGCTCTTTCTCTTTATTCGGAGGCGTTGAAACTGCAGCAACGACTGCTGGGGAAGCAGCAACAGCTTGATGAGACCTTGGGGGGCAACGGGGCGTCGAGCTACTCGCTGCTTGAAAACACAGCAAAGCTTGCATTCAACAAGGCAAGTCAAGACAGACAAACGCAATACCAGCTTAATTAGAATTACATCAAATGGTTTTTCAAGAGGTTAACACAAGCCCATAGAAATAGTTCACACTCAGCAGGCTAGGCAAAGGGGAAGCATGCATTGCTCCCTATTCCATGCCTGCACTGTGTGCGGAGCTGCTCGGCAAGCTGAGCTGTTGGATGTTTATTTGTTATTTGGACATGTTGCTGCAGATTCCTGGAAGTACTCTGGAATGTCTGTTGAGTGTCTGTGATGGTTTATGTTTTTGCTTTGTGGTTTCGTAGGCCCGCAGTGCGCTGCGTCTCGGCCGGTGGATCTGCAGTTTGCAGAGTTGCTCCTTCTGTCTCAGCATGACCCCCAGCTACAAAGCCGCATATGAAACCGCTGCAGAGGTAAGCGAAAAGACAGCGCAGCAGACGAAGAAACAGAAGCATGCAGCTGGGTGATACCACATACGAAGACACAGAGATAGAGAGACACACGGAAAGATACCCAACCAACAAAGGGACGTTTTAACTCCCTTAGGCATTTTTAACTTACGGCTTGCGGTTCATGCACAAATTTTTCGTCTAATTTTTCGTTCGGTTTTATCAAATTTGTTTTTTTCTTTTCCTGCTTTCGGCTTTCAGGCCTGCGAGTGGCTGTTGGATTTTGAAGGCGCGTTGAATTACATTCAGTTGATGCGGCAGCACTGCCCCGATGCGTTCTCTTCCGATCACTATCACAAGTATGCCTTGTGTCTTCAGGCCCTAACGGCCATTAGCCTGCTTTTGTGGTTTTTGCTCTGTTGCTGCTTGGTGCAGTTTCAGCTACTCTTACTCTATGGTTTACAGCAGACGGAAATGTCTCTCTGCATGCGATTCTTTCTGTGGTGTTGGGCGGCTGCAAAGACGCCGCTTGTACGAGGCGCAGGTAAAGGCATCCAGTTTTCAAGTGCTGGGCATCGAAAGAGGAGCTCCAAAGGCGGCAATCAATCGCGTAAGCGTCAGGCTATTCTATGTCTCTCTCTCTCTCGCTCTGTGCCTCTCTGTCTTTTTTTTTCTGCCTTTCTCTCTGTCTGTCTCTGTCTCTCTGTCTCTCTGTCTCCCTCTGTCTTTTTTTGTCTCTCTCTGCCTCTCTTTCTCTCTTTCTTGTCTGTGTTTCTTTTTCTCCCACGCTCGTGTGCCCCGGCTCGTGTCCATACCTTCAGCAGCATTGCGTCTTGTTCTTTTTTCTGCGTTATCCTTTGTATCTTTTCCCCAGTTTGTCTCTCATTTGTTTGGGTGTTGTTTTTTTTCTGCCTGTCATTTGATTTTCTGTTTCTCTCAGGCGTTTCGTCGACTGAGCATTGTGTGGCATCCCGACAAAGCCTCTGCTCTCTCTGAAGATTTGCGCCTTCGCCACGAAAACCATTTCAAGAGGCAAGTTTAAAAAACGCACTTTGGGGGCTTGGTTTTAGAGCAGCTGGATGCATGCAGACAGCAGAAGGCCCCAGCACCAATTCAGCTGGAAAGACAAATAATGACGAAAGAACACGCAGGACAGACATTTAAGCCAAACGAAATGTAGAGACACACGGCGGATTCCCCACCAGAGAGTCTGTGAAAAGATTTCCATCTACTTTTGTTGTTTTGTTTCTTCTTTAATCGCTGCAGGCTCAACGAGGCGCGCATTGCTCTGCTAGATGCAAAGTCTTATGCCCGCCAGCTGCTCATCCCTCCACAGCCGATGTACAGACACCCCGAGCTGCTTGCCGCTCCTACGCCGCCTCAGCAGTTGACACCTTCTTCCCTTGTCTTACAGCCTGCGCAGCTCACCTCTGAGCAGCAGCAGCACGACCAACAGCAGCAGCACCAGCAGCAGCGCGAGCAACAGCAGCAACAGCAGCAACACGAGCAGAAGCGGGAGACGGAAGAGGTGGAGCCAAATCTTGAAAGGCTGCACCAGCAAAGGCAGCAGTTGCTGCGGTCTATAGGAAGCTTGACGCGCCAGCAGCACGAAGTACAGCGCGAACTGGAGGAGCAGCGAACTGCAGCACCCCAACGCATAGGCAGCAGCAGCGCTAGCGATTCCCTGCGATGGCAGGAGCTGCAGAAGCTGCAGCAGCAGCAGCAAAACAAACAAAAAAGACTCGCGGAATGCGAAACGGAAATTGACCACTGGCTGCATAGGCAGCAGCAGCAGCAACAGCAGCAGCAGCAGCAGGAACAGCAGCAGCAGCAGCAGGACTCTCAAGAGGCCAAGAATGAATCGGAGGACGGAATTAGCAGACAGAGTTCGCCCGACCAAGACTGGCGCTACCCAGAGCAACAGCAGCAGCAGCAGCAGCAGCAGCGGCGGCGAGGCAGCAACCAAAGTGGCGATTCTCAGGTGGAGGTTCGTGAAGCCGTGGAAGGCACTAGCCAAAGCTCAGCCCCCCAGGCCTCGCCAAGCGACTCTCCAGCAGCAGCTCCAGCAGCAGCAGCAGCAGCAGCAGCAGCGGAAGTGCTTAGCGAGGCGGCGGCAGCAACAATGGCAGCGGGAGACGAGGAAAATGAAAGTGAGGAAACTTCTCCGTGGGCTACAGCCACTTCCAGCGACAGCGACACAGAACTCTGCAAGAAACCAAGGGGGGGCAACAGTGCTGCAGCCGCAGCAGCCAGCATTAGCAGCAGCAGCAGCCCGGGGTTCGCCACAGCAGCTACCAGCGTGCCGAGCCCTCCCCAAACCAGGCAAGAAACCTCCCCCGCTTCCGTGCTGCATCCCTCTAGCATAGCAGCAGCAGCAGCAGCAGGGCAGTCGAATGCTTGGCATACTAGAGAAAACCCTCGCGTTTGCAGCATGTCGGGTCGCGGCGGCTCTCGAGCGTCCTCAGCGGGTCCTCCGGTGAGGTCCGGCGAGGCAGCAGCAGCAGCAGCAGCAGCAGCAATAGCAAAAGCCACAGCACGCCGGAGCCTCACGACGTGCATTTGCTCCGCCTCACCGCGGCGCGCCGCCGCTGCCCCTCGAACATCAAACTCAACACAACTAAAGGGAACTGCTGCCTACTGGGCGGTCACAGATAGCAGCAGCAGCAGCGACGAAGACAGCAGCAGCAGCAGCAGCAGCAGCAGCGGGAACAGTATCAGCGACGCTGAAGTTTCCCTTCCTGAGCGACGCGGGGAGACGCAGCGGGCAGCCAGCAGCGATTCGAGACGCAGCAAATTTTCTGCTTCAGTAAGTGCTAGTCTCGAAGCTGTTTGGCCAGGCATTGCCGGTCAGATGGTCGCTGGGCCCGTGCAGCAGCAGCAGGAGCAGCATCCTCTGCCTATTCCCACAGCCCGACGGACGCAAACTGCACATGCTGCAGGGAGGGAGGCCAGCGGAACCCCCAGCAACGCCAGCAGCAGCGGCAGCAGCAACAACAGCAGCAACAATTTTCGTGACCCTTTAGGGCGCCGTTCCTTCCTTCGCACTCGGGGCAGTCCGCAGCAGCATCCACGCAGCATGCAGCAGCAGAGGCTGCAGCAGCAGAAGCAGCAGCAGCAGAAGCAGCAGCAGCAGAAGCAGCAGCAGCAGAAGCAGCAGGAACAGCAGCGGCACCGGCAGCAGCTCTGGCCGGGACCAACATGCCGAACAGGAGGCATAGAGGGAGCCTCATCAGCGTCGCCTGTTGCAGCACCAACAGCAGCATCGACACCAGCTACAACAGCAACAGCAGCAACACCAACTGCAGGAACACCACAAGCAGCAGCAGCGCCAGCAGCAGCGGCAGCAGCAGCCTGGCTGCGGCCCCCTGAGTTTCCTGAGCGGCCGCCGCAACAGCAAGAAGCCCGGCAAAGTGGCACTCCAGAACCTCATCACCAATTGCCTTCTTCTTCTTCTTCGCAGCAGCAGCAGCAGCACTTTGAAAACTTTATACAAGCGTTAGGGCAGCAACAGAGCGAATCTGAAAGACAGAAGCTTTCATCTATTTTCCAATCCCCGGGAATGATGCTGCAGTTCCTCGACATTCAACACCTACGGCAGCAGCAGGTGCAGCAGCAGCAGCAGCAGCAGCGCCTGCTGCAGCGGAAGCTGCAGGAGCAAAGGGAAATACAAGAGGCCAGAGACTCTGCACGGCACCAGCTGCTGTTCCCAGATGAGGAGCTCTACTTTAGAGACACTCGAACCGCAGCTGCAGCAAAAGCAGCGGAAGCGACGGCGGAAGGAGCAGCAGCAGCAGCAGCTCCTGCTGCTGCATCCCGCCTGTCGCCAACGAGTCCAAAGCATACAGCTGCAGGGCTTCTTGAGGCCGAGAGGGCGGCGGCTTTTGGGGCCTTGGGCGCAACGCCTCCTTCTGCCGGTGCCGCGGAGAAGGCAAATCTGGACAAGAGATGCAGATGGCCAGTGCCGCCGCAATCCGTCAGCGTAGCAGCAGCAGACAGAAGCCTCAGCCCCCCTCCTTCCTCCTCCATACCCGCTGGAATCACGCATATAACGAATCTTCCTCACCCCCCCATCCATTCCCCGGTTAGTGCTGCAGGTGGATGTACACCTGAAGTGCAAGATCAACACAAAACCAACGGCGCTAGCAATGCTCGCGAGAGCTGCGATAGCGGTGATAACAGCAGCCCCAATTTAGGGTGCAGCAGCAAGAGCAACACGAGTGAAAGCAGCAGGAGCGACGGCGAGGCCCAGCAGCAGCCCCACGGGAGCGGGCAATGGAGGCCTCCGCCTTACAACCAGCAGCAGCAGCAGCAGCAGCAGCAGCAAGAGCGTCTCTACCGTTCTTTAGGACAGGAAACGCCTCAGGTGCTGAGGAGCCCCCGAGAAGGTGAGAGCATTTATTTCATGGAATGGGGGATGAGGGGCGGCCCTCATCGTAATTCCGTGCCTCTACTGGGCCGCACCAACAGCGCCAGCAGCAGCAATATTCCCCTGCTGCGCAAAGATGCAGCAGCAACGGCGACGCCCACGCGGCTCTTTCCTGAGTACGGCTCGCCGCATCTGGGCATGCAGCACGCGCCCAACGGGCTTCGGTTTGAGGGGCCTCGCCACCCAGGGCCGGGAGAGGGGGACAGCAGTACCGCTGCTGCCGATGCTGCCTTTGGTGGCCACGCAACCAGGGGGACTGAGGAAGCGAAAGGGGCAGGGGATGTTGCTGATCGTGGGGGCTACGCCGTAACCAGTAGTCTGGGGGTTCTGCATGCACAGGACCCTCATGCCGGCGACGCTTTCCCGTCTCTAGCCTCGTGGCAGCCTCTACTGACGCGGAGCTCTCAGCCCTCACAAAGCGGAGAGCCTTTGCTTCACACACCGAGAAGGAACCAGCAAATGTGGTGATGCATTTTGGCCGCAAATTCAGAGGCAAGAAGTTCCCTTAAGATGGCTTTTTGTATAATCGATTTTATGCCTTTTGCTGCTCCAAATTCTAGGAGCCTTAGAGGGCAAAATGGCGGCATGCAAGAGGCTCGAATGCCAGTCGTTTGGTGCACACAGGCATACGGAGCCTCCGTAGAGGAGAAAGCTACACAGGCAGAATCCCCGCAAAAGTGCAGCTAAAGCTGCACTTTTGCGGCCTCCAGCGACAGCCGCAACGGCGGTAATAATGGTGAACAGGAGGCGATAGCATGAGCATTTTCATCTGCATTCTGATTGGTTGCTAAAGGCCTATTTCGGTTTTGGCGCAGTTGTCGGTGTGCGCAACTGGCAAAGAGAGTATTTGCATTATTGACGTGGGACTTGTGGTATACACACGTAATATTTATGCATGTGCAAGTTTCATCTTTGTTGCCCATACGAATGTTTCTGAAGCTGGGCAGGCTGCAGAATCCAGAGCAATCAAAATCAACTTTGTTGAAGCTGCGTCGAGACCATTTGAGGCGAGCGAGGCCCCAGTGAGGGCTTGCCAGCAAATGGGTGCTTTTTAAACATTAAATAGACATGCACTGTACGGCGTTTGTTTTCAGCCGTTGCGAAGGATGGCAAAAGCCGTTTTATCGTGTTATTGCAAGCATAGGGAAAGCAGAATTGCAGTCGAAATATAACAGATTCAGAAACTACCGACGGCGGTACGTCCTCTGCCACGCAGTGGAGCTGCAACATCCCCATCATTATTGCGCAGTGTGTCGCCTAGCAAGCAAAGCATATGGGGGAGTTGATGGAAGAGGGCGTTGCTAATCCAGCCCCAAAAGTCCTCAGATGGTTCGGATTCTTCCACTCCTTCCGAGGCCACGCCCTCGCGGAAATCCACTGGGCGGCTTTCCGATTTTCGAGGTGCTGCTATAGGCGCCAGTGAACAGGCAGCAGTGGCCTCCTGTGGCTTCTGTGCTGATGTTGCTGAAGCGGTGGACGAAACCTCTAATGAATGATCCTTTGCTGAATTTGTTGGTGCTGTATCGGCAGGAACTTCGGCAGGAGGGTCACTCGCGGGAACGGCAGGTTTCCAATGGCCCTGAGCTTGGCGCTCTATGAGAAGCCGCTGGAATTCAGGGGCAGCCCTGCCCTCAAGTAGCGTGGCCCTCAGTCTCGTCATGATTGCCTGGTTCGGGATGGGTTCGTCCACTTCAGACCTGTCGGTGTCTCTGGTGTTGTTGCTGCTGCTGTCACTCAATTCATTTGCGGCCGCCGCACTGCTGAGCAATGTCCATATACTAGTGCGCCGTCTGCGACTATCCTGTGACCACATCGACAGGAGTAACTCCTTCGGACATACAATCCATGCTGTATACTTGGTGTTCGCACTCAAGGGTATAGTGCAGCATAGGAACTTTAGTAGAGCCTCTCATACGGCAAGCATTTGCTGCTTGTAGGGAAACCAACCCTTTGGCTTGCACGTCCACATGCAGAGGAGTCGGCGTCAGCTGCAACCATTCCGCTCTCAATCGCTCCCATGCGGCGTCTTGCTCTCTTTGGCGCCCCCCTAGCGGCGAATTCTTCTGCAGCGGCACTGGGCCCAAAGGAAATGCCAGGTTCTTCTAATATTTCGGGGTTTCTTTGAGGGCCCCAGGAGGCGTAAACCGGTTGCGTGGTGTGATACTTGGCAAAGAAGACATGTTGAACCTTGTAGTAGTGCATCGTCCGCCACGTGCTGGGGTTTTGTTCAGCCTGCAGAGCAAGTAACATGGCAGTTTCCATAAAGAATATTGGGTCTCAGGAGGTAAGCTAGGACCTATTTGCTCAACTTGTGGAAAGACCTAAAGGATCATCGTATGGACACAGCACAGCTGCTCCGCTGCAATGAAATCAGTAGCACGCACCCAGCAAAGATGCGTGGCTTTGAGCTGCAGACGCCGAGGAAGCAGAATTGAAAATAGGGCCACGGCTGCCCCAGAGATGGTGTAAATCTTGAGACATTCTAAAGCGCTTCCCTCAGTAGTAGGTCTCAGTAAAAAGGAACCCACAGCCAGCAGCAACACCGACGCGCGAAGTACCTTTACTGCCTGCCGAGACAGAACTCAACCAATTTCAAAGGGCGGTGCGTAGAACTGCACAAAATCCAAACAGTAGTAGGCGCCGTGATGTTGTGGAAGCACGCTGCACAGACCATGAGAGTCTTAGTGCCCTGAGTACCCACTGTTCTCCTAGTGGGGCAGAGACACTCACTTGGTTCACTACCCCTGTCATCTCTGGACTTGGCCGCTTAGCAAGGCGCAGAAGTGCAACTTTGTACACCCAGTACAGCAAGGCCCACGTACACATGGCCTGTATGGCGAGGAAAGGAGCGATGCCCACATAAAGGGACAATGAACAAACTCCCTGCATCATCGCTGCATACCTGCGGAGGATGCACGGACACCATACATGCGAAGTTGTTTGACCGGAAACGCCGCAACAAAGCACATTTTTACTTTTGGAATTCACTTTGCAATCACTTCTTCCTTGCGCACTTTGTCGGCGTGCGAAAGTCGGGGCCTTCGTACAGCCGGTTGAATTCTGCTTGCGACATTGACTTCTTCCCCAGTGGCAACAGGCAATTACGCCGGAATACGCGTATCTGATGTGAACGCAGCACAAGCGGAATTATGAGACGCCATTTTGGATCTTCTGGAGTGGAAGCTTACTAGCAAGACGTTCTGCATTTGAGACAACCCCGCAGATGTTACACATCCAATGCTAGCCCCTGAGCGCTTCTTAAAAGGGGAATGATCTGTTGCATGATTAGCAAGTTCCTGTTCATTTACCAGCCACGATGTTTGAAAAAGAGAAAGCCCAATCTCGCTCCAGAGAAATGAAAAGAGCTGCATCGCGACGCATTCGATGAGGCCCCCACGAACATACCTGCAATCGGAATGCAGCCTAATTGCAGACCTCATGTGTTGAATGCTGCAAATTCACATGTATATTTTAAACGGCGCTTCAACCAAGAGACGTGGTTATCTCTCAAGAAAATAGCACCTTAATCTAAATTCCGGAACTGCACCAGGCTCGTCAGTGTTTGCCATTGAGGGAAACATGTTACGAGCTCAGAACTATTAGGAAACCGAATCGACGATGCGGGAATATAAGCAGCTCCCACCACCATCTGGGGTCCTGAAGGACGACAATATATGTTAGCCCCGTATTGATGGTGTAAGTAATCGTCAATCTCACCATAAATGCCACCTGAGCAAAAGGAAAGAACTCACAAAGCTCTTGACACCGAAATTTGAAAATCCAAGCATCTGGTTCATAAAAATGCGAAGACGCCCGACAGAGCTAATCAAGCATACACTCCCACTTGCAGGTGTTGCTTGCTTTTAAGCGCGCAACGTGCGAATGTTTCCCCACGTGGTGGGCCCCTCTGAGATAAGAGCGTTAGGCAGATTATGGTTTCTTGCTATCTGGTGGCGTAAACACGCTGCAAGAGGGCAGGAAGACCAGCGAGGTGCCTCAAAATTAAAAGGGTGCCCCTACTTGCTCTCCAGTGCGACTAGTGTGGCGCTCCTTTACGGACTGGCCTACCAAGAGCAATCACACAGAAGATCGGCACTATGAGCTTGAAAGTTCTCGGTGGATGTGAGAAGTCAGCACAGCCAGGTGCCCGGCTGCAACGTTGGCAATGTCATGCTTACCAAGAATGAAAAGAGAGCCATTAATGCACTGTTCATGTAGTTGACTGCCATAGGTGGGAGCATCGACAGCAACAAAGAAGCCCAGGAGTCCACATTTAGCTGCACTCACACTAAGTCAACACCCCACACTTTTTGGCAAGCGACAAGCAACAAAACCTGGACTTTATAAGCGTCAGGCATCTCTGCAGACTGACAGCTGCAAATGGCACAGGAGATTCACCCATTACGTAAAACCCGACAGCCACATCAAGAGGCTGAAACGCTGCAATAGAGTGTTTACGTGTTTGACCAACAACCGAACAGTCGTGTGAACTGGTGAAGCAGATCTTACAGGGTTTCCAAGTGCTTCTTGCACCCCAGTGCCATTCACTGACATGATCAAATCCTCCACAGGCTTGATAAATCCGATACCGGTCTGCAGCGCACATAGCCGTCGGCTATGCACCGTAAATGTTCCATAAACTCCATGCGCCTCTCAGCAAGTAAGAGACCTTTAAACTATTAGTGCATTTCTGCGCAAGCCCAAGGTCACAAAACGCATATATAGGTGGCTCACTCCTGTGAAGTCTTTGTTTTTAAGGCTGATGTTGAGAATGATTAGCATGCTGGCAATACAAAAAGAGGCCACGCAAAGGGCCAGCGCAGCACCCCACAACAGGATCTGCAACTCAAACCGCATTAGCTCTTCAACCCCTTTGGCTGAGCCTTAACTTCATGTTTAGGCCTCCCCCTAAGTAGTAAGTGAAGGCCAGTCAGTAAGCCTACTTGAATAAGAATCCGCCTCCCTCTGGAAAAACTGAGATTTTCCCAGACTATATCCTCAGGTTGAGGAGCGGGTTCCACCTGAGCACCCCACTGTCCGTGTGTTCGCAGAAAAATTTCCAAAGATTTTTGGGTAGTCGGCTCTCCACAGCATAATTGAATAGGGACCGCAATAAAAGCCAGCCCTGCAGCTTTGGACACTTCATGAAGAAAATCTCGCTGCTGCTGGTTGGTGGGGGCATGCATGAAGGAGATGTGGCTTTTTGTTTTTGCAGTTCCCGAATATGTGCGCCTACACCTATTGGATACTGCCCTCTAAATAGTGGGCGAGTCCTATCTTTGCAAAGCCCGCAAGTCCACTTGCGTAGCAGACCTCTCCAGGTCCGTAGGCGCATTAAGCACTCGTCGCGATCCTGGGGTAGCAAATGTGTGCTAAACACGCAAGCCATTCAGGTACGTCTTTGTGTTACAAATACAGGCTTTGCAGAAACGTGCCTCAGCAATACGGACACAACTGAAGGGTACTCAGATGCGGCATTGGCCCTCCCGCATGCAGCAAACGTAGGTAGTTACTTGTGCATATTTGCAAACAACCACCGCGTAGCCTGTGCTCCTGAAACACGAAGCAATTTTCAACAAGTTCGAGACCTAGTAATCGGCGAATTGTACACTATGACTACAATAACGGTGCATGACTAGCGCTATATCTAGCGTGTATAGAGTTGTATTGATTATGCTCTACGAATACTTTGTAGGAGTCTTGCACCTCCGTTTCTGTTGCAAAAGTGCAGGTAGGCTGCACAAGCAAGAGGACTCTAAAACGGATCATCTAGGAATACGGATCACCTGAGGGTGTCTCGTTCCACATGAACTAGCAGCTTGAGAATGTTATCAGTGGACAACGACTCTCCGGCCTTTTCATTTGCCTGTGACAAATCGAACGACCGGAGGTGGAACTCATACAAAGCCAGCACCAGTAACCTACTTGCAGCTGGATCCCGCTGTGAAGCCACGACACAGCAATAAACTCACATCGGTTACTGTGATCTTGATATAGCTAGACAGACACTTTACTTCAAGCAACAAAGAATTAGTGTCAAGCACCAGCAGGTAAGCGGCCACAAGCATTCCCCGTCCTATTCACCTGGTTTGTACTCATGCAAGCTCCTCTACTCACAAACGCCGAAAAATATCAAGGCATTGGAAAAGCTGCAGCAAGGGAGAGCAAAAGGACTAACCTTTGATGTATCCAGCCTTTCCTTGAGGTGTTCATAAAGCTTCATTTGGTTTTCATAGTGTTTGATGTCAAATCCTATGACAACCTTCACAACCGACTCTGGAGGCTGGCTGAGCAAAACTGATGAGCAAACAAAACTGGCAATTTCTTCCTCATTCGTTGCGTCAGGAGGAAAGCCTTTTAAAAGAAGAGCGAAATCCCGTGGCTGGTACACCTGCTCTCCTGCCGCTTTTCTGAGTTGCTTCTGTAGGGACAAAATAACAAAAACACAACATCGAGTAAGCGAGCAGCAGGTTTTTGCATTCCGGAAGGCGATATCAAAGAATAAGATTTCCAAAAAAGCAAGAGGGAAGGTTGCGATAAGAATTACCTGTCGCCTGAACAAAAATGGCAAAAGAACAACAGCACTCAGTATCATTGCAAAATTCACAGCACCAGGAATTTGTGACTCGGCAGCCTGGCCATCCAAGCATCCTGCAGTAAGGAGCACTGAAAAGTACATAGGGAAAACAAAGCCGTTATGGCATTAACAGACTGTGGAAGATAATACCGTGTAACCACCAAAGGGACACTAAGTATATCGCATCCGGCATACGGGTATCCCAATATCGATGCGAGTACAAAACCAAATAAATCAAACTAACGTTAGTACCTCGATTGAATGTAGAGCACTGTGCAGATGCGTTTGCTTTCTTGTGCGAATAGACGGCAACAAAAACTGGCAACGAAAGTAGGCCATGAAGAGCAGACATTAGCATGAGGTACTTTATGAACTGGAAAAGCAACGGTATTCCTGAGCATAAATAGTTGCGAATACCTAGTGCCAATTGAGGAATTAGGAAAGCGAATGAAGCCTTTAAAATTCTTTGGCTTTTGAGAACCGAGCCCAGCTCTTTGAATGTGGGAGCCTCCGCACTAAAATTAAAATGCATATGGCGCATAGTCGTACCAGGACCCAGTTCCCCAAGTTCAGAAAGTCTACAGCAAAGAGGGTAAGGCGGGCATCGCGGAAGGCCAGAAGGCGTGAAAACAGTTCGAGGATCCTCTCCATTTTGCAGTCGCATCAATACTGATGTACCAGTTTGTCTGACGTGACAGTAGATTTTGTGCTCATATGCTTCTAACAAATCAAGTTTATTTAGTGGAACTTCAGTCATTCTTGACGGTAAAATGCCCCTTCGCCACAACTGGAGCGTTTGACAGTGATTCTGTTACCCTCAATTGCCCGCCGTCACTACAAAATGACTAGGACAAGACGTCTCTATAACTCAAAATACGGCCACGGTTTAATTTAACATTCCTAGCCACCGCCAACTCTGTCATCCTCTTGACTAAAGAATCGGGTAGATGTGGAGTAAATTTTATCGATGCACAAGAAGTCGTAATGCTTTTGTTTCGGAGTTTCGAAACCTAAAGTAGCCAGGCCAAACCTACTAACGGAATATTGCTATAAAAGCCTGCTATTGATGGTAGTGCATTGATTTTTTTGTAGATACACCCATACTGCGCGTCATTTGTAGAGAGATATACAGTGGGGTCACTTTTGCATGCGAACATGCTCTGCAGACGTCACTGACTGCCTGGTGGCTCTGTAAATTTTCTGCTCGACGCTTTTAAATTATACACGCCTTTGTTGCGTCTAATCTATTTCTTTTGTGAGAAGCGAGAAAACGTGATGGTCTATTGCTTCACTACTCCTGCCTGGTTGACCAAGACATGCCGTGTTTGAATACGCACTCGCTAAGCAGTGATTAAATGCCATTTTTAACCAAAGAAAATTGTGTGCACTGTCTTTTTTATTAGTACGCAGTGCTGTGTTCTTAGCGGTTTCGAGGGAAGGAAATTCCATCCCCAGCCGGGCCAGCAACAGGAATAGGCCACATTAAAGGTTGGTCCCCCTTGAATTGCAACGTAATTAAGTGTTCGACAAAATCCCGCAAAATTATTCTTACCAGCGCCTGTCTAAGATTCTGAGCAAGGCCGACATCGTAGGGATGCTCCCGCCCTGTTCGGCGTTTCTCGCAGAACTCAATTGTTGTGCAGTTGCTGGTGATAAGAAAGGAGTGAAAGATGCAGAACGGCAGGGTAATTCTGGAGAAAGTAGGTTTTGATTGCCATCTCGTTTTTTTTTCATTTTTTCGATAAGTACTTACGCAAGTAGAAAGAAGCTCAATGCAGTGCCGAGGAACGTAAAGAATACTTGCTCGAACGAAATGTTTGAGTCATCAATGGCAGCCCTGACTGGAGTAAAAATAGGTTATAAACGTGTCGTCGTGCATAGATGTGATGACCAACCAGTAGCCGCCAAGGTCGTGCATACGAAAGATAATGTAGCGGAGCTGTATACGAGTGTCAGGAAGAAAAACTTGTAATTGAAAAATCCAATATCATTGGCAACCTGAGTGAAAAGCAAAAATTTAGGCCGATCAGATTAACTGCCTCATTTTTGAGACAACTCACCCATGGGCAGTAATGATCCATCTTCAGAACACAACGGCCGCTACTGCTGCTGTGGTGGCATCTGTCGGGTTTATACTTGGAGCATTTGTGGCAATATCTAGCTCCTCCTAAAGATCAAAGTGAAGTCCTTAATGACTTGTTGAGCAGACAAGCGAAGTACCGTCGCGCTTCCTTTCGTTAATTAGGCTGGGGGGAGGTTGCCTCTGCCACTCATCTGTGTCTGAAAACAGCGTTAAGGGAAAAAGCTCTTAGCAAACAGTTTCACCGTAGTGTACCTGGGATTTTGCCTGGCTCCGTTGAGTAAGTCTTGTAGAAAGACCACAGAAGCATGGCAAAGCCAGCATGGGCTGCAGGGTTGCGGTACATGGCAGCCTATAGCAGAAATAGACGATGACTCTTACCAATGAAAAAATGGAGAGCGCCAATTGCAATTGCCCCACGATCGCGGTACTCAGGAGGTACCTCAAATTGAAACATTGGCAAACAGTGATACTGGGAAGACGTTTGCGATGGTGAGTGACTTTGTTCGAAAAACGGTATGAACTTACCAACAGGTAAACTGTGTACAATAAAGCCATAATGCTGCACATGACCTGAAATATTTTGATCAATAATCCACGACCTCACTTTGGGACCAATCAAAACAACCTACAGTCATTGGAAGAAAGCGGGCAAGCCGCTTTCCGCCCTCCTCTCTTCTCTCCATCATGATGGCACTGCTTTAGGATTTCCCTAAGAAGAACACAGGCCCGAGTGCAAGACCGCCTGCACAAACGGAAAGAAAATATGGATAGGTGCATAACTGAGGCCTGTCCGTGCGTCACAATTCAGCTGTATGTACAAACACCTGGGTTACCCAGCTGTCCGGCCCCACTATGGAGCTCAACCTTCCGCTAACAAAGTACGCAATCCCGAAGAAAGAAAATGGCAACAATAACTTCATTGTATTACAGATTATTAGAGCAAGTATGTGCGGATTTAAACATAAGCGAGATCTGGGGGATTTAGCAGAATCACGAAATGAGTTTGAACATCACTTGTTGGAGCTACGATATCGGTTTTGAACTGCACGTAGAATCAGAAACTGGTTATGCCGTATTCTATATAATGCATTTGTGATTATACTGTAGTACAAGGTTGTTCGTGGATCCCTACGAATTCGCTTAAGCACGTTCTGAACCTCCTGTGATACACTCGGGAAGGGTACTAAGGTATTCAGAGCCGACGATTAAAAGGGTCTTTCCTCTTCAAGCGCTAAACCTGATTATATTCTCTATGCCTCAACTGGTACACTGGTCAAGACGAAAGCCACGGAAAACCTCGCATATTCAGGATAGAGCAAGGCGTACATCAGGTAGCTCTTCTCGGTAACATATATACAGGGAAGTTAGGGATAGAAGCCCACCATCTGCTATGGAATACAAAGAATTGTTGAGTGGTATGAATTCATTGCAGCAGATCTACTGGCATCTCCAAGTTGTGCGTGAGGTTTTCAGAATACACTTAAGCCGCATATACACTGATCTTTTCAGGTGATGGCAGACTTCGTTCCTCTAATTTGTTTTTTGATTATAGAAAGTTGTACCACTTCAAGGTTTGGGTAGCGATCCTGAAACGTGTGGCCAATAAAATACATTCTCTAGGAATTTGAGGTCACATTAGCGTGAAATGGGGTAGTAGAAAATACAGAATCTCCCCCAACCTAAGCAACCAAAATATCCCCATTGCTCAGTTTACTTATGGGTTAGCGAAGGGCGGGGGCTATATATTTGTTCTAAAGAATCATAGAGGCTTTACCTCAACTGATGGGACAACAGTAGGGCCCCATTCTCTCAGGGCGGGGGCTATATATTTGTTCTAAAGAATCATAGAGGCTTTACCTCAACTGATGGGACAACAGTAGGGCCCCATTCTCTCAGGAACACATCTCCCTCAAACCAATAAGAAAAGCTACTATCAAAGTGACAGATAGCATTGCTTCATAGTTATTTTGGGATGAAATTATGCCACCACACGCAAACGTTTCACACGATTACCGCCTGGCTGGAGGCAGGTAGGTGCTTGGACGTGGGCAGGAACCGAGTGTGCCCATCTGTGCATCGTCTGCTTGGACGCTTTAATTCTTTAGTTTGTAAAAATAGAAAGCTGCTAATTTATTAATTTATCGGCCGGGCTTTTTGGCTTCCTTCGGGTGCCATGGCCCTCGGCTTCGTCTGGCGAGTTCCTCGATACTTTCCTCAAGTGGCTTGCTGCCTTTTGTTCCCCAACTTTAATAGCAGAGCAATTCTCCTAGTTTAGTAAGTAAAGTTCTGTATCCCATTGAATCACGGGTTTCTTTCCATGAAGCGATGGCAGCAACCAACAATGCGCTTTGTTGGGCTTCAGCATCACCAGGACTCACCCTTCAACAACGCACCAGCCAGCAGTGCAAATTCTCCTCAACCCTGGATAAAAGAGAATTGTGTTTCTATGTGTCACTGGCTGAGAAAGCGGAAAAAATCTTTCAAGTTTGCGACTTCACCCCTAACGCCTTACGACAGGTGCAGACGCGATTTGAGACTTACTGGAAGACCATCGGTGTTCGCCTCAGCCAGAGGCGTGGCACAGTACCCAGAGGCAAGACCTCCCATTCAACATCCATAAAGAGGGCCATGGACAGCGAGAGCTTCACTATCTTATTACCCGCACTCGTCCCCCGTTTAACTTTCAGGGATGTTTCTAAGTTGAAGTTGTTCACCACCGTTCTTCAGGGCACCGGCCACCTCAGACCTCACAGTGGGGCTTGGTTCTTGAGGCAGTGGCTCAGGTGCCTGTATTTCGTAATCACAGCGTTAGTCATGTATGCTTTTGTCTACCAGCCGACACGCGGAGATGCAACACATGAATCGAATGCCATTTATTC
Organism: Eimeria falciformis; assembly: GCA_002271815.1. Taxonomy (NCBI): domain Eukaryota; phylum Apicomplexa; class Conoidasida; order Eucoccidiorida; family Eimeriidae; genus Eimeria; species Eimeria falciformis. The sequence continues at coordinate 50,986 of NPHX01000318.1, forward strand.
CTCGGAGACCGGGGTCGGCATATCAATGACTAAAAAGGGGGAGGTGCTTTTTGTTGGGCCTCTTCACGGCGATGCTGTCGCTTTTGTGGCGGCACGCGTCAAAGCAGCTCTTGATTCAGGTACTTTGCCATCGCAAACCCCAGCAGTTGCGGCTGAGGCGGCTCATGAACTCTCGTGGGGCGAGTGCTCTAGGCTCTGTAACGGTGGCATTCAAAAGGCTGACAGAGATGGCGCACGCTCTTTGGCTATGGAGGGAATTCGCCGTGCGCTATCGGGTCGTCCGGAATCGTCCGATATATACTTGCAGGAGGCCGGGGATCTGGCTGCCCAATTAGGATTGGACGGTGGCAAAGCAAAGGGGAAAGTAAAGACTCGACCTTGCAATACATTTAAGTGTCCTCCTGAGGTGCCGACGGACTTGAAGGCTACAATGCTGCAGGTGGCGCAGGACCCACTGTTTGTTAAGTCTGTTGGAGTGATTCCACAAATAGAATTTTCGCAAGCTTGCAAGGATCAACTGAAGCTCGACCAGGTCGACCAGGACAACTGGACCTTAAGGCGTAAGCAGCACTTGGAAAGGCTCCGGGAACAACAGTCTAAGGGAGAAGAACAAGGGTGGGAGACGACTGTTTTGGAGCCTTCAAGATTGAGCTTGTACAGTTGCGTCAGCTTATGCCGACTACACCGCCGTTGCGCTGCAATAATTTACGTCGAAGATCGTGCTACCATGAATAAAAGTGAAGTTGCTACCGAGGACGATGAACAGGACCTTTTTGATGCTCTTGAAAAAGCCTTAACCAGCGCTCGTTCAGCACAGGCAACTAGCGACGATGGCATTAATGAACTTGAGGAGTTTGGCAGCCCAGTGGGAAGCTCGGAGGAGTCAGCATCACTCAGCGGAAACCCAGTGTGCACTTTATATGAGGACGTTAAGTTATCCCGCGTCGGCTCGTGCGGGCTGGAGCCCAGCAGCGACAACGGTAAAGAGTTTCTCACTCTTCTCGTGCTAAACCCAAATGTGGACTTTGCGGAAGCTGCGCGCAGCATGCGCATCACAATGGCGCTGGCTCGCGCAAGACATAAAGGTGCACTGACTGATGCCTCTCGTTTAACCAGTAACCAGACGAAGCAGAATCACAAAGCATCGAAGAAGCAACGATCGAACCGCCTAGCGTCGAATACGTTAAAGATGATCGAAAACACGTCAAAAGCCATGCACGTCCTTTTGGAGGCAGTGCGGGTGCTGGAGGGAGCTGCCTTACAAAGTGTTAACGCTCTCAAGGCTGCTAAGTTTGCGCGGAACTCTCCGTCTTTGTTGCCGCTGACGTCCAGACTTGCAAATGAGATTGAGAAATCCGAGCCTTTATCTATTATTGATTTGTACTCGTTTCATGCGATCCAACCGCTAGGTGACGAATGCCAGGTATTCGCCGGCGTTGAGCTGCTTGGGAATGGGTGCGTCCAGTTTCCTGCTCTGCAGCGAATCTCGACGGTTGAGAACGTGAGTCGTTCCGACAAGAAAACCAGTAGCAAAATAGAAACCCCAGAGGAGGTAGTTCCGATGACCTGGCAGAAATGCCGTGGCATGCTGCAAAAGTCACAGCAGCTTTTGGCGGAGTATCGAAAAGCAGTGTCCGAGATGAAGGGGCAGGGCGCAGAGGCTCAGGATGCCTCAAAGGAGGCTGAACGACTGGCTTCGCTCTTAATGGGTCTAGACCTCGAGCAGACCTTAAACCTCGAGCGCATGTTAAGGCTGTCTCCCTCTGAAATTGCCAAAGATATGCCGAAAAAGAAAATTGTTTCGTCCAATGAAGATGAGGCTCTCCTTGAGGAGATGAAAGATCTCGTATCTCGTAAGGAAGTCGTGGAGCGTATGGGTAAAGAGGATGGCACCATTTTTGCAGTTTTCGACACCATGCAGAAGGTCTGCGAAATACGAGCGGTGAGCCCAAAGCAACCAAATCGCATTCAACAATATTTATTCCAGGTAGCCGTTTGCTGCTTATCTGCGGATTTGCGCTCTATTAGCTTACCCGTGATGTAAATACTCTTTGAGTTCAGCTTGCATTCAACAGATGGGATAAGGAAGCAACAAATTGTTTTTCGATGATGCTAGTATCAGTTGATGGTTGCACTTGGCTTCCAGATTAATAACACTGCGCAGTCATGAGAGGGCTGGGTTGACGCCGTTTGCTTGCACAGCAGTGACTCATCGTTGCTACGTGCGGTTTAGGTCTTTGAGCCGCGCGTTGCTAAGGACGGTGGTGCGCTGGGTGCCCAATTTCCTTCGGCCTGCGGATTGTTTCAACCATCGTTATTGTTGCTACTGCCGTCTGTAAGCGGGGTCTCAGCAGGGAAAGATGCGACAGGCGGGACAGATGCTAAAGGTGAGGACGTCAGTAAAAACAGCCAGGAGGAGGGCGTGTGCCCTGACGTATCGTGTGTCTATTCTACTTGGACTTCCTGGTCGCCTTGTGATAACCATGGTGAAGTAGTGGCTGCTGTAGATGACAATGTCGCTAATGAAGACAACAAATCAGGTGGGGTGGACGCAACTTGGAAAGAGCACCATGCTTCAACAAGATGGCAAGTGCGTTTTAAAGAAGCGCTGCTGCATCCCAAGGCATTGCCGGAGTGTGAAGAACTTGTCGAGATGCAGCTTTGTGAAAATAGGGGGACAGCGGAAACTGAAGCAACGCAGCTGATGAAAGGCTTCAATGAATCCATCTCAAACAACGTCTGGAATCATTGTCGATACGGTCCTTTCACAGCCTGGAGCCAGTGTGAGCCCAAGTGTTTTCCCCCCGACACCAAAGGAATTACTGCTTACCGCCGTCGGACGCGCTCTGTGCACCAATACCCAGTGCCAGGCCTTGCTCCGAGTTGTGAGGCGGACATGCTCGTGGAGACTGAAGAGTGTCCGAAGGTTCCCCAATGCCAGCTTGAGCAAAGCGAGGGAGGGATGCTGGAGACGGACACAACTGACGATATTTCGGTCGAGGAACCGGCCATGAAAACCATTGCGGCGGCTGCCATTCATCTGCATTCCAATTCAGCTGCGCCAAAAAGCGAAGGGGAGGGGATAGAAATCAACTCCCCCAAGAATTTCATTAAGAGCGGTCTTCCGGCGGTACCCACCAGTACCATGGACCATTACACATTGCCCACTCGCCGTAACGGCTTTCATAAAGATGGCCCTTCAGCCACGGATCCAAAATTATTTATTGAGGGCACCAAGGAAGAACCTGCCGAGCCTCATTCCGTCTTCTATCGTATACGCAAGCAACGAGGGCTTCAGCCTGAAAATCCCTTGAGTTCTGAGGGTTTTTCCTCCGACCAAGGTCGCCCGTTCGGGAATTTCGAATCCGCTTATTTTTACGACACGGATCGGGTGAGACAGACTGACGGAGCTGGCACTGCGTCCCCAGTAGGTTCGCAGACAATCCCATATGACTCTCCCGACCTTCAAGGCACAGAAGGCGGAACGGCAGATAAGACGGATGCTTCCGACAGTGCTGCCGACAGTGACTCAGAGGATTTGGAGAATCTCTTTTTGGGCCTTAATTTGGGGAGTTTTGTGGTATGTTGCTTGTGCGGAGCCTTCGCCTGTGCTACTCTGGTGCTCCTCTCGGTCGTTTCCAGCAAAGCGATTCGTTCCATTTTAGGGTACGATTGGTCTGATGGAACAGATGCAGAGCGCAGCGCTTTACTAGATAAGAAGCGAGGTTTAGCTGCTTTTTCAGCTGTCTCTCCTCTTGTTGATCCCAACGGTGTCCCAGTGATGTCTCCTCAAGGCGGCCCCCTACTCGTGTCGCCATGCATGGGAAAGTCGCGCAAACAATTTTTGACTTCAAGTGGTTCCAAAATTTTTGTCACCATGGAGGGCGATTTTGTTGACGAGTGGGGCAAGCCCGTTCAAGCCAATGAGCTCCCAGTCGAGCTGAAAGCAGAGGCAAGTGCCACCCGTTGACTGAGTCGTCGTGCGATAACGAGTGTCGCTCAAACGTTCGGTCGCCTTGATGTTACATAGTTTAGCGATGAGGCGTACGATTGCACCTGTAAGACTTGATGAAAATTGTGCTGCTTTCTTGCTGGGCTCTACGCTAACTGTTGCAGGAGGTTAACAAGCGAGTCACAGATCCCGCTGCACCTCCTTCGACAGTGCTCCTTGTTCCGCCGGCACAGTCTTCAATTACTGTCTCGGCCCCCACTCTCGGTCCCAGCACTTCCAACCAGAAGGGTGCTTCAGTGCTTTTGAAAGCTAAATCAGGGCGTCTGGCTCCAGGCTCGCCCGTTGCCAAGTCACCGGGACCCGGCTTTCCTACTCCAAAGTCGCCTGCGGGTGTGTAGAAAGACGGATCAGCAAATCGTTTTCCAACAGCTGCATCGTTGAGTTTGTTGGTTTGCAGGGTGTGCGCCCAGCAAAGCAAGCTGATGGCCCTTCCTCATAGGAAGTACACGTTACTTGCCTCACACAATGTGTCTAGTAGAGGTGCTGAGCGCATCCCAAAACCTTAGTTTCTTTAAGTGTTCATTGAAGTTGCTTTAAGCCTGAAACCGCAACTCGTGTAAATGGCTTATGGTTAGCTGAACTCGTAGCGTTTCCATGGAGCGCATGTTTTATAAGGGCGCCACGGAATACTTCGAGCGCAGATAACCGGTAAACTAAAGTGAACTGCATAAAATTGGATTTGCAAACCTTTTGAGCGGATATAAATGAATGGGGGATTTTATTTCAGCTTCTGTCCATGCGACAGAGCGTTTTGTTGACCAACAGATAGACAACAGGGTATTTTTACGCTATTTGCCTCAACTGCCTTTTTTCGGGGCATGCGAAGGGAACTTTAGGAAAAGATATATAGGGTCACTTTCAGTTTTTCCTGCAGTTCCTGTAGGGGTCGTCTGAACCTCAGCAGTTCCTTCCAAGTTGCTGTTTGTTGCTTGTTTGGTGGTTTCTGGTTCTTGGTAAGTGGTCACCGTTAATATGGTCACCTGCAGTTGATACGTAAAAAAATTTTAGCGGCAGAGAAAATAGTCACTAAAAGAATATTTAAAGGAAGACCTCTGATCTATTCAAAATGAGACAAACGATGCCGAGGATCCACCTACACGTTCCAGTGAATTCTGCGATGGAAAAAAAAGGCCGGAATCCCCCTTATTTCACACACTGCCAGGGGTCTAGGGGTTCAATTAGCCTTTACCCCTTTCAAGGACGTATTCCATTAAAAAATTACACACCCCGTTGCTTCTTGGCTTTGCCAACTTTCATTACGAGATTGACCCTCAAACCAAAAATTCTCGAACAGGGGTTAAGTGCATCAAGAGGCACTTTATGCAGTCATACAGATGAAGTAATGAAAGCCTTAAACCTTCATGACACGCTACAGTAACAAAGCACGGCGAGTGTTTGAAATGTACCTTGTTGTGCACACAAGCATGAGTTATTTCAATAAAATCATAGGGGAACGCTACAATAACCAAGAAAACGTATTTTTTCCCTACACTTCAGAAACCTCAATTAGCACCAATCCCCATGACCGAAAACAGAAAATCGGTTTCCTAAAAAGCCAACATTCCAAATAAATAAATCAAAGCAAATTCTTATACATTAAAGTAAATTATTATCAAATAAGGTGGAAAGATGTTCCAGCTTGATCTGCAAAGCTTTGTGAACTGCGTATAAGTTAGGTGGTTGAGACTGAGGTGCAGATGCTGGTGCTGCAGCAGCAGCAGCTGCTGCTGCTGCTACTCATTAAGCCAAGGGTTTTGTGGCAGACAATCCATGATCGTATAGGGGCAAAAATGAACACACCACATCCAAGAATTCGTGCTAAAATGTAATTACTGTACGAAAACAAAAATTTTCAATTTCTATATGTATAGGGGCATACAAAGCTAGACGTCAGGGGGGACTGGTGGATGCATGCTCGCTGTATGGGGTAGGGGTATCACCGCAAAGAAGAGTTGTCCAAGCACAGTCATATTGCGTCCACATGCATCATCTTGCAACGCAACAGATTACTGCCTTTCCGCGTGATATTTCTGATTACAGCTTTGTTTTGTAGCGCCAGCTCTCGTTGTTGATAACAACAATGGCCCCTCTCCAGTTTAGGTTTGCGCCTGTTGCAGCAATTCTCGTTGTGCAACAAGGCCTGAACCTCTCCACAGCAGCGGAACCACCTGCAGAAAATGAATTATCTGTTCAAGAGTTGGCGAAGGACCTTTTTTCCAATATTTTTGGTGATGGTTTCCTTGCCAAAGCCAACCAACTTGAGGATGTAATGATGTCGCTTATGGACTTGCCAGAACTAAATACAGATGTCCTAGTGCCGACACCTGCCAACGCCCAAATACATATATCCCTCCCGAATGCTGATGAGAAGAAGTATGGTGCACTTTACAGAGCTGCCCCGGGCAGACTACCCGCCAGCCACTTTGAATTCACTCAGAATTCCACAGCTGCCCGTAGGATGGTAAGGTATATTTCGTGTGATACGGTGAATTATGCGCAGCTGCCAAGTAGCCATCAGCATGAGCAACATGGTAGAGGCGACCGATATCCAGGTCGGTTTGGAAAGCGGCTCTAATAATCTTGTTGTGAAGTACAAGAAGAAGACCGAACATAATGAGAAAGACGAGAAGAAAGGCGAAGTGTATGTTTGTAGTGAACGTGTTACTCCCCCATCGGGCTCATAGTAGACAATGTGGGGAAGGGGGTAGCTGGCCAACAGGTGACCTTGTCTTACTGATGATGTAGACTGTGGGTTTGCTGCATGTCTGTCGGGTGTATTTGCAGACACTATACCGGCCAGGTTAGCGTGACTCAATCAGTACTACTTCCCGAGAATTGCCTTGCAATTGCTGATTTCGGCGGATATCTGGTCGACGAGGAGAAGCATCGGGCATTGGTTGTTTTCCCCGAAAAAGAGCAATTAAAGGAACACGTAGGTGAGGGACGGCTGCCAGAAGCTATAGTTGAGATGCTTGAGAATGGAGACGAGGAACAGCTATCTTCACTTTCTTCAGAGCAGCTCTGCCTTGCCGCGGGATTTACGACAGAGCAGTGCGGAAAGCTGGGCAACAAAAGACCAGTTATTCTATCAGTCGCTTTCTTTAATGGTGAGGACCTCGTCCCTGTCGGTCTCTACGAAGGCAGCCTGCAGCAGCTTGATTGAACCTCACACTGCATGAAGCACCCCAACTGTTTTATAGGACTCGAGGAGCCACATGGCTAGCAGTGAACCTGCTGGCTCCAACAGAATCAGTCTTGAGCGGTAGATTCGAGCGTTGTTTGAGGGCGTGACTCCCATTTGAGCACGCACTCTGGCTATAGGGATTTTCGCGCTATTCACTTAGATCTCTTGGTTGCTGTACGTTGTTTCGGAACGCTTTCATCTTGTGTTTTCAAGCCTGGCGCCAACACTGGGGCGACAGCTTTTAGCCGCCTTCGGCACGTGCACAGAGGCACGTCAGGCGATATCCCAAGCATTTATTATGACGCATGACAATATTTTTCAGAGCGCCGGCTGCCCTGGTTCTTTACAGCATTGCTGCTAGCGTCTTTTGGAACTTCGGTGCTCTTGTACCACGTTTGCCCTGGTTCATTACAGCGTTGCTGCTAGCGTCTTTTGGAACACCGGTGCTTTTGTACCACCTCATCGCGTTTTGTTTCAATGGCAGTCTCGTGTTCCCGTTGTTCAATAAATGAGCTCTGCCTTCCTATGGGCAGGATCAAGAATTGTGCTAAGCGTGTAACGTCGTGATGATGCGAATGGAGCGCCACCGCCGCAGGGCTATAGAAGCACGTGAGGCGAAGATGGCTGGACTTTTCATGTAATGGCCTGTCACCACTAGGTTTCAGGCGGGATGAGGCGAACACTTCAGTTTCACGCGGGCTGGGTTTGTGGTCCTGCTGGCATAGTTAATAATGGGTTAGCCTCCAGGAGGTATCGATAACAGGGGTCATGTGGCGACAGAGCATTAGTAATACAAGTTCGGCACCCTCATTTTTAAATGAGTTGCTAACCATCCATTCTTCGGTGCAACGTAGTAACGCATGACACCGCTCTAACAATCTGGATTCTCTTTGAGGCGAAGGTGCAGAACCAGAGGCAGAACCGATGGTTGCCCATGGCAAGAGTTCCTCGCTGAGATTCTTAAGGCGATCGATCTCCCGAACAAGCACTTTCTATGTTCTAGTGATTAATACTCAAAAGGCTTTGTTAGCTAGAAAGGGATTAATCTTTCAGTTCGTCCTGCGAGGTGGCGCTTCCCGCATACAATGTGTCAACTCAAGAAATTGGCACGTCTCCTATTGCCCTTCACGTGTATGCAAGTTACATCGAGACGGTCTCATGCGTGGGGGCGCATCAGCAATTGTTCGTCCAGACATGCTACTGCTTGGGTTTGCAAACAGTCCACACATGTGAAGGCGCCACTTTCTTTAAACCGTGGCGAAAAACCAGAGATGACACCGTACAACTGCAGTCCGGTCCTCCAGTGGCGAAGGCAGGAGACTTATCGACCAAGAGGCACGCCTCTTGCAACACCTCCATACCGATTGCAAAGATCGAAAGCAACCACTGATTCGAGGTGTGCTAATATTCGCACTTTACTGGCGCAGATGTTTAGTAGAGCGTTCAGGCATGACGTCAAACATGCAGGATCCTGTGAAAGAACATGCATGCAAGTAAAGCAAGTGATCCAAGCAATGAAGGAGCAAAACCATTCTATGCATGGTGAAAAGCCAGCATTTGTGTTGCCGTGCGCTAAAAACTGGCGCTTATTGCCTCACCGCGGCTCCGGTGTTCGTTCCAGTCGTCCATCTGCTCAGCAGTGCATGCTATCTGCGCGCGATAATACTGGTACCTGTGGAAAACCCCAAAACGTCCAGCGTTGGGACGTGGGTACGCAGGTCTCATGCCCGTATAATGTCACAATGATGTGCTGTGCATACGCTCAGGCATAAAACTGCGACGGATGACGATGTCAGACCACGATGACCCAGACAAACTATAACCACAGAAAGCGATGGACATGGCTAGTGGTTTTGCTGCCTCACTTGCATCTCGGATTTTCCTCACCAAGCTCCTTCGCGCATCTGAGGAAGATCATCACGTGCAAAAGAGAAATGCAAGACCTCTACATTTTGGTTGAGAAGAGTGTATGCTTATTGCATGATATCCCGCACTTCACACAGCATTCAGCCCCTGCCAGTCGCCCCACCGCGGCAAAGCTGTTCGCTATTTCCGAGGAAAGATTGTTCATGCCTTCGTTTATATCGTATTTGTGGAAGGTGTTCGAGATAACGTGTCAGGCAATGTGGTAAAATTGAAGCCGCCTACAAGCTGTGGCGCAGGTGAGCGAATGCTCCAAGGACGTCTTACCTGCAGAACATGGTGTAGCGCAATGCGCAGGCGCTTCCCTGATTGGCCTGTAGAAGTCGAGGGTCCTGTGCACACAAGGGCCCGCAGCATTTATCGCCTGTATGATATGGACAGGAAGAGCCGCACACCTGACTTGTCGACAAGGCAATAGCCGGAGAGGCAAAGGGATGATGGGGCATTCCGCTTTAGCTGCACCCCTTTCGATAAGATGTAGTAAACTGACAACACTCCCCTGGGGCTTCAGAAACGTGTCAGCTAACTGCAATCTGCTGGCGGCTTGCAGCAGTACCACATCCTGCCACTGGCAGAAACGTCCATTCGCTGCAAGTGGGGATGCAAACATCATCCTGAAAAGTTTAAGCCAGTTCCAAAATCTGTGGCAGAATCCGCATTTTATAGGGAATAGCATGATTTCTCTTACGGACCTCAGCGTGCGGGTTTTGGGCGGTTAACTCCTCAATATTCCTCTGGAACATTTGAACCACCTCCTGTTTCGTCATTTTCAAGACATGCGCAGGGATTCTTTCGGATATATAAGACTATCGTAGTACTTTTAAATTTATTGGATTTCTGGTTGCATGATTCCACAAAAACAATCCACTTGGTACCTGCAGAGCCAAACGGGGCTGAAGGTGCTGACAAAGCGCGGAAATAGAATGAATAAATGTTGGGCTGCTGAAGAGAAACTGTTTTTCTGCATCACCGATTGCAGCAAAATTACAAAGTGCTGTGCGTTTCTGGAGAAGTGTCCGTTCTACTATCCCACCTTGCATTCTAAACTGGTTTCTCCTGCCTCTTGTTTGGCGTCTTACGTATTATCGCGTTTTCCCAATTCCCTATATTAATTAAAACTGTCAAAATTATTTTTCAAAGTAATATTTCGCGGAAGGGGTATTGTAGCAGGTTGACATTCTAGCCTGGTTTTCCAGTATTTGTGTACCGCTATGTACTGTTCAGCTGGTTGTAGCACGTTCATGAATAAGCTCGACATTGCACTGTTTGTCTGTTTGTTATCACATATAATTGTTCTATTTAATGGCTTTGAGTAGAATGGTTAACCTTATGTTTGTGTGAAGCAGTAGGCCAATTCCTTGGATTGTATTGGATGGGTGAGTGCCAAAAGCTGCATGCTAGCTGCATCTTGGCCGCATCCCATTGTCGCTTGGCTGCACTGAGGTCGACATGGCCTCAGAGTGGCAAGCCGGAGATGGGCAGACTTTCTTGGGGACTAACTATTCTCAAGTTATTGTTTTGTTTTAGTACCTTTGGTCTTGAAGCAGACGCATAAGCACGACCGTTACTTTAGTGAACTTCACTGCATTCAAGGCTAGGGCTGAGTTTTGTCCTTGGCATGTGCCTTGCTCCGTTCCATTTAGCTTAAATTGAGCTTGAAGGGAGTCTAGTTAGCTAGGTGGATTTTCAATTATCATCAAGCTAAGGGGGCTTTGCCTTATTCTAAGACAAGCGTAAAGGGAATAGTACGAAAAGCATTGAAAGAACATGTGAGAGACAATTGGGATTGAAACTTGGGGATCGGGAGTTTAGGTGAAGGCATTGATGAAATGCCGAAGACCCGATACAAGCCCCAAAACCTTTGACGCGGATGCGGGAACGCGGCCACCCGCGGGGGACCTGCTCTTATGTGGTGGACAGAAATTCTTCTTATTAGACTTGACGTGTCTAAGTTCTGATGTCAATGCAGATTGTGCGTTTATGTTTCCAGAAGTATCCTGTGTGGGCTTCCCTGTTATTTTAACTGTCTTGGGCATCCCAGATCCCAAGGGTAAGGAATGAATCGGAATGCGACACACGATGGAAGCTCAAGACAGAGGCCTACTAGCTGCGCATACGCCCAGTTACGAGAAATACAAGGCGTTGTTCAAGGAGTTATTGTTATAATCGAGGACCATTGAGTCTTTTGCGAGCTAGACAAGCTGAACCCTGGAAGTCGCAGGACCCTCCGATCGCTTCAAAGGTTTTGAGCCTTATTCAGCGCCTACCCTAACGTCCGAGGGGATAAGGCGTGCCTCTAATTTGAATTGAGGCACGGGACAGCACTTGAACAGGGAATCGCAATTGGGTGTTCGCGCTGTTTAGGTGTTTGAGATTCTTAGCGAAGAAGCACGCGCCCTTGCCTTACAGTGAATCTTAAGGGTCCATTTTGCCTATACAGTTTAGTATGGGGGAGTTTCTTTCAAGCACATCTGAGTATGCGCCTAAGACATTCCCTGTCCCAGCGGCAGATCTCATGCCTGAATTTTCACATGAAATACTGGCTAGCAAATATAGTAAGTAAATGGACTAATTAATGAGGCGTTTGCTGCATTTCATTACCACTCAGTTTAGATTGTTGCAACAAAGGTTACACGGGACGTTAGAGTACGCGCTGTTAATAGAAAGGGGCTGCCACAACTAAGTGTGCGTGCCACAGTGAAGTTACAAACGTAAACTTATTAATATATATTAATTTTTATTTGACTATTAAGGAAGCTTTACACAGGTAGCAGAACGCACGCGGCGCCCCAGTTGAATGGTAATGCCCGTGGGGCTTGTGACCCTGAATGATAGCGTGTGTCTCAGGTCAATGGCATAGAAACTCAACTGTTTCTCAGCAGAGTTAAACACCAAAGGCTATTAAAATAGCACTGGCTTTCCCCCGTTTCCTATTGGCGACAAAGGGCGCTGGAGGGTGGACCGCAGTCTCGTGGTGTGTCATCAGCACAGGCGGCAGCAACAGCGGCCTGGGGGCCCGGTCATCTTCCCCTTGAGGCTGTGTTTGAGCAAATAGCTCCAGGATAGAAGTGCTGTGGGATTCTTTTCTTTTCCTTCTTTGGCATTGAAGCGGTATCTTTGTTCGTGCGTGCCGTGCTACTGAGGCGCTGGGAGAGGCGCACCGTGGTTCTCTCTGGCTGCCTGTCGCAGCTGTTTCGTCCATTACCTATGTTTCACAGAGATGCAGTCTATTTAATTAAAAGTTAACTTTTGATGCTCTATTTGCTCTCGAAGGCCCATTGAACGATTGGGAGGAGCATCGGCGCGTGCCCCTCTGGTGGGGCCGCCCCTGTGGAGGATCGCCGTGCACGCAGCACCAGTCGCCAGCTCTATTCTGCGGTTCCGCAGTCCCCTGATGAATAAAAAGGAACTTCACGCTTCCTTTTTCCTGCCACTTTAATTATAAGGAAAGGGTGTAGGAACAAGAGACCCAACCGAGCCTCCAGCACTACAGCACACACACTCGACTCGCCCGTGCAAATCCCCTGAACAGCTAAGGCTTACCTCTGCTTGTTACAATACTTCTTTTCTACACATTTTTCATTTATGCAGGGCTTCATGCATTATTTGAGGGTATTTCAAGGACCAAAAGGGTGTTTCAATTGTCCCTGTCCTCTTCCCCCGCCTTTCTATGCAGACACTGCTCTGGGCCCCTCCCTCCTAGTGAACCTTTTCACTTCCCTACTGGCCTCCCACTTCTTTATTATAAAGCACAGGACCCCGTAAGGTCCGCCTTGCAACGAGGGCCCTCACGATTTGTTGCGGAGGCTCCCTTGCAATGCGCGCATGTTGTGGGTTTTTCTTGTGCTGCTTCAAAGCAAGTCCCGTCCCGGCAGGCGGTCAATGGTTTTATTCTACTGTCTTAAAGATATTTTATAAAGAGGCACCCGAATTTAATTTTCGGACCAGCGGATCTGAGCGACGGCGATTTCGCGCTCCCCCAAACCGCGCCATAGCTCAAGGCAGTGCAAGGGCTCCAGCAGCATCGTCTCAGTTGTTTTGGTTTAGCAATTCTAAGTCAGATCTTGCGGAGGGTCTGCCCGGCAACTGCTTGGAATATTCATCTTTTGATCTTCTGCTCAGCGAACTAAGGGCTCCATCCGCCGCATCACCTCCCAGTTTCCTTAAGGATTCCTATCTCCTTGGCGCTTGCCGTCCACCAGACCGCCGGCGCTAAAGTGAAAAAATCATTTGATTATTTCTGTAGTGTTTTCCCTTTGCCTTCAGCTTTGCATATGGGCTGACTGATCATTTGCGGCGGCGGGTTCAGCTGGGTAGCAGACTGAGGCGGGCCGTCAACGAGGCTTTGTAAGCCTGAAAGGGTCTATACGAGTAGAACTGCTTTGTACATAAAGTAGGGCAGATAATTCATTCATTTGATCCGGCAGCAAGCCACCGAGTGATGGCCTGGCTTGTGTTCTCTTCTGGTGTATTGCTTGTTTTGGACCTAGTGGACGCGTGTGCAAAGTCCCATGCGTTAGACATGAAGATAACTGCTGCACTCTGGTGGCCGAGAGGCGTTTGAAGATGCTACTGGCCTTCTGCCCAAGCCTCCTTTCTAGACGTATTGTACAAAACGATGGCGTCCCTGCTGGCTGGTGCTTCTACTCTGGTGCCTGAGGGGACGGCGGAAACGCCAACAAGACGGCTGAGTCTCCCTATCCCAAAGCGAAGGAGTCCTCCCAGCCGCAACACCCCTTTGCACCAAATGTACGATGGGGTGTATGGACAGTCCGCAGGCTTGCAAGTGCAGGCACGCAAATATTTCTGCGCTGTGTCGCCATCTCACTCGTCCGATGCCTCGACTATCGACGATTGTGAAGAAGCCCCGGCGATGCGAGGGCCAAACGACTGCCAGCTCGGGCCCACCCAGTACGTTCCGGATATTATGTGTCTGTATTCTTTGGGGCAGCTGATAGGCACTGGCTCGCAAAGCTTTGTCTATCAATGCCACTGGACAGAAAGGGCTCCCTCACCATCCGACGGTCCTCTCTGTATCAAACACATCGTAGGGGACTCGTCACGAGAAGCCCTCACTGCTGCATGCAAAGTACAGCACCCTAATGTGGCGAGGCACTTTGCAACTTATGACGACTGGCGTGGTCTCTGGGTGCTAATGGAATACATCCGGGGCCCGGACCTCGCAGGGTACCTGAACCGCGTTGGCCGGCTCAGCGAGGCGACATGCAAGCACATCTTCAGACAAATCATGTGCGCCTTGGAATGCATACACGCTCATAATTTGGTTCACCAAGACGTTAAGCTGGAGAATATTGTTGTTCGAGAGAAGTCCAAACAGGAAAGCACATCTCAGGAGAGAAGCAGCTCAAATGCACCACAGGAACGCGAACAAGATATCCCAGACGTTGAAATCGCCCTCGTTGATTTTGGATCAGCAGAGGTTGTTACCAGCCACCAGCTAATTACCAGCAAACCCGAATTCTCCCCTGCTGGTACTGCTATGTACATGTAAGCCACTTGCTGCCGCCATATCTCCTTCCTTATGTAGCTAACGGCGACCCTGCCACTCCACTAAAGCACCATTTGTGAATGTAAAGGCTGCAACTCACAGACCAAACGGCCATCAACAGGCTGCGGCTGTCTCTTGTGAAAACTCTAAGGAAGCTGAATTTTGTGTTGCTTGCAGGGCTCCCGAAGCTTTTCTGGAGAGCCCCGTGGACTGCAAGAGCGACATTTGGTCAGCAGGCATTTTGCTCTGCCTGCTACTATCAGGCTGTCCCCCATTTGAAGGGCAAAGCATCATGCATACCTTGGGCCAGACGGGCACAGTTCTCACGAATGTCTCAGCCAGATCCGAAAGGAGTCAGGCTGCTGCAATTCCAAGCATGCGTTTGTCTGAATCAACAGAAGGCTGTAGAGAGCGGAAACGGCGACCCCTCCAGCAACAGGAGCACAGTGTAATTATTTCATCTGAAATGGGACGGTTTAATCCCAGCAGCCCTGCTGGCAAGGCGCCAGACGCATCCGCTCCACCTGCTGGTCCCGAGGCGGTGCGCGACCGCCTAATGGAGGCATTTGCAAGACCGGAATGGCAGGATGTATCTGCAGATGCCAAGGAATTAATATCCGAAATGCTCACAGTCAACACCAGCTCGCGTCCGACCGCCGAAAAGGTCATGCAAAGCACTTGGCTGAGGTCCTCGTGAAGCAGCTTTTGAGAGATTCTCATTCCGTTTTCTGCACAAAGCCACCGTAAGGAGTGGCAAGAACAAAATGCCATAGGACAAGAGAGGCGCCTTTCTTTTAAATGCTTCAAACCGCTACAAATAATCCGCACTAAATGGACAAAAGGGGGATGTTGTACGTATGCTGTTGTTGTCGGCTTTATAAAGGGAGCAACGGGGATATTTGCCCGATCAATGTTTTCTTATGGAGTATCCAACTAAGACACATAAGGGCCAATGCCAAGGTCTACTAGCTGTACAGAGCACGAGGAGGTTTCTCTTCAGGGCAACTACAACGCAGGGAAAGCAGGGAAAGCGGCAAGACTGATCTCGCTTTCTGCCAATTCTAGTGCGTTCATCTGTTTGTTGTGAAGGAAGCGCCTGACTTGCTGTGCATAGGCCAAACGGCTCTTTTTAGCTAGGTGCTCAAGAGTGTCGCTCCACCTGGAAGCCTAAAACAGGCAGCATTCCAGCAAAGCTCATGTTCCCCCCCTTCCAGACCCCTTTAGAGATTTTGCGCCTCTTGTGCCCAAGCGCTCGTTTTTGCCTCTGTGGCGCGTTGGAGCTGTAGGTAAAAAAAGCGACCAGCGCTTCGTGATCCCTCTAACGGCATCAGATGTCGGCCCTGCCCATCACGCTATCCCTTATTTCTGTGTACGACCGGCCAAGTGGCGGGTACGGGCTTAGCTGGGTCTCCTGTGTGGGTTGAGGCTGTACGCTAAGTTTAAAGTTTCAAATGCAACTCACCTTGGTGGGGTTTACACCAGGGTGAATAGCGCCTCAACCTGACAGAGAGTTTTGCTACCTAGAGTGGATTAGAGCCCCAGTTTGTTTACTTGGAGCTCCAGCAGAACTGAGATGTGGGGAGCAGAGAAAACTCAGTGCAGGCATCAAACGCCAACTTTCCAGAGTCTGTCTTTGCACTGCACATTCTGCCTCGCCATTTTAGGGCATCGTCCTAACCCCCCAAGAGGCTCCTGCAAGACACGTCCGCCAAACAGTGTTCCTTCATTATTATCTAATCTCTGCAACTCGTGACATTTCCCACAGGCTACCAGCATTACGAGCTTCACTGCTGGAAGCGAGGCGAAAAGGAGACCACCACACGCCGTGTTATTCTAGAACCTGCCTAGCTTTCACATTGCATGGCACACAGCAAGTATTTTTGTGTAACTACGCACTTTCCCTAGGAGCTTTGAAGAGCATTCACTAGAGTTTGATTAAAGTTTTGCTTTGTCATGGAGCTGTTAAATGAGCGCTGACCAGCGGCCAACGTGCCAAGTGTAGGAAAAAACTTTTGCGGTTGGTTCTTGCAAACATCCGCTCCCTCGCTGCTCTGTGGAACACAGAACAGTAGTAACCCCAGGAATAAGCGGGCGTGGTGCAGACTGGGCAGCATGCGAATCCCGAAAGCTAACTACTTGTCCAGTGCGGGCAGCGGTGGGCCGGGCAGGCAAAACGATTGAGCAACCCATAGTCTGTGGTTCAGCTCAATGGTGTAAAGAGCGTATGCTAGCGCTCGAAAATGACATGAACAACGTTTCCTTATGCCATGTCTCTCGTCAGCTCCGTGTCAAAAAACGAAAGGGCATTACATGCCCTTTGCGGTTCTCCTTTCATGCAGATGCAACGTCCCGTTTGCTCAGCCAAGACGTTTATGCGGTGTGTTTTCTTCACTTTAGATGTGACGCTCAGTAACGATGATTTCACGCAACACCTTGGAGCCCGCATATCTCACAGCGACCTATCAATGTAAAAATCAAGAATGTTAATTGCTTTTTCTGGGATGCTTTGAGTTTCTCAAGGTCTACGCTTGTCAGTTTGGAAAGGAGCACGACACTATCTGTTACCCATCTGCCAGGTTTTGTGCTGCCGGGTCATCTGAACACCCTCAAAGGCAGTATCAACGCTTGCATATTGCTTATCAATGAAGTGGAATTGAACTGTACTGCCACAATTAAACAGCGCACCCACTAGTTTTTTTCTAAACATGCGACCTGTCCATTGCATCACTCTCAACGAAAAACCGCATGGGTTAAAAGCGATCCTCAGACGGCCAAAAAAACATGTGCTGACCCACTTTTAGCAGGATGGCTGGCTGCTGCGTGCCGAATATCCATTTTATCAGCGTTTGCAAGGCCGGGGAGCGACTCAAGCTCGAATTGTTAAAAGCCAGGGCAGTTCCAAAACATTGTGTATATTGACTGTCACACAGGACGACGTAAGCCCAAGGAGGTGCTGGCAGGGCGGGGTGAGTCCGTCGCTGCTAGCTCATTGCACACACCCGTGAGCGCAACGGCAAACAGGTGTCGATAGTCTGCTCATGTGAGGATGAACTCTACTGCAAGGACCTGGTAGTTCTAGATAAACTTTTCATTCTATTGCTGAGACGCCTCCACATTGTGAAGTACCTTCTAAGTGCTTGCCAGTTGCTTAACGTGCAACTACCCGCGAACAAAGAAACATGACCGGCAGTTACAAAGCCAAGAACATTTGTGGTACGGGGTTTCTTCATGCGTCAGCTAACAAACGCTCTCACTAATTGTTCAGAACATTGAATGGAATCTGGTCTATTAGCCACGGCAGGCGAGGGACCCAGATGTTTTCCCCAATTTCGTAACTGCTTGGTGTGTGCACTGAACACATTGAGTCTGACGTATGTGTGGTACTGCAGCTTCCAGGGTCACAGACAGATGCCAACGAAAAAGCATTTCAGATTCTACACCTTGGTCCTGTAGCAACAAAGCTACGTGTTGCTCAGTGAGAATTAGAGGAATGATCTGCTGGAACTGTGAGCTTCGATAGTGCTGCCTGAATAACTATTTGAGACGAAATTTGTTAAAGCTTTCTTTTGCTAAAGAGTCAAAAACAATCAACAATGTTCTTATAAGCCTGATGGAAGGCTATTAATGGGTGAAGTGTACGGGGCACGCATCTAATGGCAATCCAGGCTCGGCCGAAACAGCACACTGGCTTGTCTGCAAGAAGTCGCCACTGCTGAAAGACTCCCACTCGCTTCAGTGATGACTCTGGTGTTGTTTAATCAACTTTTCCTCAGGCTTTGTTTAACAGTTTGGAAAGAGCAATTGGAGTATTTCAATAGTGGGATCTGTTGCCAGCTGCTTTGGACTGCTTCGTAAGACGTCCTTTCCTCAGACTACACGGAGACCCTGATGGGCCGTGCCAATATTTAATTTTCCCTCAGTGTCCATTTGCAGTTACTCAAATTAACTGGAAATTAAAGTATTTCTTTATTTCTCCGTCAGCTTCATGTTCATGGGAACTGGTCGCTACTAGCGCCGCCAGTCAAGGGATCAGCGATTCTCTCGAAAGCTGGATCATGCAGCACTAAGTTTCCACTCCCTGTGAGGAGCTCCCTTTCATAACATTGGAGTATTTGGAGGAGGTGTTTAGCCGAAGGAGCAAGAAGTAGACACGAATGACGAAGGTTGCTGCCTAGCGCGAAGGCCACACTGGAGAAACGCCGTAAATTTCCATAATGAACCTTTTTGGCATGGAGCTAGATTCATTGGCAGGTACTACGGTAAGCCTCAGTATGACTCTTTTACATTCTGTGGGTTCCCTAGGGTGCCCACATTCTGGATATATGTATAGCACATCAAAAACACATTTCGCCTACAGAAAGAACTATAAGTAAAAAAAAAATATATATATATATATGTACGTGCGAATATATTAGGAATCAGCAGAGCAAGTGTGTGAATTATATATGTCTTGGCTTGCATTTATATAGCTACGGACAGAAGGGTTGCCACCATGGTGCTTCTTGGTGGGCATGATGCGGCCGTATGCAGACGTTCGTACACGCTGGAACGCTGCTTTTGGTCTGCTCTCTCGTTCACCATCTACGTCGTCAGGTGTCTTTTGAACTTGAATTTCAAGGCTTCCTGAAAGGTACTTCTGCATTTCTGCGGGTAAGTCTGCACTACCCGTAGAGCAAGGCTGCAGTGTTATTTTGCGGCAGTCACACAGGGGTGGCAATTCTGAAAACGAAATTCTTGGGTCTTCTGAAATGTTTGTATCTGAAGGAAGGAGGCAGCGTGACGGAGCTAAGGCGGAGGACTACCGATTACTTTGGGGATGAAAATACTGCACATTTTCTCTCTGACAGACATACAACAGACTTTCTGAATGTTCTTATCTCCTCGGGATGCTGGGATGCTGAGGCGAGTCATAAGTTGAAGTGCGTATGAGACGTTTGGTGCTGAAGCAACGTTTTGACGTGCCCACTTTCCGATGCTGCGTCTGGGACCTGCAGGAATTGTTGAGGATAACATCCGAACTTGCGGCACTTGGAGCTCCTTTAGACTCCTCGTTCCTTCTGAAGCTTCATCGCAGGTATCCCAGCTTTTTAGACGAGTTTTATAATGGGTTTCCCACAAGCGCAAGATGAAAGCAAAATTTTGTATATGTCTTATTTCTTTGTGGCCCGCAGATCTCGACAGATTACACTTTCTCCGAAATCTCAGCATTTCTTCCACGGTTTTCAGGAAGAGAAAACCTCTTGTGACATTTTCTTTCAGGCTTCGCTGATCCTCAAAGTGGCACGCTGTGAAGTAGCACAAATCTGCCACACTATTTTGAAGGATCCCGCAAGTTGCTTGCTTGCACTTGGGATGTGACTCAGACTTTGAGTACTGACTTGGCACCATCAGCACAAGCTAATTGTCGCTTTGAACAAGTTTGGCGATAACATTTACAACGAACTTTTTAACGATATTCAATACATTGAAAACAATTGACAATTGATTTTCAAAAGACCCGAGACAGGCATATTCCGCAATCCTGCTTCCTGACTGTCCAGCCAGGTGTATTGAAGTTAACCTACGGATTGCGGCGTCTCACGCCTTACCACAATTTGTCTTCATTTCCTTCTTCATTGCTATTTGGAAAAGCTTCTATAAATTGTTCCCATGTCTATGGAGTTTCTTCACCGCTTCATCTCCCTCCAGCACCGTCAAAGACGCATCTTCACTGCGGTCGAAGCTGCAGGAACCAAACGCCTTCTAAAGGCTGTGCCTAAGCGATGTGTCATTAACACATACCGAAAGTCCCCAGAGCCGTTGAAGGATTTATTATTGCACTGGACGCTGAAGCGTTTGTCAGCAGACTTCCTGCTTCAAAGGCTGACGTTCAGGCGATCTGGAATCTTGCAACTTTCACGGCTGTGCACACAATTTGCCTCCGGTAGCTTTGCAGTAGTCATGAAGCAAAAATGTGCACCTTCCACATGGGTGGCGCCATCACAAAAACATTCTGCAAAGTTTCCGGTTGGGCGGCTCATTGAGAGCTGGTACGCTGGGGCACCCTACAAGGCGACGACAGGCACTCACGATATACTTGTTTATCTTAAGTGCAGGTAGGAAGCGGCTTAATCGTAATGTTTTGGGGATGAGCCATGAGATGCGCTTTCTAGAGGATCGGTTGACCCTATAAGGCTGCTTCTTCGCCATAAAAACATTCCGCATCTAGAATTCCACGTCGACCGGTCCTTTCAGTGTCAAGAAATCAGTAAACAGTTTGAAGCAGCTGGACTCCCCGCCACCCTTCCTTACTATTCGGATATCCATTGCGAAATGACTGGCCCCAGAACAATTTTGAACTATCTGGCGGGGAAAACCGGATTGGGTGGCACCACCAAAGAGCAATCAGTGCGAATCGAATCCATCGCTGACTTTTGCTTCGCTGCATTGAATGCTCTTTGGAGGGCTGACTGCACATGCACATACCCGCGCGAGCTCAACAGGGAAAGGGCGCGTGCGCACTACTGCAGAGATAAAATCTTGCCCATCCTTCAAACGCTGTGCGCCCTAGTCAGCCCGGATATATCGAGGGAAGATGACAACACAATAAATGGATGGGAGTTCAATAGAAGACAGCCGTATCACCAAACAAAACAAAGCCGATGGATCATTGGCGAGGTAATCCCATCTACTCCCTCTTGAGCTAGCCTTGCGCATATCAACCTCACTGCAGTTTTCCGTCGCGGATATTTTGGTTTACTCCACTTTGTCGTCACTAACTAGGCAAGTTCGTTATATTTCGGAATGTCGTCACATTGATTCACTTTTGCGCGAAGAGAATTCGGGGATTCTACCATACTCCCTTTTACGGCATTGCGTTGCTTTATGGAACGCGTTGAATCAAGCA
Source organism: Eimeria falciformis (assembly GCA_002271815.1). Taxonomy (NCBI): domain Eukaryota; phylum Apicomplexa; class Conoidasida; order Eucoccidiorida; family Eimeriidae; genus Eimeria; species Eimeria falciformis. The sequence goes on from NPHX01000318.1 coordinate 72,500, forward strand.
GCAGGGGCATCCAAGCTTTCTGCGACGCGGAGGCGCGTTTTTGAGGAATGCTGCTTACAGCCAGACGTGAAAGCTGGCTTGAAAAACCCAATTTACAGCCAGCTGCACAACGAAGCCAAGTCGAAGCTGCTGTTTCATGTGTCACTCCCGTAATGCTAGAAGCAAGTAAAGCTGCGACCCTAGTAATGAGGTCATTAAAAGCTGTTAGGCAAGCTATTCTTAGCGGGATAGCCTGAAGGGCGGTGAGCTAGGGCGTATTAGGAATACTTAAGACAATGAACAACGCAAAGAAGATAGGCATTCCATGTACGACGAATGCGCTTGCAACTGCGAAGCAGAATCCGAATATACGGAATGAACGCCGCTTAGAAGCTGCGGACAATAGCGCTCCTCGCTTGCCCGACGGAACACAAGAACCACGAACACTTGCACGACAAAAAAGATCGGAGCTAAACGAACAGAAACGGTTTATTCCAGCGGATCATTGAAAGTCCGGAAGTACATGAGAAAGGTGAGATGGTTGGCAAAACAGCCGCATCACGTCGCCCCAAAATGCGCCGTAACGAAGCGGGGAACACTCAGCGCGTTATGGGGGTGGACTTCAGCACGCGGCGAGCTTGAAAGCGTGGTGGTTGCATCTGCACCCACTAGCGTTGTTGCGCCTTGCACTTTGAGTGCACGTGGGTCTGGATGGATGACCTGAAAGTCTCCACTAGCAGTTGCAGTCTCCGAGTTGGGAATGGGTTTTGAAATCGCATCGGAAACCCACGGCTTTGTGCCTGCTGTTGCATCCGATTCACTTGTCAACTGCCGCTCACCTCCTGAAGTTGTTCCCAGTAAAGGAACAAGTTGGGGACCTTGAAAAAAAAGCGATTCTGCAGCAGAGCTGGCAGCATCCCCAGCTCCATTTTGCCTGTCCAGCATTGGGGTTGCATGCTCAGCCACCGACGTTTCTTGCGCACGTTCTGTACCAGCGGAGTTCACGTGTGGCGTCAGTTCCCCTCCAGATCCAAGTGCCACGTCTGCTCCTTTGCGCGTTTCTGCTGTGGAAGAGAGCGACTGCCTCCTGTTAAGAGGTTCTGAAGCATCGCAAGACAATGGCCTTTCCAAAGCGGAATCGTGCGGGTTGTCGTACACGTCCCCCCTCAACGCAGCCCGCCGCAGGCGCTTAATTTCCTTGATCGCCAAAAACGCCCGCATGGCAGCTGCACGGGGGGCGTTAAGCAACAGCGTGAAAACGCTCAGCTTGAAGCCACGGCGAAAGCCGAATCGGCTGCAACGGAAATACCGACTTATCGTCCTGCGCAGTCGCGTCCAAACAGAACATAGTAGAATTCCAGATGACCTTAATTGCATAATGTAAATTACTTTAACAATGTGCTTTCATCAGCTAAGGAAGCAAAAGCATTCTCTAATTGCACGCATTTCAGGCGCCAGCAGTTCTACAAAGTCAGCGATTTCACTTTGAATCTGGTTCCTTCCACGTGCAAAGCCAGCTTTCAACGCCCTTGTGGAAGCTGATTCCCGGAATCTTGACCGCATAAGTCAGCCTGCGGCTCAATAGAACGAGGGCATCGGCCGTTGAGGTAACCCCCATGAAGCAATTTGCGACAATTTCTCTCCGTTTGCGTTTCAGAAGAGCCTCTGCGTCGTCTTCTGTAGCCTTTCCTTCCTCAGCAGCGTGGGCAGCACGAGCGTTTCGATCAGAACATTCCGCAAGAAACGCTGCATTCATTGCAAGCGCTTCCTCCTCGCGGTCCTCTTCGTTTTCTGCACCAGAAAGACCCAATTTGCTTAAGCTTCAGATCGCATCGCAAGCTACAACCGCCATGTCGTATAAAAATTCTGAAAAACAAGATGGTGCAAATGCCTAGCTCCGCGTAAACACTCATCGCTCCCCTCAACTGCAGCCTCCACACACCTGTAAGGAAGTCGCTGTCTGACGCGAAATCAAACTCTGGCGGTGGTCGAGGCATAGTGCCCGATCGGTCTATCACAAGCGGTCTTGTGAGCGCCTCACGCCTACGCTTCATCGGCCCTGAAAATGCCATTCAAAACAACAGCCACCCAGGTAAATTCACGCTCTCCCCAAAGTTCCAGAATATATATATATATATATATAAACCTGCATCACTTATCTCTCACTTGTATTTTCCTTCCGAGGAGGAGGGACTGCATCATTACCCGCTCCCACATGTGGCATTTTGGAGGGCGAAGCAACCGGCGGTGTCGGTGGCGCCGTTGGTCGAAGCGATGGCGAAAGCACCTCTCCTCCCCCTCGGGTTCGTGTTGGGCCCCCGCTTCCACCTGGGAGGGCCGTGGCCGCATCCATAGCTGCTTTCTCTTCCTCAAGGGCCTTCAGAACCTCCTCATTCACATCTCCCTTCCATTGCTGGCGCAGGAGGATCGCCTCCCGCCTCGCGCACTCAAAGCCGAGGTGCTTCACGCTGAAGTACCTGTGAGAAATCATGCCATGCCAACATGACCAATGGTCAATGGCTACAGAGAAAAACTGCCGCCTTTTCACTAGCTATTTGTTTATTATGCATGCATGCCTTACCTGCACTGTTGTTTGCCGTGTTCCATTCGTGTGCAAATCCAGTACCGGTTGCTCTTGCAAAAAGCGACGCCTCTGACCTTCTCCGCGGCAGCACTGAGCATGGGATGCGACCGAGCAGAAAGAGCTGCCGTTCCCTGGCTGCCGAAAACGCCGCTGGGAGCCCCCGAGCCAGCCGACGGAGCTGCACCTAAAAGAGGTCCCCCTGTTGCTCCCACCCCGTGCTGCCCTCTCCGTGAAAACTCCACTCCTTGGTCAGGAAAAAAGGGGTCAAAGAAATAGGGAGCTTGGGCCCCTCCCATCGGGCCGAAATCCTGCAGCCCCTCTTGGCTTCCAGGGTTCTCGTCTCCGTTGAAAAAGCCGCTAGTCTGAGACCTCACATGCTCTTTTGCGGCCTGATCCACATCTGCTATTAAAGTGGCATAGTAACGCCGCATGAGGCGCTCTACGTTGGCAGGCCCCTCGTACCCAACAAACGGCTCGTCTCCATCTGAAGCCTCTTCCTCAGAAGCCGCCCGAATTTCCTGCTGCTTCGGATGACGAGGAAGCGACTCGCTGCTGGGCGGAGGCAGAGGGTCAAAGTACATGTGAGAAAGCTGCTCCTCCTGCACCTGATGCTCCGCAGCTTTTTCTGTACTTGCTTTGGCTTCCCTCACCTTTTGCCGCTCCGCTCGCGCTGCTGCTACTTCCTGTCGCAGTTCCTAAATCCGAAAACGACAAAAAAACAAAGGTGAAATGAAATCGACAGAAGACCGAGCTCTAGAGCTGCACCCCGTAGCGCCGCCTACTTGATGACCATCGATGGCGTTAAGTAGCTCAGTGCAACTTAAATTGCATGATAATTTAAAACTTAAAATCGGAAGTAAATAAACAATCACCTCTATAAACAGTTCAGCCGCGTCCTTCGCCTCCTGCAAGTCGGAGATTTGCTGCAACGTGGCAAGCAGGCGGTTTCGCACTTGTTGTAGCAGCAGGCGTCGCTGCCTTTGAAATCGCTTGGCAGCATACACCAGCTCTCTCCTGGCGCAGTCCTCAGCATGGTGCCTCTGCCCCACAGCCGCAGCAGAGGCAGAAGACACCTCAAATTCTGCAGCCTTTGGCTCTGATGATGCGGATGGGTCTAAACTGAATTTCGGATTTCCTTTCAAGGCCAAGGTCGGACGTGCAAGCAGCAGACACTCCTCAGGCACCTCTGGAATAAGAGCTGGCAGGTCAGCAAGCGGCATGTGCACCGCCGATAGCGGCAGCTGCAACAAATCCAATGCAGCGTGCAGATCCACAGAACAGCGAGAGCGCGGAGCACTAAGTCTTGCAGCTCCCAAGGTGACCTTCAGGCGGTTCGCCAGCTCGCCATCCCCCCATTCGCTTCTCTGTTGATAGTGCTGCGGAAGGGATGGAATCGCGTCCGACAAGCCAGTGCAAGTGGACGCAGATCCAGTAGAAGGCAAACCCTCAGCCAGGGCCTTTTCTGAAGGCATGGACTGAATTGGCACGCAAGACGAGCTGCATTGCCCATCATACGATTGTGCTGTTGCGTCGGGAGGACGTGGAGAGGCTGAGATAGAGGGTGAGCAGCTAGATTCCCCCTCCTCTACATCTGGAGACGAGAGTGACTGCCTCGCTGCACGGTCTGCCAGGCCACCGCAGATAGTCGAAATTCCATCGGTTTGAAGAATGCTGCGAATATATACATCACGTAGGGGCCCCTCAGGACAGGTTTCGCCATCTGATGAATCCATTTGCTGTGCACAGTGGGAAACGTCCATGGGTCTTGTAAGGCCCTAAGAAAAGCGATAAATCCGCGTACATACACCCTATGCACAACCCTCCAATATGGAAGAGAAAAGATCCGTCTGGCCAAAACGAGTAGTTCACATGTAAAACCGCGGAAATGGAAAGCGGAAGCTCTGGGCATATGCAACTGCGGGACCGAAGGTTGTGGGAAATATCTTAATTTACTTATTTTATATAAACAACGGATATTCATAAGTAATAGGTACCGACTTTTAGGGTTTAGGGTTCAGCTGCACAAGCGCAGCAGCATCCAGGCCTAGTGAACCTGCAGAAGCGTTAGGGTTGGGGATGCGGTAGGCTTCTTGTTTTTGAAACACCTCAAAAGAAAATCAAGGTGCTTCTTTGCAAAAGAAAAGTTTCAATTAAAGGTATGTGAGCTGCAGGCTGCAGGCAACCGTTGCTTTATCCCATGAAGTGTACCTAAGCACGTAAGACGAGAATGGCTGTGGCCACCACAGACTGGCTTACGGACAGCAAAAACAAGAACCTCGCAGAATACAAATCGTATATTCTGAATAATTTTCCATTTGGATTTTATTGTTTTATGTTCCTGTCGACATATCTGTGGGGGAGCATTTACAGGTGGCATCCCCTATCACCACAAATGGGCATGCATGTGGTAGCCAACAGCTAGGGTTTATAACGCTGGTGCTCGGGGCTAGTGAGTTAGCTACCAACTCCTAAAAAAACAGTAAAAGAATTGAGGTGGAAGGTGTTAACAGAGTACATTTTGGTACCGGCTCGCCGTAGCTTATGTACACCTGGCATTGACGGCGGGCATGTACCACCTCCCTCCTCATTTGACCGTTTCACCCTATCTATAGTCCGTGCTGGGTGATGGGTTTCCGGCTCCTCTGCACCTCATGGTGGCAAGAACGGGGTTTTAGGTGCGACCGCCTATGTTTGCTGGGGTAGCACCCATGTGCACCTTCAGCGGCAGCACCGGCTTATGATTCTATTCGCCGCTAGCACCAACACAAGTGGACGCTCCACAGTCCTTACGTTCGTGGCATGTCTAAGCTACGGTATCTGTCCACTCCCGATTTCCCCGTCAGCGGCAACGCAAACCGTAAGTACTTCCAGACTGAAGCCACCCGCTTGAAGCAAACGGCTAACCATGGCCGACATTCCCGATGGAGAAGTTGCAATCTTCCTTCAGCTTCTCATCAAACTCCGCGTAAGCCGTTTGGAGGTGAAATCGTGCCTATCGGTACATTACAGGATGTGCAGCGACTTGCAGAAATAACGCATTATTCTGTCTTTACCCTGTGTTCCCTCTATCAGAGCATTCGCGCATCCGAGGCAACGGCTCTGGTTTCCACATTGTGTCATCGAGCATCGGAAGCATCTCCTTCCTTGGATGAATTTGTCGCACAATGTAATCGCCGAATAGCGTGCAGTGGGATGCAGATTCATGTAAGCTATGGGAGTCCAACCCGCTTTTTGTTGAGTTCATTGCGGTTTCTCAGCTCACTTTTTGTATTACACGCCGGTGCTCATGAGCATGCCAGTGGTTCCCTGAATGCCTGCGGTTCAGATGGGCTACGACGGCGAAACTTCTTCTTTGATCCTGCGGAGCGCTGCCGGGGAACTTGCACTTCGGGGGGAGCAAATTCGAAAGACTCTGAACAAATTGCATCTTATGGCCGATGCGGAAACTGCGTGTACAGCTGGTGCGGCTTTGTTTGCCGAACTAGCCAGTTAGCTGTAAGGCATATATATATATATATATATA